>SSNS01000268.1:808034-905519 GCA_006937985.1 Aphyosemion australe | reverse complement strand
CGAAAATAGCTTGTAAGGCGAGTCCCGTAGTTATTCCTGTGTGTTTCTTTAGTGAATTAAGCTTCTTGTCATTTGTTTTAAGAACAACAGAGCAAAGAAGCTGTTTTATTAAGCTCAGAGGTGAAGAGTGAACCTGTTTACGCATGCCCACAGTAGTTCATCTGGTGTTTTGCTGTGAAAAGTAATTTTACATTCAGGAATTAACACAGTTGACATGTTTGACAGAAGAACAATTAAATAATAGTATGTGTGAAGAATATAATTTTTATTTTCTCATGTAGATAAATGTAAAAGTGTGTTTGTTGCCTTTTTGTAACCTGTGATCTCTGATTTTCTCTGTTTAGGACTACAAGTGTCAACGGCTGTCACATCTCTAGGACATATTCAGAAATATGCAATAAGTAGATGGTTTATGGATTCAGTAGTATAACAATTGTGGCTCTAAAACAAATAAATTGACAGTGTTTTTTTTATTATATTGTTTCCTACATAAATTACTTAACTCATTACCTGTAGTCGTGGGTTGATGGTGCCTCCTCCAGGACAGAGCACCGCTGACTGCCTTCATACCAGCCTCTCTCATCATCTGCAACATCTTCCTCAGAAGAGTTTTTTATTATTAAATTTAATACACACATATAACCTGCATTACATTGGTTCTGTTTAAAGAAAAGCAGGGAATAAAAAAATAAATCTACAGATGATTAACATTTGTAGAAGAGCTCTAGTCTTAAGCTGAATAAACAAATGCACAATGAAAACATTTCAATGCTATTTAACTTAAAAAGTTCGTTTTTGATACTTTATGCTCATTAAGAAGTTCTAATATCAAATTTACATTAGAAAATGCCCTACTGTATTCAACATTTAAAATGTATTTGGTTTATATTAATTATTTACATGTTAATACTCTATAGTAATGTGTACATTTAACCACTGACCTTTCTGTTGCTGAAAATATACATAAAACTATTTAAATATAAGTCCTAAAAGCTTGTAGACTAAACTAACTTACTTTAAATTACTTTACCTGGAAATGGTTATCTTTCAGCCTTAAGAACAAACGCTGGCACGAATGTAAAGCTGCTGTAGCTCCCTGGACGATTTTCGCTAGCTTAGCTCTTTCCCTTGGCCTGTTAGCTGCCGTAGAGGTGAAGGCTAGACCGTCCAAATTCAGAGCCGCTGACTTCCGGTCTTAGCGGTCTTGCAAGGACGCTGCCTTGCTAGACTGGCAAGGACCCGTCCTCACAAGCATCCTGCCCCTGGATTCGGACACACCCTCTCTCTCTCTATCGCTCTCTGTCGCTCTCCCCCCCTCCCCCTCCTCTCCCTGATTGGCTGAGAGTTTTTAAATTTTTTCTGGCTATACAGACATACACACCCACACATATTATACATCAAATCGTTCAGCTTGGTCTAAGGAACCCAGTGGCCCCCCCCCACATCCCTGCTCTCTGATTGGCTGAAAGAGTTCAAGCTTCTTATTGGTTAACAGAAATATGCACCCACACTTATTATACATCAAATTGATCGGCTTCGTCTAAGGAACCCATTGACCCCCCAAACATCCCTGCTCTCTGATTGGCTGAGAGATTTCAAGCTTCTTCAAGGTTAATAGAAATACGCACCCACACATATTATACCTTAAATCGTTCAGCTAGGTCTAAGGAACCCAATGCCCCCCACCCCCAAACCCTGCTCTCTGATTGGCTGAGATATTTCAAGCTTCTTCTTGGTTAACAGAAATACACCCCCAGACATGTTATACATCAAATTGATTGGCTTGGTCTCAGGAAACCAGCCGTCCCCCAGCCCTTCTCTCTGATTGGCTGACACTGACCACTGGAGACAACCTTGGCCTCTCTGAAGCCCGTATCTCCTGTTTCGGTAGGGGTGGACTGCGCTGGAAAGACCTTCTCCCCTTGTTTTTCCACTCTCTGAGAGGAAGAGCAGCTCCTGATGTCCTCATCCATTGTGGCGGCAACAAAAAAAGCAAAAGCACAAACATATCCCAGACTGTTATGCCTGATGTGTTATTGATGTAATTTTGCTTAATAATTCCATCTGTAGCCAAACCACTGCTGACAATGTTCTTCCCCTCAACCATGTATTCGTCTCTAAAAGACTGTGCAGCTCTCTGGGCCTCTTTTATGCACTTTTTATTTTTAATTTCTATAAATTTAATGACAGTCATGTTACATTAAAAATGTTTGTAAAAAACAATAAACGTTTTTCCTCAACTACTGGAATTTCTTTGAATGCGGCAAAACGTGAGGTTCGCTCGATTTCTGGCACAACCCCCTGTAAAGAAACATTCAAAACAAGCAACAAACACCTGTGGGATGAACAGTAAACATGTAAATCATGAACAACAACAAACATCAACAGGCATGTGTTTGTGCATATTCAGGTGTGTGAGTGTGAGACCTCCAGGCTGAAACAGGACCAAGAACCAGGCAAGCAGCAAAGGTCACACCCAGGTTCCTGACAGAGGGTTTGGTGTGAGAAGCAAGCTGACCAAGAGAGTCTCTGACTTTGGGAACCAGCTTGTCTGGGGCACAGATGAGGATCTCAGTCTGGTCTTCATTCAGCTGTAGAAAGTTCCCAGCCATCCAGGTTTTAATAGAGTCTAAGCAGCTGTGCAACAGCTGCAGCTTAGACATCTCATGGGGCTTAAAGGAGATGTACAGTTGGATGTCATCTGTGTAACGATGGTAGGAGATTCCTTTAAACGAGCTCAGGATGTGCTGGAGAGGAAGCAGAAAAAGGAGGAAAAGTACAGCCAGAACCTGAATGATGAGACCACAGAACCTTCCAGAGTGCCGAGCACCTAGCCACACAGACGTCAGCAGGGACCATATCCAGAACTGGGTTGACCCAGGCCATGGCCCACAGGGCAGAAGGAAACACGAACCTAACAGCAACTCCACCTGAAACAGAAGAATTTAAATTAGAATCAAATTCAATTTGGGTTCAATATGATGTCATAACGTCACGATTATGAAAGATGGACTAAGATCAGCGCTCCTTTAGCAAGACTGAAAGTATTTTATTACAGAGAAGAACAAAAGATGCTGGACATGAGTATTAGGAGTGAATAATTAATAACTTAATACTAGGCCTTGAACAATAAAAAAATGATTGTTATCAAAGGTTCTTACTCTAAGCAGCCAGTTTAGAAGAGTGGAGATTTCCAGCAGAACAGGGAGTGGAAAACAGAGAAGTCTGATGGAGCTTCTCTGCACAGGAGTTTCTCTGGAAGCAGGAACCAGTTTTCTAGTCAATGATAGGAACAAAGTTAGAGGTCAGCAGGTTAAGGTTCAGCTTAAAACTACACAGAACAAGGTGCAGCCTGATTTTCACCATTAGAATAAATGAAGTGGTGTTGGCGTGAGGTCCCCAGAGATCTTTATAATCTTCCTTTCGGACGAGCTGATGAGATTCAGCAGCGGGAATCCCCATCCTGCTGGGATTGGACAACAACTCTAACCTGTACAATCACATTNTTTTTTTTTCTCTTTTCTCCACTTACTTATTTGGCTTTATTACACTTGTTAGTGATTTTTTGCAACTAAATCTTTTCAGCTCATTTTTACAATTACGCTAAATGTTCGCAGCAGAAAACTGCTTATTTCAGTTCAGCTACTCAGCTATCAGTTTCAAAATTCAGCATATCCTGCTAATTTCACAATTCAACTAATTGTGAAAATTTTACTACTTATACTCAAATATGAGCTGTTTAAACATTTTAGCTACTCAGTTTTTTAAACTATGTTTAGAGATTTCAGTTTTCTGCTGTTTAGGATTTTTTTTCTCTATTCTGTACTTACTTTTCGGGCTTTTTAAAACTTTTTAGCAATTTTTGCTCCTAAAACTTCAAATACATTTAGCACATTTTGACAATTAGGCTTAGTTTTAGCTTCAATTCAGCAGTTTCAGCTATCGTATTCAGCAATAAAGCATTCAAACGCATTTCTGCAAGAAATGCAATTTATCTAGTTTCACATTGAATTAGTCAAGCCAATCTGCAGATTGTAGGATTACTTATTTCCCTTTGTCTCAAAGATTAACATGTTCTTCTGCACTCTGACTGGTTTTCAAATGTCAACGTACCTGATAGAGACTTGGTTCTTGTCATATCCAATTTGAAGAAAATGCAAAATTACAAATAAACTGTATATTTCTTCACAACGTCAAGAAAACAAGATGAGAACTTTGAGATAAAAGAATAAAAGTGAAACAGCATGGGTGAGTGAACTTTAGTTAGAGCTGTAAGAAGAGGGCATTCAAAGTTGCATCGTCAGACTAAAGTTTGAAGAACAACAACCAGAGTAAAAGAGCACTTGGTCCCAGTAGAACCATCATTGCTTGGTGTTTGACCTTAATGCGATACAGAGGCGGTCCAGTTGCCATACACCTTCTGAACGGACAGCCATTCAGACTGACTGCTGTTCATGCTGAGTGTCTCCGGATATCTGCTCTCACAAGAGCACCAAATGATGAGAAATTTGACATAATACGTTTTAAAACACACCTGTAAAAATACCATGAACTATCATACACTGTGAACTGATATCTCTGTCATTACAGTTGTTCTCAATTGCTAAAACACTAAACCCTGTTGTCTGAACCAAATGCTCAGTTGCCTGAACCCACTGATTGAATCAATCACTCTTTTGGTAAAACCATTAGCACGTTTCACCTGTTTAGACACCACTTGCCCACACATTTTCATTGTGATGCACCTGTGCTGCATAATGGTGAGCACAGGTGACAAACGTCAATCACAAGTAAAGCACAGGTGTCACCACTTGAACACAACAATTAAAAATTGATCACACTTGTGTCTAATGATGTGAGGAATCATACACAGTGCTTCATCCTTATAGATGTATTCATGGGGTCTTTCCACTGCATCCAGTTGAAAACCCCTCTGTAGAAATAGATCTAGTTTTGTAAGTGATACAGAAAAAGTGATTTAGGCCACTACAGTATATCACTACGTAATCAACATTGAATGTGTCTGGATAATATGCCAACCTGTACGTACTGGAATCTTTGCTCTTTGCACTTACATAGTATTTGTATATTTTTGTACTTTATTTGTAGTATATGGGCTTACTGTACATAAGTGTCAATGCACAAGATTTCAGTTTTGACTTTTTGTACAAGTGCTAAATGCACAGTTATTTTTGTTTTGCAACATTCATTTCACCTACAGTGAACAGTAAACATTTATTTCTCCATCTTTATGTCCTGAGCATTGTGTTTTCTATTTTTCTACGTAGTGTTTAGTGACTGTTCAGTAGTGACTGTCATTTTGATTGATTTGGGGCACGATTTGACAACATAGTTCAGTTTTGAGCACAGATTGAACTGTTTTGAGGTGAAAGTTTGGTTTTGCAGGAAGAGTCTGAAGATTTGGGGATTTAGCTTGAAAATTGGTTTTTGTGTTCACAAGTTAGAGAAAGGGAGAGCAGCTTTCAAGAAATGTGTCTTAGCAATCGAGAAAAACTGTAATAATGAAACAAAAGCCGGCAAAAATAATGCAACACAATTTTTTTTTATATACAGGATGCACCTCACTGAAACATCTCACTTCCTGTCTGGCTCATGTAATTTCTTTACCTTCAGGACGACCCACATGCAGTATCGGGAAAAAATAGAACCCATCTGGAAACTTGGAGGCTCGTGTCTGGAACCAAACCACAGCACAGCAGGTGTGAATGCTCTGATTGGACTCAATGATTTTTTAACCATCCGTTCTGCATTTTGTGTGAAAGAGGCAGACACACCCTTTCTCTGCCCAACATCTAGAGCTCTGTACACTTTATCACCCTGTACCTAGACCTCAGCCTGACTAACTTACCTGTTTGGGTTCTCAATCGAAATGTGGATTGGGTCAGCTTCTCGTGATTAGTGGATCAGATTGTTGTTTGATTGTTGGACTGATCTCTGTTTGGCTTTCTCTTGGCTCTTAGGAATCCTATTACTCTCTGCAAACCAACACTCACCCAGACAAACAGGATTTCTGCTCTTCCCTGCATCTAATGACAGTTCCCTGCTCACCTGCTGTGCTGACACAACTCTTGCTGTTCAGCTCTTCATCCCTCTTTTATGTCAACTTCTGAGTCTGAAAGGAGAACACACAAGGGTAAACATCTCTCTCAGCAAAATTGGGATCATCTTTGATGCACCTAACTCCTCTGCCTCCCCCATCTGCTGCTGAGAGATGAGATCACTTCACCATCATTATCCTCACTCCATTCTCAGCTTTGTGGTAATGCTTTTAAAAATTCATGCTGTTTGGTGTTAGTTTACAGATCTAACGGTAAATGAAAATGTTTTACTTAAAATTTATATATATATATATATATATATATATATATATATATATATATATATATATATATATATATATATATATATAAATTAGTAAAAAAAATTAGTAAAGTAAATATGTTAAATAAAAATATCTGTCTGAGGGGCTGCACCACAAACAAAGATATATATATATATATATATATATATGGTGCTGGAATCAAACACAAACAGTCAGACTGTGGCTGTCTTTGTTTGTGGTGCAGCCCCTCAGACAGATATTTTTATTTAACATATTTACTTGAAACAGCTCATTGAGATTAGAAACCAAATACATCCAGTTAACTCATCTAGTGTCAGGAGCATTTTTGACCTGCACACATGGTGACAAAACCTACACAATCTGACATCACACCAAAAAAATAAAAAGCAGTTTCCCATATTACAGTCTGCATAAGTAAATCCATTTCATCTTGTGGTATGCGTGAAAAATACAGGTAAGGTTAAAATCATGTCTTAAAAAAAGAAAAAACCATGATAGTCACTGAAAAACTTGACTTGAGAAAAGGAAATCAGTTAAAAAATCATCGAAAATCAAACCACAACAAGAAAAGATGAAACTGGGCTGGAAAAAAATGAGGCTACACTTATTATTTAGTTGCATAAACCTATAGGGGTATTTGCTGCAATCAGGTGATTTCCTTAACTCCCCAAGATTTTCTCACCTGCTGACAGGTATCTTTATACTTTTCTCATAAGCAAACTGTCTCAGACTGGAAGGGTTTCTTCTCCAAACTGTATATTTTAGCTCCTTTTACTTATGACGTGATCATCTTTCAGGCTCCCCCTGGGCATGTCAGTTGAGGACCTCCGGGGGAGCCCATCACTCTTTTGTGGAGAGTCGGGCTCCCCCTAGCTCCCCTGTAATTCGAACACTGCTAAAATGCCTCGGTTTGGCCTCATCAGACTAAAGGAACACTCTTACATCATTTAGGTAAATTCTCTTCTCACTTTTTATGATTTTATTTCAACAGCGATGTCCTCAGATTTTGTTTTCCAAAACATCTATTTAGGCTCCAACAGTGATGGACGATGCAATCTGACATGGATGTACCTTGACCTTGGAGTTGACCTCTGATCTCTGTGACAGTTGTTTTGTGCTCTTTGGTTAATGTTTGTGTTTTCGTCTCTTCAATTTGTCATCAGTCACCTTCTTGTGTCCTGGACTGTAGTCAACTGTAGTCAGAGAAACATCAAGCTGACTGGGTTTGGTCTTCTAGCTTTCACCTTTAACACACTGGACAATAATTGCCTTTCTAATCTCATGAAGCAGCTATTTCTTTAGCTTCTGTGGTCCATAGTCAGTGTGGTACACACTCTGATACCAAACAGCACTGTGACTACCTTTACTTATTGGTCAGACTGACTGAATGCAAGGTTAAAGACACTTTTGATGTTAATTAAAGTACACATCTTTGTTTAACAAGTCCATTTGGTCAGATTAGCTTCAATCTCTTCTGGGAGTAGCATCATTTTTGTCTGCGCCAGTTTCATTTGCTGTTTTTTCATGGGATATTCATTTGCATATGTTCATTCATCATTACGGTTGTCAGATTGAACCCATGTTAATGTGAGACTGTCTTTCTCCAACACAAGGGTACCATCAATTTTCTTCATGTCGTGTTACCTTTTTACAAACCATAAAACAGACTAAACAAGAATCAACAAAAAACAAAATGAATCAACAACAACAAAAAAAAAGCTCAAATGAAGACTGCTGGAACAGCAAACCTCTCATGTCTTTAATTCTAGATCCAAAATAAGGGATTAATTTCCTCTGAATGACTCTGTGTGTGTAAAGTAGGTCAGCAGAAATACAACAACACAAAAGCTGCTGATGACGATGGTTGGTGTATAGTAATAGAAAAGAGAAGAGTTCAGCTCAGTGAGTGTCTTCATGGGTGATGAGGTGGGAGGCAAACAGCCCTCCTGTGTCAGTGATGAAGACAGGACTCTGTGAAGAAGAGCGAAGCATCCTGGGAATTATCAAGTCACTGCAGCTCACTAATGATACGGAATATATATATATATACACCCTCACCTTCAAAGGGATGGGAGGTAAGGACAGATTCCAGTTAATTTCTCCAAACTTCAAAGCAACAAACAGACTCAAAGGACAAAAGCATTTGTCCTGAACTTCCTTATCGACTTTAGGTCATTAAGGTACCACGCTACCTTTCACTGCAAGAAGCCCACCAGGGCCGAGCGCCTCTCCTAATGAGCGCCTGCACAGCTGACAACAACGCAGTGTGTTTGATGACAAGCATTGTGATTCATTACTCTGTTCAAGTGAGAAACAAACAATGTGCAGAAGAAAAAAAAGTGTAGGACACAATCAGGCTCTACTAATCCAGAGTATGAATAAAACATTAGTAGAAGGTTATGCACCATGCCTCCCCCTGGACTTTACTAAAACTCTTCTAGGCAGTAGGTGATAACGCAGAGGGAGACTTTATGAACAGCTCATTTTGCTCTGCACATTTCCTGCTATATGAATGCTGGCTCACAGCTGCACTTAGGCAGGAGGTTAGGGACTTGGAATAATTCAGGACTGAATATTACTGCACCAGAAACCATAAAATAGAGAATATTATATCCATAGACTGCACTGTGATATTAGTTCTGCTTTCTGTAGAGGTTACATCCCTTGAAGGCTCAGATAACCCATTTTTCAGATCAGATTTTTAATATAAAAGATGAGAAATGTGAAACCAAACAGAATATTTTCATTCAGGTATTATACCAGCTGTTTGGTATACACTTGAGCCTTTTAAAGGCCAACATGATGCAAAGAATGTGTAAATGAAGATAGGGAATACAGACAGAAATAAAAGCCTGGTATTCTTTACGGGTCACCAGCTTCAGTTCATGAGAGCTACCATCCTGCAGGTTTTGCATGTTTCCTGCTTCAGTACACCAGAATCAGCTGCTCAAATACCCTCTGTGTCATGTTGAGCTGTAAAGATATGCCTGTTAATTACTCACTCGTTTAAATCTAGTGTGCTGGAGCATCGAAACAGCTAAAATTTGAAGGGCAATTGTTGGTGACTCCTGTTTTAAGGGAATGCTCATCATCTACTACCTTTCATACCAATCTCTCAAAACATTGCAAAATGGGAATAGCTGTGCTAACACATCATATTTCAGCTCAATGTCAGTAAAATGTACTGAGTTATAACCTTCCTGTGCTTTCTGAGATATGTTGGCTTTGGCAGCAACCTTGAATTAGCTTGACTCCAACAGGAAATGACAAAATATTGAGAAAAACCTTGTGCCATCCAATACGTGTTAAAGATGAGTCACAGCTAGTACCACACCAAGTTTTAACTCAATCTCTGTAATTTGACAGCGGTATACCCATTTTTTGTTTGATGATGTTGATTAGCTAAGAAAGAATTACATCCTGTGGTCAAATTAGGTTACAGCCCATAGACTGTAGACAGAATTGAGAAATGGCACCCTGCTATCACCGTCCATTATAACTGAAAGCCAAGGAGTAAAAGTGCATTTTTAGATGACTCTTAAAACTGTAGAGTGATAGAGCGTGTTTCATGCATGCTGGTAGGCCATTCCAAAGCCTTTGAGCCAGGACAGAGAAGGCACGACTTCCTTGCGATTTCAGTGCTTCAGATGACGAGTCATATACAGTACGTTGATAAGTAGACAAATACTGAAACATCGAGTTGTTGGTGATTGGAGGAGTAGCTTGAGATTTTTTTTAGAACTATTTGTTTCTACTTACCGTTAGCATTGTTAGCTCAATGTTAGCTCAATGTTAGCCTCTAGCCACGTTTACACAATATTAGAGTAAAAAAAAACGATGCCATGACTTCCTCGCATTGGCGCAGGCAGCAGGCTGTGTCTTTGTTCACATGCACTACTTGATGCTGCACAGCATGTAGTAACTGGAGGATTCTGCTAGGGGGCACAGTAGAGTACTCAGACCGGATAGAGAGCCAGGTTTGTGGGTACAACCAAAACAAACATGGAGTCAATAGAAGAGATGAGTAACTGGTTAATTTTGAGATTACGGCAGAAAAAAAGACAGCAGTGGTATTGTAGATAGTAGAAAAGACCTCTAAACCAGACATGGAGTCACCAAGGTGAGTGTGTCTCGCTCGCTTTGTCAACTCCGCCTACTGGTTACTCGTATACTGCAGCGTTCGAACGTATCATGTTAATTTTGGGGGACTCACACAAACAACGCTTCAAATCAACGCAAGTTACGTGTGGCAGCCATTTTAAACATGTGTACGCGTCGTTAAACAGCAAGTATATTCCAAGCCTTAGGAATACCTTTTGAGTTGCTCTCTTTACTGACTTTGGTTCTCTTCAAAACACCGCTTGAGCCAGTGTTAAATTACAAATGCCGGCGCTGCAGCGTTAGATCGGCACAGACTCAGCAATTCTCCAGGCTCACAGATTGTAAACAAAGACTATGTCAGTGTTTGCGAAAACTTTTCAGCCACGCCTGCCAAACTGGCAGACGTGAGAGCGTCTCACGCAGGACATTTTTGAACCACGTAGGACAATGTCCTCGCGGGCTTCAGACTTGTATCTATTTAACAGTGGGTATTGCAGTGACCTCTGACCTTTACATATTATACATATTTTCATTGTGACAATAATCTGTTGACATAATTTGAAAAAAGAACCATCAATGTGATTTTCTGCCAAATTCAGAAAATGAGGATTAACAGAATTTATCAGGAAATTATTAGAGATCATATAATTATTATAAATTATTATGAAACACCAGAAACAACATATTATATACGACAATATTTCTAAATTTTGTAATGATCCATAAGGGCTTTTTGTGACTGATGTAGCCTGATGTTACTGTTCCTTTAAGAGACGCTGTGGCTGGTTGAGGTGAAACTGGAAGTTGGAGATGCGGGTTTATCTCAGCTGTTTGTTAAACTAGTCTAATAAACTGCTGTTAAGGACAAAATGTCATTCTGTCTGACGATTTAGTTCATCACNACAGCTGCTAGGGGGCACAGTAGAGTACTCAGACCGGATAGAGAGCCAGGTTTGTGGGTACAACCAAAACAAACATGGAGTCAATAGAAGAGATGAGTAACTGGTTAATTTTGAGATTACGGCAGAAAAAAAGACAGCAGTGGTATTGTAGATAGTAGAAAAGACCTCTAAACCAGACATGGAGTCACCAAGGTGAGTGTGTCTCGCTCGCTTTGTCAACTCCGCCTACTGGTTACTCGTATACTGCAGCGTTCGAACGTATCATGTTAATTTTGGGGGACTCACACAAACAACGCTTCAAATCAACGCAAGTTACGTGTGGCAGCCATTTTAAACATGTGTACGCGTCGTTAAACAGCAAGTATATTCCAAGCCTTAGGAATACCTTTTGAGTTGCTCTCTTTACTGACTTTGGTTCTCTTCAAAACACCGCTTGAGCCAGTGTTAAATTACAAATGCCGGCGCTGCAGCGTTAGATCGGCACAGACTCAGCAATTCTCCAGGCTCACAGATTGTAAACAAAGACTATGTCCCTCTTAAGCTTTATTGAAAGGAGAAAAACTGACAACCCCCAGCTGGCTGAGAAAGTGATCTGTTTCAATGTAACCTTCCTTCCAGCATGACTGAGAAATTAGACTGTTTTGTGATTATTTCACTGTAGAATTTACAGAACTTACATATTGTACCTTTAAAGGTCCTATATCATGCTAAATCCATTTTTTGGAGCTTTTGACCATGTTATATTATTATTTCCTCATAAACATCACCCCAAAAGCATTTTTCTAGCTTCAAGCATGCATTTTCATCTCCCACCTGCTAATCCTAGCTGGTCTGCCCAGCAGGCTGCATTCAGCTTGATGGGTTGTTGCTGCATCATCTCAACGTGCTCCTCCCCATCCAGGTCTCTCTAGTCTGGATCCCTCCTCCCCTGGATTGTAAACACTAACACCCCGTCTCTCTAGCTAGCAGGAAGTTTAATCTTCACAGTTGTGAAGAAGTGATTTCTATCTAGTCTGCTTTTTAAATAATGCCTAGAACCCAAAAATGGATTTTTGTCTGCAAGAGGAACAGGATCCCTGTCCAGTCTTCTTGAAGAATTGGCAGAAATCGTTGAATTTTACCTTCAGGAGCTCTGAAAAACCAAGTCAGAATGTTACGATGATTTCACAGACTGCTTCTTAAAACTCCACCAGTACTTAAGTGGGTTTTCAGATGGAAAATAAAAATAATAATTAATAATAAAACTAAGGTAAAATGCTGTTTAGGATTTTTTTTCATACAAAAAAATGAAGTTGACATACTTTATCAATTTTTTTGCTTTGCATGTCTTTATGATTTTTTTTCATGGGCCTCCTATTTCGATTTATGAAATAATTGAATAAAAATGTTGATATTTCGAGATAAAATGATGCAGCGGCTGTTTTTGGGAACTCATCTCCTAATCCTAAAGGTGGCACATCTCTATTTGCAATATTCCTGGGAAATGTTTGAGAGGTTTGCTGTTCCACTCAGCTCGCCCTCATGTTGGTGACAGGCCAAGCCAGCGTTTACATCTCTGAGAGGCCCCAGGTTTTCATATTACAACATCAGACATTCCTGAGGTTTGTTGCACAGAGCTTTAACTGTTTCGGAGATCCTGCCAAGTCCACGGCAACAGACAAGCCTATATTTAGTTGTGTTTATGGGTTGTTGGAAAGTGCTTAAAATAGTATAGAGGGAGACACTTCTATAACGCTCCTACTCAGGGGTCCATCAGACCTCTGAGTGTCTAAATTGCATAAATACAGCTCGTGTTGGACTATGGAACTTGGCATTTGAACATGAACCTGATTGTTTACATGTTTAAGTGAGGCGACTGTGAGGACATTCAAACTCTAATGAAAACTCTAAACATTCATTTTAAAGCCGAGCTGAAAATCTTATAATTTCATGAGTCATTGCCTTTAAAGCTGTCAAACCCAAACCTTTCCCACTTTTAAGTGAATGCAGCTTTTTAGCCTTGTTGTAGGTTCAACTCAGGCTAAGATTGTTGAGCTTTAATGCTGTAATCTTGCCCAAGGAGTGGTAAACATCTTAAATAAATATTTCAATGAGGAGGTGCAGAAATACAGATTGACTGTCTTCACCTTCAGAAGTTTAACATCTTGTTGGCTTGATAGATGAGGTTCAGAAACACTAGCAGAGGGACATCAAATCTCCAGAGTCTGTGGATAAAAGGAACAACAAACAGACTGAGGCACTCTGACAAAGACTGACAGCATCAATGGATGATCACTGAAGAGCCTGCACAATGGAAACATCAGAGGAAACCGGGAAAGACACAAGAGCTGCTGCTTATCCAAGGTCAGGTCATGGACCTTTTCCTGGTGACACTCTTCATCTTGTGGATTCTAATGTGTTACCAAGCCAGAGGGACAAATGAGAAAAACCTCCAGAGGGATGAAACCAGGACACATCCTAGTCAGATGTCCAAACTATCTCAGCTGCCTTCTCATGATGTGGATCAGCTCTACTCTGATCTCGATCCCTTAATGTCTTATGGGGGAAGAACATTTCAGCCTCTTCTGACCTTTTGGTTTAGCTGCGTTTTACCACAACAGAGCAGAGCAGCACCCTGGTTTCGTTGGCCCACTTCTCACTCCAAGGTGCTTGAACTCCCCTACTAGAAGCAAAGACCCACTCCCAACCTGGGGGAGCATTATGCCTCTTTCTGGTCAAGAACCATGGCCTCAGAATTGGAGAAGCTGACAGTCCATTTCACACTCAGTTGCAAACTGTCCCAGTGCACACAGAAGGTCATTTTTTCAAGACACCAAAAGAACCACATCACCAACAAAAGCACAGAGGTTAGAACCTAATGTCCCCAAACCAGATGCTGTCATCTCTTTGATTTGATCTTGAGCTCTTATGTATAAACACTAGGGGTGTCAAATTATGAGGTTAATTACATTAATTAATTACAGCCACATTTAGTGCACTTTTTTTTTTAATCATGCTAATATAATTTTTAATCTATAACTTTACTGGGACTTTTCTAGCCTACCTGTTGGGATTTTTTATTCAAAATTTTTATTTAACTATCATGCTATTCCACATGTCAGATTTTGTGAAAAAGCGTAATATTTTGTGATAAACTTTCAGTTTTGATACGCTAATTTACAGCACTGTAATTTACAGGTCTATTTTAATTTTAGATTAATGTTTTAGTAACAGGTTCTGTGATCACTATTTGCATTGCTCAAAAAAAGTGTTCCTTGATGTGTTAACTTAGATTATTCTATATGGACCTGATGTTTTAGTTTTAATTTCTAATTATTCGAGACTGACAAAAGAGCACAGTATTATTCCACCTTGGTGATGTAAAAGGAAAGTTTAGAAATCTGTTAAACAATAAATGACTTTATAAAGCCAGTTTTTTTGTTATATATTAACTTTTTTGTCTGCCACAATAATGTAATGAATTTAAATAAAAATACATCAAAATGAGGGATTTTCTCAGCCATTAGTAGGTAAGATTTAAAAAGAGATTAATTAGATTAATTAATCAATTAATCTAAAAAAAAATTAAATCTCATGACAGCACTATTAAACACAATTAAAAGGATCACAGGAACACAGCAAACTGGTTATAGAAGCCTTAGAAGCAACCCAGATGCCCCATAAAGTACCACCTGTAGACGTATCTCAGGCCTTAGGTCCACAAAATAACCCCAGATTAGAGAACCAAGCTCCCATGACCCCCACACCAACTCTGCAAGGGTGAAGATCTTGTCTGGTGTTCCATGACCTAGTCAAAGTTTGCAACGCTCTTCCTAAATTTGTTGTTCAACAATAGCATTTTAAACTTTCTAACTGACAACTGATAGTTGACTTCTCCTTCCACAATGGAACACCTCATATCACCATCACTTTGCAGGGTGGTGCAGTGTTTGCTACACAATGCCCACTGTGGTGCAAACAAAAGCAGGAAGGAGTTGGAACTTGCAGGTTTTTCAGTGATAAAATCCAGATTAGCATTTGATTGATAAACAAAGAAAAGGATTGCTGCAAGTTGATATAATTTTGTGGCTAGCAGACAAACCGCATGAGCCAATAACTGGCATTCCTGCTGTTATAAACCCAGGAACACATCAACAGACTGAGTTTTATGAAACCTGCATGTTGCTCTTTCTGTGTTGATATCATGGATATTGTTTTACAGCTGGTTTTTCCACTCGTGGGCAGAAAAATGTAATCAGTCTGTTCATGTTCTTGCAATTTCCTGAACAATCCACTCCAGTCCAGTGATCAACGCCTAAACACAAAGTGTCTCCCAGTCTAAGCACTGCGCTCAGAACCACAGAGAGACTTTCAGCAATAACCATAAACCAGCTGTAGAACGAACGCAGGTAAACACCAGAATTCAGCCTGAAATGTGTTTTTCTACCTGCGGGCAGCAAAGAGGTGGAAATTCATGTGTCCAATTATACTGAGAGCATTAAGGTGGAATGTTGTTACAGAAGCACAGCAGGCTCAGTGTGGAGCAGCGGTCCAGGCTCGTGACCTTTTAGTGTGATGGTGTTAGGAGTCATTTCAGTTAGGATTCTAACATTTACCAAGCTGGAATAGGTTCCCAGAGACTTTTGAGCTTGTTCAATCTGACGTTGACAGCAAAGTCATCACCACGATTGCCCTCTTTTCCTCCTCTCTTCAGCGCTGAATAGCTCCTCCAGTGGAAGGAACCGAGCAACATGTGTTCTAGGAGAGCACCAATTACCCTGATGTGTCTTTTCATGTTTACACTTTGTTGAACAGCACTTGGATCAAAATCCCAGGTGTGCACAACAGGACACGTCTGCAGAGACGGCGACGACAGAGGACTGAGGGGGATGAAGGGCAGTGAGTCAATATCAGCAGTTTACAGTAAAAGTACATGCAAATAAGCCTTGTACTCTGGGTTGAATGGACATTGACCTCACCTTAAAATCATCTTTCATTGTGGAAATTAAACAAATCAAACAAAATCATGGTGTAAATTACTTTCAAATTTTAAGAACTCAGAATATATTTTCCAGTTAGTTTTTTTTAATCCTCAGAAGCCGTCAGTATTTAAATTTAATATGGCTTTTGTTGGATTACATTAATTATTTATATACTATTTGGACATATCATTGATTTTAGGCATTTCACTTTTTTGTCTCTTTTGAACTATTTGGATTTTAATAAGTTTTATGTTCAGAGGACTCTCTGCCGCCCAAGTTGATGCGTGGTCTGGGTTCTGTCCTTGGTCCAGCCATTTTGAACATCGTGAACACCAGTCTTTCCACTGGTGTATTTCCTATGGCCTTCAAAAAAAACGGTTGTGCAGCCGATTGTGAAGAAGCCTGGGTTGGACTATTTTAACTTTGACAATTTGGGCTCGATTTCTAAAGTTCCATTCATGTCAAAAGTTCTGGAAAAAACTGTCCATTCTCAGATTTTAACCCACATGGAGTCAAATTCACTGTTGGATGTGTTCCAATCTGCTTTTAGACCACACTACAGCACAGAGTCTGCTCTGATTCGTGTGCCTAATGATATGTTGGTTGCATCTGACTCAGGGTCCCATGTATTGCTGCTGTTATTAGATCTTTCAGCAGCCTTTGACACAATCGATCACCAAATCCTGTTGGACCGTCTAGAAACATGGGTCGGTCTTTCGGGTACAGTACTGGATTGGTTCCGCTCATATTTGACTTGTAGATCTTTCTGCATGCAGATGGGAGACTGTATCTCCCCCTGACTTCCATTGAGCTGGGGGGTGCCACAAGGTTCCGTCCTGGGGCCCCTCCTATTTTCTGTCTATCTTCTCCCTTTGGGAAAGATTTTTGAGCAGTATATGCTGCCCCTGTCCTCTGGAATGCTCTACCCATCGAAACTCGCCAATCACCATCTGTCGCTGTCTTCAAGTCACGATTGAAGACCCACTTTTATGCTTTGGCTTTTAGACAAAGACTTTTTATTTCTTATTTTTATTGTTGTTTCGCCTTTTAGGTTGCTTTTATCTATATGTATTGATTGTTTTTACCTGTTTTAATATCATTATTTTGTGATTGTTGCCTGTGCAGCGCTTTGGTCAGCTCACATGCTGTGTTTAAATTGCGCTATATAAATAAAACGGTATGGTATAGTATATTTTTCTGTAAGACTTCAATGTCTCATCTAATCCTGTTCAAAATAAATACATTAATTGAAGCAACTTTAGTCATTTTACATGATAAATAATAACCTTAACAAAATATATAACATTATTTTTGTTTTGTATTTAAAGATTTCTTTAGCTGCCCTGGGGCACACTGACGGAGGCGAGGCTGCCGAGCACTGGCGCCACCAGTCCCTCCGACCACCACCAGCAGGCAAGGCAGGTTTAGTGTCTTGCCTAAGGACACAGCGACAGCGACATGCTGAGCGGGATGCAAACCTGCAACCTTCCGATTGCAAGGTGGCCACTTAACTCCTCTGCCATGTTTACCTTATTTTAAGTAATTTTAGTTTTCTAAAGAAGAATTTATATTCTTTTTAGACTAAAAATAAGATAAAATGTCTAAAAATTAGGCTTTTTTACTTTCTTAGAAATCTTTTTTTGCAGAGTAGCTAGCCTGCTGAGCTACTGCTAGTGCTAGCCTGAGCAGCTAATGCTACCCTGAGTTACTGCTAACGCCCTTGTTGGACAAGAGGAAAACAACAAAGAAGAATGCACCACTCACAATCCAGGATGTACTTTATATATTCAGACTATGAATAAATGCCAGATAGATCCATAGCTTGTGTGGTCTTTGTCACCTTGTCCCTCGCTTGTCCTGTGTCCACGCTCCTTCCCCACTGCCCGCACAGCAGACACTGCACTCAGGCTTTGAAAATAATTTAATCTCTATAATTGTGATCATTTGAAAGCAACAACTCCAAACAAGCTAAAAGTGCAGATCAAAACAAAACAAAACACACTAATATAAAAGACAATTTATTGCAATAAAGCACAATTGTCTCTAGGGAAACAAAAACCAAATTACCTCTTAAAAGTGGTCTAAACAAATCAAATAATTATACAACTACTTGGATTTTTTTTAATTTGCATATACATTTGATGAAACCTTGAACGTGCTTCTAACCATCTATAGAATATAATTACATAAATATGATTAATGCCGTGTAAGGGTTTACAGTGTCATTGCAATTTAAGTGAAAAAAAAAGATTATTTTCTGTAGATAAACAAAGGTGGATTAAAAAACTTTTTCTGCATTAATTCATTACGTAAGACCTCCTTTAGCCAAGTTAGCTTCCAGGATTCAATGCTAAAACTACCTAAATGAAAAGATAGTTTGTAATTAGAACCATATAAAAACCTAGAAGTTAATTTAAGCCGCATAATTAATCAAAACAGGTAGTGTGATTAAAACTGTTGTCAGAACTGTATGGTTGATCGATGGTATACTTAAAAAGGCCAGAAATCGACAATCCCATGTGAGATATCTAGCTATAAATGATCTAAAACTGCACCTTTATTCATGAATATTCATGATAAATGTAACAGTATACTTTTAAATCTCTGCAGGTGCTGAAAGAGAAAAATAAGCTTTTTTAAAGATCATTTAAAGTCAAAGTATTTGTCTTTAGGCCTCGAGATGAAATTGACTGATTGAGTTGAATCAGATGACATATGAGCGAACGTCTGACTTTTTTAATGCCCAGAGATACGTGAGAAAAAACACGTATCGGCAGAAAGAGATCAATATCTGCCTCCATCTAATCTTGCGCCGACATCCTGTGTAACAGTGCAGCTGCGCATCTCCACACGTTCATGAGCAGAAACCAAACCATGTTTTCAACCAGCAAGCTGAAAGATAAGAACATGCCAGTCAGTAACAAACGTGGATTCTTTTGTTTTCATCCACATTTTGATTTTCTTCTTTTTGTAATTCTGAGCAGATAAAGGAGCAGCTGAACACAACACTGACCTTTACTTGGATGAGGAGAAACACGGGATCAGCACCGACCAGGAAGCAGTTTCCAGTCCGATGTGGCCCTCATACTTTCCACATTAAATAAACATGATTTTACATTCAAAACATCTTCTCAAAATGGAAATTACAGTTATAAGCAGAAGTTCCCACTCAGTGTGGGTTCCTGTGGTCAACATAGATTTTCATTGATGGACCGTGACTGACCACCGCAGCAGAGTTGCAGTAAAACTGCACACTCGATAGCATGATGATACATTTCTATTTTTAATTACTGAGGATCTGGAGCTGATCAAGAGACTGTGGATGATGTTTTGAGGCAATGATGGGTTTTGGCAAATTTGACTGCTTCTAATTGAGGTCCACAAGCAGATACATGAGCTCGCTGTTACTAATGTAATAATAATAAAAAAAACCCTAAGGAACTGATTCTGCCATCTGGTAAATATAGCTCAGGTTTGATGACATGCATAGAAAAAGTGGTGACTGGTTTAAGGTTCAATCGGAAAGGGAAAAAAGTGACCTGAATAGGGTTACTTTCTAATAAGATCATCGTTTTTTAGATTAAATCTAGATGCAATAGTTTCCTACATATTTGCACCAATAAAATTAAATGTTTTAACTTTTAGATAAAAAAAAACATCTGTTAACAGGTTTATGTTTCTCAGGGTTTGGCTATAAATATTGTTTGTGTAAGAAGAATGGATTTCTGAAGACTTCTCCGTTGCTTCCATTCCTGACCATTCCATTATTGACGTGGCACCAGGAGAATTACAGTAGTGTCAGTAGAAGCAGCAGCACTTAAACAGATCCTACTGATCATGTGGATCACACGATCTAAATACATGTATGATTTCAGCTCTGAACTTTTGTCCAATCAGAATTAGATAAAAGCTATTTCCAGGCAGAATTTCAGGATAACTGAAAAATTTAAATTGAAGACAGCTACAAAGGGAACAAATTAATAATAAAAAAAAACAGTCCAAAAAAATCAAATGTTAGCAGGTGTTTTATCAGAGGGCCATGAGCTAGTTTGTAGCAGAAAAATGGTTGTTTTGTTAGCATAAGCTGCCACAAGCATCAAATCAGACCCGTTCAACACTGTCTGTCTGACTAAATAAAAAACAAAGACGTAAAGAACAAATATCTCTTTTGAAAGATCCATCCAGCTGTCTGAGGATTAAACTGTTTTTGGAGCGCTGGTTGTGTTGTTGACATGATGAGAATCACTTAAATATGCTAGGATCATCGATATTTACAGACTGATAGTGAAGGTGTCAGCTTTGGATGAGGATGGTGTGACCTTCTATGGGGTGCCGTTTGTAAAGTCAAACAGTCATAACTTAACAGAAACATTTTGGGTTATTCAGCCTATCATAAGAGAAAAAAATGGACGTTCATTTTTCAAAGTCATTATTTTCCCATGATATCCATACATTTATGAATGTTACAGTTCCCAACTAAATATTTAGTTAGCAAGGTCTATTTTTACTTTGGAGTTAAATATTTGTTTTACAAATAATTTCACCAGTGTGTGATGATGACTAACGGGACTTTATTTGAGTCAAACTGTATTTTGGGAGGTTATAACCCTTTAAAATCATAAATATGAAATTTCTTGTTATGTTCTTCCTGTGTTTATTTTCTATCTCTATTGGTTTTTCTTGCTTTAAACACAACACAATGGTTTTTTTTACCTTTTTACCTACGGCGTGACTCTGAAGATGGCAGCAGTGAGTCGCCGAAACCGTCAGTAAATTAGGGTAAAAACAAAAACGTTGTGATACTGTGTTTAAAGCAAGAAAAACCAATGGAGATAAATATGAAAATCCAAAAAAAGTTTTAAAACCAAGCTGTTTATTGGCTAATGTAATTATCCAACACTTTAGTCCTAAATATTGGTTTTGAAAATATCTCACATCCTTTTGAATTATAACAACTTTATCTTTTTTCAAATTTTGATTGGATATTTCTTTCACTCCTAGTACTGCCTAAATATGTGCTAGAACATGTACATTGGTAGTACAATAACAGTGTTTTTCTGGTTAAAGTTTTTCTCAAGGAGACTTTTAATAGCAGCCTATTTTGGACATTTTTCTTCCAACCATATTGGTGAAATGAGCCTTTTATCTCTGCTGACCAATCCATCATTAGCGTGGTAATCTTATGAATAACTTTCTGTGTTTCTACTGTTACAGCCCGGCTCGTCAGACCACAACAAAAGGAGGAGGTCTGGACACATGGTAAAAGTTTTGAGTTGTATTTTATTAAAATCTCCCTCCAAAAGGCTTCACCAAATGCCACACAGGTAAAACCTCCCAAAGGTGCTGTCTGATCAGTCTCTTCCCTCTGAAGCTACACTAAGCAGGCTTTTATCTTGCACCAACAGGTGTAGCCACTCAGTGCAATCAAGGACTGCACACAGCCAGGGCAATTGAATGGAGGGGCGTAACGCTATACAATAAATCCATCAAATAAAAACCCAGAATATTATCTGTGAGTTTTTACAGAACCTTAATAAAGTTGTGCTGAATTTTTATCCATGTTGGAATATTAAAATGCTTCAAAATAATTTTTCTGCATTTCAAAGGTTTGTTATTGAGATTCCTTCATGATTCCTCCACTGTAGCATCTGACTTGTGTTGTTTATAAAACGTGGCCACGTCTCTGCTCATCTTTGGAGGCTGTGGTTGTGGTTTCAGGTTAATTTGCAGCGTCTCCTGTCTACTTGTAAACAAAAATGAGTTATTGCCCAGCGGCCGCTGAATGTGCCAGAACAAGCATCTCAGAAAGATGAACAGCAAAGCAACGGAAATGAAATCTAAACAAACTCTTGGCAACTTGTCTCTGAAAACAAAGAGGGTGAAAACGCAGAGGTGGGACGACTACCAGATGTCAGTTTAGAGCGCAATTCATCAGATTTAATTGTGGCAGTGTTTATTGGGAGAGAATCTACCCAAATGAAAACCACAGAAGCGCTGACGTGCAGATTTAATGTGCAATTGTATGTAAACGGAGTTTTGCATGGAAAATGTGAGGTTGTCATGGGCTTTTTGAACCCACTCAGTCTGCATCGGGGGACACGGAGCACTTTGAACTTCATGTCCCAGTTTCTCTCTGTCAGACGTGGTAGGCATCACCCCAATGTTTCCCTGTGAAAGCAACTCGGACCTACTGGTATCTGACAATAAAGCTTTTGGCTCTACTGTACGGTGGCCAAAAGCCCTGGGGGACGAGATAAGACGTGAGGATGGATTTGATTTTCAAAGCTGTAAATCTTTTTACATGCCCACCTCGCAGCTTGTGTTGGAAGCTGTTGCTGTGTGAGCTAATTGGCTGAAAGGACTCTCCCCGCCCGAGGCTATGAATAAAAACGAGAAGCAGAAACCAATCAGCCCTACAGGAGGATGAAATAAGGGCGGAGAAATCAAAGAACTGAAGAAAACTCACTTTCAGCATTTTTACATGAAAAAAAAAACATATTCATATGCAGCATGTATACATGAATTTGGATAAATATTTGCAGTTTTTTTTTTTTTGTCCAAGCATGAAGCTAAAACCAACAGGCTTCCTACTGAGTATTAGAAAGTACATTTTAAATTAAAAGGGACTTAATTTGAGTGGAACACTGAAAAAAACATTTTTTAAATTTTATTTCTATTTATAATCGGTCACTCTGAGCTTTTCATTCAGGCTGAACATGAAAATAGTCTCCTCCACCTATCTCCTGCATTAGCTGCTGATAGAAAATAGACGGTGAAACTCTAGGATTAGAAAATCCTGACAGATCTACGTCACACATGTATTAAAGTCCCAATCCTAGCTCCATACTCACCCATCTTGACTCTCGAAGGGGAAGGCTGTTGTTGGTTTAGCGTCCAGGAAACAGCAGACGTCTCGACTAGCAGAAGCTAACCGTTAGCATTAGCAACTCCACCACACAGCAGAACTCCTTCAGACTTGTGTTATTTGTGGAGATAAAACATCAACGTTGCAGAGCAAATGTTGTCAGTGGTAGAGTCATGTTGCTGTTAGCCAATCAGAGGAGAGATGTCCAAATATCCGGGAATAAGACTCCAAATCCTGCCATCAGAAGCTCAGCTCTGATGTGGCTCATATCTAGTTCCTGAAACCGGTGTGACAGACTTTTGTTTCCCAAAAGTACGACTTGCAAGGCATTCATTCCTACTAGAGACCACTGCTAATGAGTGAACCACATATTTAAGTAATAATGGTTTTATGGTCTATACAAAACATGTTTGCACAAAATGTGTGGTGTCCATACAGAGACCATCAATTCTGAGCTTTAGCACTTCTTGGTGTGAAACATCTCATATGTGGTGTGTGTGAACATGTTGAAATGCCTGCAGTTCACACTCAATTAGTGAGAGCTGGTTTTGCATTTCTGGAATCAAATACTAATCTTAACCAATTATAGTTATTATTTTCTAAACCCAACCAGGCTCAGTCTGAAAAGACCAGTTTAAAGTCTTACTTTCCTTCATGCTAAGTATTTTGAATAGAAAATAAGCTAAACAAGATCAACTTTAAATATCAGAGACTTTGAACATGGTTGAAGTTTTATACAATATTAACAATTGGAAAAACAAATGTGAGCTTAGACTGAGTGAATGTAAAAAAAGGGCATTTAGAATATCTAATACAGAAATCTAAGGGTTCAAAAAAGCTTTAAGGACAGGTGAATTCATAACAAATGAAGCATTTACAAGATTCTGCACCTGCAACAAAACATAATACATTTGTAAGACCGTTCAGCTTTGTTCTCACCCCAGAGCAACTCAGCTACATCATCCAAAGTGACCTTTGGATGATGTAGCTGGATGATGTATGAGGATGTTTGAGTTTTGGTTTGAGGAAAAATGGGGACCAGTTTAGACATGTGTGCTTTAGTTTTGTGGGAAAAATACTGAATGTTTCATTCACTTCATCAAGTTTATGCAGATGAATGTTTTCCTTGCAATGAAACATTTGATAAAAATAGTAGGGCAACACAAACCTGTGACCTCCCAGCAGTACTAAACTGGAAAAGCCTAGCACTTTTAACAAAGCAGAAGGGAAAAGTTTGGATCACCATGGGAGGTGTGCTGGAACCAGCAGCTTGGAGGAGAATAATGACCTTGGACATGTGCTCGTTTCTGTTCCAGTCAGCAGACTTGGTGCAGCTGCTGCTACAACACCTGAATGAGTGTGAAACAGCAAGCCATCGTAATAATGCTCAAGAGGCAGGAGGTGTGTGTGTGTGTGTGTGTGTGTAAATGTTGGCAGAGTAGCACTGAAGGTTGTGTACAGCGAGTTCATGAGGACAGGACACATAAATCTCATCTGAGCATTACTCACGCTGACTCGAGGTAAGTCGACTTGTCCTGATGAGACGAGACGTTTGTGATGATGAGAACGAATCCCAGCCAGTGGCTTTTAATTTGAACTGGTTGTAATTACCCCCCCGGGTGGTCACATCTGTCTGGGAGGTCATTGTGACTGACTAAAGTCAAGCTCCACGATGTAAAGAGGTGAAACCGTTTTTGTTGTTAATTTTAGGTCAAATACTGTCTCAGTGCTTTGTAAAAATCTAATTCCAAGATAGCATCCTTTTCAGAAACGGCGAAAAATGAACGTTATTTTAATGCTGTTAAGATGAGGTCAATAGCTCTACAATTTAGTCACCTGACCTGCCGACATTTCTCACATTAAAAAAGAAGAATGAATCCAAAATCTAAAGTAATTCTGTGAAACCACCAAATAGTTCCCGAGTGCGGCCACAGCTGCAGCTCACCGCTCCCCACCACGGGGATGTAATTTCACCAGTGTGTGATGAATACTTGGGACTTTAACTTTGAATGTTTCATGATTTTGCTGCCAGTTAACCTGGACACAGATTATGCACATCAGATGAGTGATCAGCAACATTGATGTCATTTTAAAACCACAACTTTCTCCTTTGTTTTGTCAATTTTTGACCACAAACGCTGCGTACTTTCCAATGACAAAACTATCAGACATTGATGCATACCTGTAACTAGACCAAGGAAAGATCTCAGAGGGTGAAGACAGGGCAGGACGAGCTGCCCCCAGTAGCTAGTTCCAGTACAAAATTTAAGGATTTTTGTTACTGTCAATTTTTGTTGTCGTCTTCTATTCATCGACAAAAACTTTGTTCAATATTTGTCATAATTCAGTCTTTATAGAAGTATATTTTTTAGTTTTCATTTAATTTTTGTTTGCAAAAATGTATTTGTCCCAAAAAAACCCCGAAATGAACACTGGTAGCGAGCGATGGTGGCAGTGGAGTTAAGTGCCTGCCCCATAACTGGAGGGTTGTGTCCTTAGGCAAGACCTTTCACCCACCTTGCCTGCTGGTGGTAGCCTCACCTCTTGTCAGTGTGCCTCAGAGCAGCTGTGGCTACAATGTAGCTCATCATCACCACCAGTGGGTGAATGTGTGCGTGCATCAAGGGGGAAACTCAACCTGCCAAAAGTGAAGCCAAAGCAGAAGTGACCAAAATCGCAGTACCCCCCTCATCCACTAGGGGCTGGCACCAGAAAAGAGCAACTTCCTATTGACTCCCATGTTAAAAATGACAACTTCACAGCAGAAACAAACATGTTTACAGCTTGGTACAAATAACATTTTAGGCTTAATAGGTCAAGTTTACCATCTTGGTAGCAGAGTCAACCACAGTTTTCTGGCTACAAACGCCTGACAACCTCCATTAAAAAACACAGGTTTTGATTTAGTGATTTTTTTGTGTTTTTTCTTTCAGTCACACTACATAACCAAAACACGTAACAGCGTCTTTAATGGCAAAAGCTTCTCCAGATGATTCAGAAATGAAAATAACCACTGTAGCTGCAGCTCTAATCTTTAGGTCGGGTAGTCTGTTTTCACTGACCTCTCCTCTTATTTTCCTCCAGTTGTGAGTGAAAGAGAAGTCAGTGTTCACGGAGAATGTGAAGTCACCCCACTGGCAGTGGAACACCGCCTGGCACCTGGAAGAAGCAGCTGTCCCACAGTTTGTGACTGACAGATTGCAGTTTGGGAACCCGGACAGGCAGGAACACGGCCAAGCAGACAGCACCACCCTGGATACGAGCCATTCAATTAATCTCCGGCACCCATCTGCAGCCTCACCACCCGTTTCTGACTCAGCCACTTCAGTGTAGACTTACCCACCTGAGAGGAGGCTGGTTACAGAAAAAAGGGAAATCCCCTTTTTCCATTTATAAGGATAAACAGACACAGGTCCAAAAGGTTTGATGCTTGACAGGTTCCATGACTTAATTCTCACAGGATGTGTTTCTACTGTAATTTGATCAAATAATCGATTGCACATGGGTTGATTTTGGCCGTGTGCAAACAATGTGCTTCCTGCTCACTCTCTCTGGTTACGCTGGATGTCTCTGTGAGTGAATGCACGGTCTGGCAATCTGCAAACCTGAGTAACGTTTCATTTGTCTTGGCAGGAAAAATCAAATACGTGTGAGCACGGATTCAAGCTAAAACAATCATTTGGTTAGCTGATAGATACGTAATCCATCAATCACTTTGGATTTGGTTTGGCTGTTTAAATGCATTTTACGCACACCCATAAATCTTATTCTTAAAGATTTTACAGAATACACTTGTTTTAATATTATGGCGGCCCTGCCCAATGCTAGGTCGGGCAGGGCCGCATTGCATTCTGGGGGGGCTAATTCGGGGTTATTTTGGTTGTTTTTGTTGTGTTCTGTACAGTTTTGTTGGTTTAGTTTATGATAATGTTGTTTAGTTGTAGTTCAGTGTTCATTTGATGTTGTTTTTGTCCGGTGCCTGTTGGCTCCGTGAGTTTAGTGTATGTGTTGGGGAGAGAAGAGGGGAGCCTTTCGGCATTAAAGTTGCTACTTGGTGACTCGTTCTTGCCGCTGCACGCACACCCCGCTAGATGGCGTCTAAAACCGCCACAATATGTCCATGATGACTTATCAAAGAAGATCTGAAAAATGTAGCATGTGGGTTGTAATTTTAACTTTATTGTAGTTGCAGTTTCATTACATTTTTTTGTTATGATGTAGATTATTTTACATTTCCTAAGTAGCTCAACAGGTTTCCCCAGTGAGTTCACCTGGACTTTAGTATTTTAGTTGTGCCAGTGTCCATGGCCTCAGTCCGTTCCTGTCTATCTCTTTATTTCTCCATTCCTATTATTCTATAATCTAAAGAGTAATGCAGGACAATGACTCTAAAAGAACCTCAAACAGCCACGATGGTGCATCACATCTGAAGAATATACAATATGCATTTCATGACTTTTAAATCGACACATGAAAGGATATTTTCCACACTTGGTAACCTTGAATGAGAAGTCAGCCTTGCCAGAAATTTTCAATTGAATCAGACTTTTGCTTCTCCTTCCTCTCTGCTGTGCTTGGGCCCTGCCTCCAAACTCCCTTCCTGTTGAAGTCGTCATGCATGCTGACTGGTAACCATGGCAACTACTGTAAAAGCCTATGCTTTTAGTGGTTGTGTTTTGCTCAGACATGCTCAATTCTTGGAATAGCCACAATGTATTTTTTTTTTGTGTTTTTTATTTTTTGCATTACTGTCTGACGAATTTAGCAAATATTACAAAAATGTCTTTTTCACCCCAAGGTACTAAATTCTGATTTAAATCGTGGCCAAACATTTGCTGAATAATACAAACTGGGTCTGATGTGGCCACATTTGGGGGTTCTTCTACTAGTTTTAGCTCTAATGTCCACTGGATTAAAATCTTTCAATTGCTCATGAAACAAATAATCAAACTAAACCGTGGAACTCCAGTCTTACTGAATATATACAACCACGATTTGACGTTGTGTCATTTGTATTGAGTTTGGGCTTTCTTGCACATCTTTAAAATGTTATATTATAAGTCTTTATCAAATGTACATCTACTACTAAAAAACCTTTGGAGTCAACCCAGTTACAGATGGCTGCCACAACTAATTAGCCTTAGGAACAGCAAAAATGTAATTTGGTCAGATATATGGAGCAACAATTATGTCAATGTAGAAAAGAGTGTTGTCACAGTTACCCTGAAAAAGTAATTGGATTACTGATTAATCTTGTAAAACAAACAGTTGCAGAGGAGCTACAGTAAGTGCCTGCCCCTAATCAGAGAGTTGCAGGTTCAAGCCCATTTCAGTTGCAGTCATTGTGTCCTTGGGCAAGACTTTTCACCCTCCTTGCTGGTTGGTGGTGGTCAGAGGAACCAGTGGTGCATGCAGCCTCGCTTCTGTCAGTGCGCCTCAGGGCAGCTGTGGGTACACTGTAGCTCATCACCACCAGTGTGTGAATGTGTGTGTAGCTGGGTGAATACCTGGTGTGCTGTAAAGCACCTTAGGGGTTTGCAGGACTCTTGAAGATGCTAGGCTATACAAATACAGGCCATTTCCATCTTACCATAAAAAGTAACTTAGTTACTTTACTGATAACCTGACTTTAAAAGTAAGATTTAAAAGTAACTAAGTTACCCTCATTCACACCGAATACAGAACAGATGCAGCCCAGTTTCCGTACAGCTTCCAGATGCAGATTTTGGAGTAAACCCATCTAAAGATACTGCAGATACTAATCTGTCGGTTTTACACACATGGAGCTATGGTTTTGTGTTATAATAATAGCTGAGAGTCATTCATTACATGCTTCAACTGCTAACAAACTGCACAAGATCTGCAATATTGCATAAAATTAGACTAAAACGGTCTTAAATCAATCATGTCTCAACATGAGATGGTCTTAGTTTAAAGATCCTGAACATGAAAAGCTAATGTGATGTTTATTCCTGTAAAGAATGCTAGGTCTGTATTTTTAGTTCAGCAAAAGTAAAAGATTAACAGCCAAGCAATGTTTTTATATCCATTAAACTCATTAATTAATGAAGGGCCTGCTGTGCAGATTGACAAGCACCTGTCATCGTTTTACTCATCATTAAGGCTTGCTTTGCTTATTACACACCTTCCTCATTAATTAAATTTCTCTTAATGCCAAAGAGCACATTTCATTTTCCTATTAAAGGAAACAGCAAAAAAAAAAAAAAACAGAATCTTTATGACTCAGTGCTCTTTGTAAAACTCTTAATTACAAACCTAAAACTAATCCAATTTAGACTCCTCGTGGTTCCTCCTGATGCTTAATGAAACAACTGCTGCTGTGTCTCTGTTGGATCAGAGGCATCCATGCAGCGCGCTGACTGATCAGAACCACCATGATCATTTCGCCACGGTCAAATCTGGAGGTAAAGTAAGTTATCATGCTGCTGATGTAATATATGCGCAGCACAAATCTGTTGAATTAAACCAATTATCTACTTTTGATCTGTGACCAAAACATCAGCGAGGCTTTGTGTCTATCGAATCGACTTTAATCACACTTATTTGCATAGAAATTGATATTGATTGGGGGAAATAGCCACACAGCTGTGCACTCTAAACAGTACTCTCAGGTAAAACAGCACGAACAAGATGAAAACCCGGTTTCCTGCCTGTGTCGTCTATATTAGCTCTTCCAGCAGGACAGAAGCAAATTGAGGTGAGAATAACAAAACTGGATGTTCTCTCTTGTTGTTTCATGTGAAGCAGAGAGGAAGTGGGATTCCTCATTGTTCATCCGAAATCCAGAGCAAAGTGATTGAGAGCTGAGTGAAAAACTACATGCACTGACACACAACTACATTATGGAATTCATAAGACACACACCTCTGAACTTTACAAAATTACACACACACACACACACACACACACACACACACACACACACACACACACACACACACACACACACACACACACACACACACACACACACATATATAATTATTATTATTTTTCTTCAAGCTCTACCAGGAGCACAGGGTGGTCTATTCACTATTTCTGAATAAGTAATGAAACAAGCCAAAGTAATCCAGCTCTGACTAACAGGTTTCCATTTCTCAATTATAATAGCTCCATATAATAGCTATAGTTATAATAGCTGGTCTGCAGTTTATTAAAGTGACTGTGTGTATTTTCCCTGGCAACAGGGGGCATTACATACCTAAATCATTGCAAGCAAGCGTTCGAGTAAGACCTTACCAACGGATGGCCATTAGGGTCAAAAATCCCTGGGAGCACAATTTGCAAACGAGTACTTCGTCAGATCGTTCAACCTCCAGCAAAATGACAAGCACATCAGACTCCCTTTCATCACTGTCAATGAGTGAAGAGATAAATGTTTAAAACAACCTTTATGCAAGGCGAATGTTTTGCAACCGCTTGTTACAAATCAGTAAATGTGTTTTGTCCTCACGGGCTCCCGTAGAAGGAAACATCATGTCTAATATGGTGTTGCCCAGAGCCCTAGACCCGCACAGATGTATATTAGACCCAGTTTTTATGGTTATATGTTACAAAGATGCTGAGATTTTTCAACAACTGGACATCATTTGATTCATTTTCAACAACATTTCAATGGATATTTCCAGAGTTTAACGGTAAAAACTACACATTGTCACTTTAACTTCACCTGCCCTTTTAAATCTCTAAAATAATACAAACTCAGGAAAGAAAATCTTTCTTTTTCCTAGTTTTCTCTTTCTCTAGGGTCATGTTTCTGTTTGGGCTGCTTTAAAAAAAACTGTCTCATTTATCTCACAGAACTTTCCCCTGGATGACACAAGTCTGTTGGAGAAAGATGATCTTATTGACTAAATGAGAGAAAAAAAAACGTGCACCAAAGCTAGAATCTGCAAAACTGATTTGTCAAAAGCATCATTATTGTGTAGCAAGTTGATGTGATGAAGAATGTGGCAATCATAAATGTATGTCATGGTCTGAGGTAAGGGCTGCTGCTTCTAACTGGTGTGGAGTGTTTTTTTGCTACAGGTGAGAGGAGTTGGGGAGCGGACCAGGTGCAGCGCATCAGCTCATCAGCCAGCTGACCTATAAGAAGAGGAGCCTGACACATACAACTTGCCAGAAGATTACTCACCTTGGGTAGCTCGTGCCATTTGCTCTAGGAAATGTGCAACTCATTAGATACTAGGAAGTTCTGACTAAAAGTCTTGTCTTATTCTCAGTTTCTTCACCTGAATCCTCGTCATCTTGTCTCTATAAACTCCTCTGGATTTCAACTCAGGACTGGTCTCGCTCCTCTGCTGCCATTCCGCTCTCCGCTCCCTCACCTCACCCTGGACGCCCGATCCAAGCCGGAAACCTCAGACCATCCCCTCCCTCCAAGTCCTCAACACCTCAGGAAACAGTAAGACTCGTCACAAAGAAATATTTTCTTACCTGCTTGGACCAGGACTTAAACGCCCCTTGTGTTCCAGAACCTGCACCCCCACTGCAGACGACCTTGCTGATGTTGTCAGTCATCCTCAGTTGGAATCATTAATAAAACTCTTTGTTTTTTCCCATTCCCGTGAGCTGTGTTGATTCTGCATGTCTTGGGTCAGATTTCTCGCCTCAAACATGACAATGTATGTGTAAAGATTATTAAAAAGATTGCAAAAGTCTGTTACTCAGTGTTTGAATACAAAGAAATGTCAAAATGGCCAAATATATTGTCTGTGCTTCTGCATTCCTAACACTTTAAACTGCACCATCTGGGAACTCAGATTATTGTTCAAACTGAGGTGAACTCTAGGATCTGACGCACATTTGAGTTTTCTTATTGAATTTCTGAAACTTGTAAGTAAAAAAGTCTCTGTGAAGGAAGAAATGAATGCCTTTATTGCACTTAATAGTAATGTCATTTTTATGAGCGTAATACTTTTATGCTATGTCAGATTACATTTGTGTCCAAAGGTGCTTTAATTTTCTCTGAGATGTTGTATTTAGAGCAGCGTTTGCCCTTCTCAAGTGCATTCTTAGACTCATGCGTCTGGAGTCCTTGGGGGCCAATTTAAGTGTAAAACCTCCATCTGAAGCTCCCTGAACCACTTCTACAGTTTGATTCTGATGAATACTGGCATTGTCTTCTTGGAGGATGAATGTGCCTTCTGGGGAAAAAATCTACTGATGGAAAAACCTTGTTCAATGTATTCAGATCTTTTCAGACATTTTGCTGAACTTAGACCAACAGAAGCTGCTCAGGGTCATAACCCCAAGTGTTTACAGAAACAGGAACTCTCTGTTTGAGCCAGTCTAACCCAAAAGTGGCGTTCAGTTTCTGACTGGGCTGCAACTGTTGGCTAGACGCAAAAATGAAAGTAAACAAAAGATTCTTTTTCAGTTGTGGTATCAATGAATTAGTGTTTAAAGACCAAGTTCACTAAGAAACCATTTTACTTATTGAAATATAATTATTTCAATATAATATATTATATTATTGAACATTAACATCCATGGACTCACTCAGACTGGCTCACAACGGAGAAGGCTGTTGTAGATTTAGCGTCCAGGAGAGAGGAGAGCACGTCTCGTCTAGTAGAAGCTAACCGTTAGCATTAGCAACTCCTCCACATTGTGGAACTCCTTCAGGTCTTTTTTCTAACTCCCAGGAAGTAATCTGAGGAGGTTTCCAGATGGTTCCAGATGTGCACAACTCTGTGATAATTCTGAGAGAAAATCAGTTTTTCTAGTTTTGGGAACTTGTTCTAAATTCCTTGCAAATGATTTGAGACATTTTGGACACTGGCTCACAAAAGTCATTAGCAATTTATTGCAGCTCAGTGACAAACCGGATTTGAGGCTAAAGGCAGCTTTGTCTTTAATATGTTCAATCTTTTTGGATTACGGTTCAACATGAACAAAGGTCTGTTTCTGATGTTTGATTTAATAAATGTTGGAATTGTGTTTTTTCCAGTCACATTTTGTCCTGTGAGATGATAAGTTTCCAATTTTCCTTCAGGTTTTATTAATCAGTTGGTCATTCTGATTAAAACATTAACTTATTTACCAACACAGATTTTTTTTATTTTTTTTGACTGAATTAAAAAAAGCATTAAAATGAGACTTTGGCTGCACTTTTCAGCCAAGGTGGGAGCTGGATTTACAGTAGTAGGATAAAAGCTCAGAACCTTGCGTGGTGAAAACTAAACATTTCATTTCCTGTTGATTCTTACTGATAGCAGCAGATAGAACTGAAACCATCAACTGGTTTCTGCTTTTTTAAAGCAATCAGCTGATGCAGTCCTCTCTGCAACTTTCATTTCCACATCACCTCTGCTTCATTCATGCATTAAAGCCATTTTAATGTTTTCTATGGCAGGAATGTGTGTTTCCAGAAGAGTAATCTGTTCTTCAATGAAAAAAAATATTTGTCGCACCTCCAAAGACCCTTGTATGGCTCGGCAGAATGTGTCTGTATTGACTTTCTCCTGATAAAAGAAATGCTCAAGAAAATAAATAAATAAATAAATAAATAAACGTCCTTTTTGCACAAAGAACAGAAACAGGCAATCATAAATCAATCGAGTATTTCAAGTAGAAAATCCTTGTTTCCCCTCCAATGACTCCTTTAGCTCTGCTTAGTCAACATGGATGTGGTTTATTGATTTTTTTCCAGTCTTGCACGAGAAATGTTCAATTTTTACTGTTTCCTACCGATACTAAAAAAGGGCCAGCTTCCAAAGACGTATGAAGAAGACAATAGTGTGTGGCAGGATCGATGAAAAATCCCTGTTTGCTGAAGTGCTGAGGTAGCACTGTTCACCGTGGCGTCAGGTAGCGATGTCTCCCTCTGATAGTTCAGTCAAATGTCTAGGGAGAGATTAAAGCAGATTAGTGTGCACAATAATGTTTTTCCTTTTTGATCTGAGGTGAGGGCACATCGGTTTAAGTCATCAGAAGAGCCTGAGTCCAAAGAAAGACATTAACTGAGAACTTGAGCCTGCTCTGTCTCCTCAAGGGATTTTCCATCCTTTACTTGCACGTATGACCAGACTGTCTTTTTTCTTTTACATTGTTTCTCTGCCCAGGTTGGAGAAATCTGCCACAGACAGAAGACCCGTTGGGAGTGTAGTCAGTTGAAAAAGTTCATTTGATGAGGAGCAAAACATCTTCAAACAACAAGAAAGAAAACTGAGACCCTAAACCTGACTGGGTGAAAATTTGGGATGTTGAGAGGGCCTCTAAGAAAACCCCCATCATCCATATATGTCTATGAAATTTTGTCATAGAGCTTATTTGACTACAATTATCAGACACAAAATGGGTGCTGCATCAGATAATTTTTGCTCGTTTATTCATGTTGTAGGGGAACGTCCTGGGGTTCAGACCTCTGGGTAAAAGTACTTTGCACTATTACTGATTTGAGTGGTGTCCCTCTCCCCTTGGATCTGTCGTTCACTTATTAAATGATGACTCAGTCTTTCACATATGGGTAAAACTCCTGGAATCTGGCTTGTAGGATTGATTGCAATGAAGGAAATCACAGCTCAAAGATGGAAAACCACCTAACACCATGTCTTTTGTGCACTGGCTTTGAGTCTATATGGACATTGCCTATATGGAACTCTCATCAGCAATGATCAGTGGTGCAACTTCAGATGTCGTTGCATCTTGGGTGGACTCAACATATGACATTAGGAGACTTCTTTCTGATCAGGAGTGATTAGGACTGACTGGTGGACACGGGAGGAGATGTAAACAGGAGGATAGTTGGTGAGTGTGGAGTGTATTTTGTTATATTATGCATAATAAAAATCAATGACAACAAAAAATAAGATAAAAACAAAACAAAGGAACTCCTGCTGCCTTAAAGGAGAAGTGATAGCTGGGACTAGCTTTGCAGGTGAAGGATCTGGGGAACTTGTGTAGGACCTTTCATAGAAAACACCAGAGGAAGGAGATGTTGACTTCAATCACCTGCAGGTGTGTATGTGTGCGTGTGTGTGTGCGCGTGTGTGTACGTGCGTGTGTGTGTGCGTGCATGCATGTGTGTGTATGTGCGTGTACGTGTGTGTGCATGTACGTGCGTGTGCGTGCACGTGTGTGCATGTTTGCGTGTGTGCGTGCGTGTGTGTGTGTGCATGCTTGCGTGTGTGCATGTTTGCGTGCGTGCGTGCGTGTGTGTGTGTGCATGCTTGCGTGTGTGCATGTTTGCGTGCATGTGTGTGTTTAGAGTTTAGAGCTTAGCTCAGAAGAAGATCACAGTGATGGTCGAAACATCAGCATAAAAAGGTAAAAAGATCTCCTATCTGTGTTTTAAAAAGATCGAAAAGTTAAAAGATTAAATTAGACATACACAGAAGGAATGTACCGAAAAAGAACAAGTGATGGTTATTCAGGCTCACTAAAGGATCCGTTCTGTAACAACCAGCTCTTCTGACCCCCAAATGCCTCCTCATTTATTGATGTTTGTGAACAATCTGGCTCTACGTCAAAAAACGATTCCTGTCTGAGAGGCACTGTCTTGTTTTCCCAGGATTTTATCTTTAGGTCATGAAAAATGGGTGTCTGCTGGTGTGATGCTTTAGCCTTTTATTTTATGACACCTGACTGGTTGCACGACAATAAAGAAGATAAATAAAATCAGTATTTCTGAGATCAAACAGTTTCTGTACCAGCGTTGTTTCATTTTTGCTACAAACTTTACTGTTCTGAGTGATTGTACGTAAAGAGCTTGATGTTTTATCAAAGATGTGAAACTATCTCATTACTTCTATTAATTAGTTTTCATTCATTTTTCTTCTCAAATGAAACAGGGAAAGGAAAACAAGATCGTCTCACAACCGAATTAAATCACTGATGAGCGTGTGATGACTCCCGTTCAAACATCCTTTGATGCTTTATATATATTCTAGTTTTCTTAGCTGTTTCTTCCAACTCTATTAATATGTTTAATCTATGAAAACACTTTTTGGACATAAATCAAAAGATATTACAAGATAAAACCGTTTTATTTTCAACTTAGAAATGGCATTCAATAAAGTGCATGTCCTCCTATTCCCACTTGATTAAAAAAATCATTCCGTAAGGCTCAACCTTGACACATGCACACAATAAAAGATGAGTGATATTCAGGTTAGAAAGAACCACACAGCAGCAGCAGCTGCTGCTGCTTGAGCTGCAGGGCGGCTAAAACCAGACGTAGCAACAAACACTCGCCTGAAGGACAAAGTACAAACATTTCATTCTTTTTTCCTGACTGAAGTATTGGGGGAAAAGCCCACTGTATTTAATGGAAAGTGTGAATCATTGAAGCATGAGGTCAGAGTATCCACTGTTCCTTTGAAATTCCCCAGTGTGAGGTTATCAGACATCTTTTCCAACCTCCATCACAATTATCCATTTGCAAAAGCTATTACGTTTAATTTTGCATGCAAAGTTCTATTCTGACATATTAAATCGTAATCTTGCTCAATCAAACTCAGAGAAAATGTAGCAAATCATTTATATAAAGATAGATTTTCATGTTTAATTATAATAATAAATAGTTAAATACATTTTTGAACCAACGTTTATGAAATAGCTACGTTTTGCAAATAAAATAAAAAAAGCTGAGCCATTTTGACTTTATCGATTTATTTGTGACTTGATCAAAGTTGGAGCCTTCGAACTACATAAGTACCACTTATGTAATACATCAATGGTAAATTAATAAACAAACTAGCTATATTCAACCACAGTTACAGATTATTGCAATTATAAATCTAATAAAAATACAGAAAGTCAAGAAACAAGTCCACACTACATTATATTTTAATGAGTTGCTTTTGTACTAAATGTTTAGGCTGCAAATAAACAGAAATATTCTACCAAAGTAAAATCATCTAACATCTCAGCTTTACTTTGATGGTAACATTATTTGGGTTTATTCAACCATGAATAATTTATTAATCAGTGTTTCTGTCTGGGTTCTCCATTGAAGAGACTCTGGGATGTTACATAGCAGATCTCTTCAACCTGCTTTTATTTTGGTAGGATACTTCTGTTTAATGGCAGCCTAAATTTGTAAATTAGCTAAATCATTTGTTTACAATAAACACATTTTTATTCAATTTAATTAGACGGCCAGGACGAAAACACACACGTCCTGGCCGTGGAACACTGGACCAGCTCCGAGTGTGAAGCAGCTGGGATGAGAATCAGCTCCTCTAAATCCGAGACCATGGTCTTGAGTCGGAAAAGGGTAGAATGCCTTCTCCAGGTCAGGGACGAGGTCCTGCCCCAAGTGGAGGAGTTTAAGTATCTCGGGGTCTTGTTCACGAGTGAGGGAAGGGTGGAGCGAGAGATCGATAGGCGGATTGGTGCTGCGTCTGCAGTGATGGGGGCGTTGTACCGGTCTGTCGTGGTGAAGAGGGAGCTGAGTCGAAAGGCGAAGCTCTCAATTTACCGGTCGATCTACGTTCCTACCCTCACCTATGGTCACGAGCTTTGGGTAGTGACCGAAAGAACGAGATCGCGGATACAAGCGGCCGAAATGAGTTTTCTTCGCAGGGTGGCTGGGCTCTCCCTTAGAGATAGGGTGAGGAGCTCGGTCATCCGGGAGGGGCTCAGAGTAGACCCGCTGCTCCTCCACATCGAGAGGAGCCAGTTGAGGTGGCTCAGGCATCTGATTGGGATGCCTCCTGGACGCCTCCCTGGTGAAGTTTTCCAGGCACGTCCAACCGGGAGGAGACCCAAAGGAAGACACAGGACACGCTGGAGGGATTATGTCTCTCGGCTGGCCTGGGAACGCCTTGGGATTCCCCCGGAGGAGCTGGCCCAAGTGGCTGGGGAGAGGGAGGTCTGGGCTCCCCTCCTTAAGCTGCTGCCCCCGCGACCCGACTCCGGATAAGCGGATGAAAATGGATGGATGGATGGACATTTTTATTCAATTTAATTAGATGGCACGCCATACACATAAGGTTTATTTTATTATGAGTGGGATTTGTTGGCTCCCAACTCAATAAGAAAATAAATTCTACTTTTTATTAACGTTCCCGATACTGTTAACTATTAAGTGTCATTATAGTTAGGACAAAGGGCCAGGAGGGTGTCTGCTTAGTAATGCATTACTTAATATTAACATTGATATTAAGCAGTTGTTAATACTTTATTTAATAGTTTATTAATACTTAATAATGTACTAAGTAACATTAATAAAGGGACACTTATTGTAAAGTGTTACAGAAATTCTTGTAAAAAGTGATCATGTTTTTTCAGTAAATCCAGTCACAGGAAACCAGGAAGTGATGACCAGAGACAAGCTGCATTACATGAAACTTTGTCAGACATTTCCACAAATCTTTGTGCATCAGCATTAGTCAGCTATTAGCACTGACCTTCATTAGAAAACACGACTGAAGCTCGCTGCAGATGTTCGAGCTAAACTGCAGGTGGAGCAACTCGTAATCTTTGCACTGGATGATTTGCAGAAAAGACAACCTATCATTACATGTTCGGTTCATGCCAATCATCCAAGCTACTTTTTGATGTAGACTTAATTATAATCCACTGTTAGGTTTAAATAACCCACGAGTCAGATACATCCTGATGGAAACCACAGCAGGGAGAATAAATTTCTGAAAATCCATACCGTTCCTCTGGGTGTGCGTTTATTGAAGGAACACAAGGACATAGAGTATGTTGGTAGTAACGAATGCTGCAGACTTATGCTGTGATTGTGATGATGATTAACTCAACAGCAGGAGAACAACTGTAGCGGGATTACTGAAACATGATGTGTAAGAGCATATTCCCCAGCTGAGTGTACTCTCATGTGAAACCCCCACTCGCAGACAAAACTGCAGCCACATGCTGCGTGGTGACCACAGTCCAGCGGTGATTTATGTGGGTCTGAATCCTTCAGATGCATGAAGATGAATCATTTCCCATTTCTGTCTGCGGTGACCCTTTTTGAGCAAGAAAAATACAGCTAAACACAGCTGAAGCTGCTTGTACATCAAAAATAACAAGTTCAATAGAATTTTAACTTGGCTAACACAGAACTCTACTGTCTGTGGTTCTCACTGTCATTGCACCTTGGTCTAAAACACAGGAGTGACCCGAGGGGCCAGGCTATGGTGGGATATATTTTTAAAAGTTTTCTTATAATATTTAGACTAGAGCAGGAATCTGCGAGCTTTACAATCCAGAAAGCCATTTCTGTTCCCTCTGAGATCAGATTTGATTAGAGCAGCAAAACAAACTTGGAGCTTAAAAAACCTCATTAAGCTACACGAGAATGATAAACTGGTAATTAGTTACACTGTAATATTGGAGGTTTGTGATAAATTGTTCAAATGTAACAGAATTTTCACATTAAACAAATTAAAAACCAAAACTGTATTTGTTTTAATGCTATAGGATGACTTATCTGTAGGAAATTAACACCGGTTTGAAATATTAAGCACGTCCTAATAAATTGTCAGTGTTGACATAAAAATGAGTCCAGTTGTTCAATATTTAATTTGGACTTAATGATTTTCTTATAAGAAAAATCAATAATTTAGATTAACTTTATTAAATTTTTATCAAAGGTAAGCTTTTATATCTAATTGCTCTCAGAATAACCTGGCATCCTTAAGCTGAATGTCTTATTTTAATGTCTTATGTTAATCTGCAAAATTGGTGCAAAACAAAACTTTATTTTCTTTCAGCTTCTTGCTTAAATACATTTAAAAAGTGTATTCTTTTTGGTTATTTCAGAAAAAGATCTGGAAATTTCAGAAGTTGGATCAACAAAAATGCTAACAATCAATCAGAGCATTCTGTTAGTGATTAAAAACACATATTTGCATAATAACTGGACATGAAAACAACTAACACTAGACTATAATGTGTTGCTGTTATGAAAAAGGATTTGAACTTTAATGTAATTTTGATCAAAGCTACAAAGAGCCTCTGCAAAAGGACCAAAGAGCTGCGTGTGGCCCCAGAGCCACAGGTCAGAGACCCTTGGGTTAGTGAGTGATTTAAATTCATCAGTCTTGCCACTTTTGTGCCTGCAGTTTCAGAGCCGCCTCATCAGACAATGTAGTCAATAAAAATGTATATATAAAGGAACCTGCTCACTCTTGCAGACCTGATCCTCATTGAAAATCAGTGTGTGCATGGCAGTGTGGCATTCTCATCAATACCACTATGGATCATTTAGCCAATAAACTTAACAGCTGTCAGAACGTAGGCTTCATTTGTCTCAGTTACCCACGGCTGTGAGGTCGCTGGGTGGAAACTGGTTCTCAAGGGAGGGAGAAACAAACAAAATCAGTTACTGCTGACAAAGATTTGGGGAAAACAATGAGAATTCTGAATTTTTCAAATAGAAATTAAGAAAAGTTGTGATGTTGCTGCTTTTGTACCAAGAACACTTGATCAGTCATGGGACTCACAGCTACAATGGCAAATCTGCAAAACATGCTAGCTTTTTTTTCATGCCTCTTAACGTTCTAACATAGTATAGCTATAAATATATTGTAGAGATAAAAAAACAATTAAAAAAATGAAGTGGTTCATGCATTTGTCTAAAAACCTCATCCAATAACACGAGTCAGACTGAAAGTAACTATTGGACCATCCGGTTGTCGGTCTCGCCAAACCGCCGCACTTCCCTGGGTCCTCCACTCATTACACACTTGCTTATTTAGCAACAGAACACCACTGGTGTGAGAGGTTCTCCGCTCAATAATATCAGAGAAGGAGAAACAGCCGGCTGCTACCACTTCAACTTTAGGACAAACTACCAGAGTCCCAAGAAGAAAAACACCATTTGAAGTCACGGACAACAAAAGATGTTTGGATATAAAAAATGGTGACTGGTGTTTAACGCTATCTCGTTTCCTCTGGCATTGTGGGTTCCGGTATCAGGCTGACGTGAAGGCCAACAGGAGAGGTGAGAGTTCCATGATCGTGTTTGTGTTTAAAAGCTAGCTTGTTTTGCAGATTTGCCATTGCAGCTTTAAAGCGTTAGTCCTCTTCTGTGAGTGTTGTGTGAGGTACGGTCAGCCAGTGTCTTACCTGCAGCAGACAGCGAGCTTTCTGTCAGATGATCTCATATGAGACCATGAGAAGAAGATTTCCACCTCCAGAATTTTAAATCACTTCAAAGGAAAATGAAATTTTGGAAATCTCCATTGCATTGCATTTACATTTGACCTTTTACTCAGATGCTGTGACTCTCTGTGTTGCAATGGCCCAAAAATCAAATTGTGACATTGACCAATTCCTTCACAGGAATGTTGCGAAATTTCTCAGATAGAGTTTTTTTAAAATGCGGTTAAAAGTTGTTTTTCTGATGACCCTTTCAGTTATCTCAGTTGCTTTTCTACAACACAATCTAGAACTTGCTCTGACTCTGAACTACAGATAAAAAATAACTCCCTAAAGATGTTTCATTTTTTAATCTTTAACTCTTTAACCGGCAGGTTAAATAGAAGATTTGTTCTTATATTTATTGAAGCATTTATCAAACTTAACTGAAAAATTCTACTAAACTACATACATAAATAGATAAATAAATAAATAAAGTTAAGTATTATTACATTTGAATATTAATCTTGTTACAAATTCTTCAAATCTGAATGAGTGCCAAAAATAGATATTCATTGTTTTTTTCTTGGTGTGGAACGTTGAAAACATAAACACAATGCTCATGAAAGTCACTGTTCCATGATTTATTGTCTGAACTCTTTCAGTAGAGAATTAACTTTTATTACTTTTTGGAGGAAGACAATAAGGAAGATGAAAATATCTCATGAACCACCAAACAGATTTTAGTGAAACTCTCAGAAAGGAATCGATGGACGTGCATTAACTTGAATGAAGATGGCTATCACAGCTAACAGACATTGGCAAACACAAAAATGGCTCTAAGTCAGTCAGTTTTGCAGATATTGAGCTAAAACATTTGAACTGCCTTGGGGTTTTGAACTGTTGGAGTCAACCAAAATATATCCTGAACCTGATGGATTTTAATGAAACTGTCAGAAAGGAATTATTGGATGATTAAAGGGGACATCAAATGCAAAACTTACCTTTTGCATCCTTTTGTGCTGCCATGTGGGTTTCTACTGCACCCCAAAACACTCCAAACATGAAAAAACAAAACATCCATCTGTTTCCTGTCAGTGTTTGGTTTAGGAATTACGTGTCTAAAACAAGCTGTTTCAAAAAGTCCCCGTTTGTGACATCACAAGCAAAGACATTAGCATTGAACCTCCCTTCAGCTCTCGAGACTGGAGAAGCAGCGGCTCTACTCCGAGCCCCTCCCGGATACCAGAGCTTATCAGCTTATCAGCCTGAGCGGGGTGGGCGTGGCCAGTTCCAGCTTGTTTTTGTCAGACAGCAGCGGTCAGAAGGTTGTGAATGTCCATAAAAGATTAATTACTCACCTGGCCAATGCCCAGTCATTGATTCTGCCAGTCCATGTCACGAGCTTCATTCATCTGAGATCCGCTTCCAAGTATCTGCCGTTCCAAGATAAATCCACAGGTCCTGCTGTAACTCCTTGCTTTACTGTTTTCATCGGTATACAGCCAGGAGTTCCTAGAGTAAAGTGCCTGTCTGTTTTCACCTGATGCTAGCCACGTCTGGGTATCAACTGACAAGCCACAATCCACCTTCAGCAGTCCCACATTGGTGTTCCAGCCTAGTCTTTGATGGTTTTCCTTAAAGTAGCTATCCAGAGTATTTCTTTTATCTGATGGCACCATCTCCTGGCTGACAAGCGTATCACACCAATAGTCGGGTCGACTCGGTAATTTAAGATGGCGACTGCACGTTTCTTGTTTACGAATGTGCTTCTGTAGTCGACAAACAGAGTTAAAACACGTTGTTTTACAAATATTATTCTCATGTCATGTTGTGTTTTCATATATTTATATTTTAAAGATTTACTTGTCTGTGAAAAGTTCATCAACTCCACATCAGCTGAGGTACTTCCTTAAATTTGAAGCACGTAAGCGGTAGTCTAACATTATTGGTTAGTTCTGGTCGGCGGTCAGTTTCCTATTGCACAGATTTTATGGGACAGGGGGCGGGCTTAGCAAAAAAACAAAAAAAGACGTATCGCTTACATTATATCACACTACATGATAAGACAATCACTTTTACGGATTTCTGAAAAATCATACTTCCTGAAAGGGGAAAACTTCAGATTGCTGCTTTAAAGTGACAAAGCCCTGAAATGGCTCATTCTGGAAGGTACTGAAAATGTCAAGAATAAAACTGCTGAAATCACTTTATGTAAGAGGGATTTTGTACAAACAACTTCATAAACATGTTCTGTATCGTTCATAAGACTATTTTAACTTAAAGTGGTGATAGGTCTTCTTTAAACCTTCTATAGCGAATCTGTATTCAAGCTAGGTTTTAAACAGAAACTAGGTGGATACCGGAACCCGCATTGCCAGAGGAAACGAGATAGCGCTAAACACCAGTCACCGTTTTCTAGGTCCAAACGTCTTTTGTTGTCCGTGACTTCAAATGGTGTTTTTCTTTTTGGGACTCTGGTAGTTTGTCCTAAAGTTGAAGTGGTAGCAGCCGGCTGTTTCTCCTTCTCTGATATTATTGAGCGGAGAACCTCTCACACCAGTGGTGTTCTGGTGATAAATATGTGAGTGTGTAATGAGTGGAGGACCCAGGGAAGATACGTGTGGCATTATGCATTAAGACTGAACAGTCATTAAAAAATGTTTTTTAACTGGTGGAGTAGTTATGCTTTGTGTGGGTTAGGCTAGAGAGCTTGGAAATAAATCAATCTCATGATTTAAAAAAAAAAACACCAGGTGGCTGGAGTGAACGCTGGAGTTGTTGTCTTTTTGAGTGGGCCACCGTAGCTGCAATACTTACTCTGAACTGCATAGCGCTAAAGAGTCGCAATTTTTACCATGATTTCTATGAATATCCCACATAGGACCTTTAAGTTTGAAAGTCAAACTAATTCAAGATGAATTTAGAAAACCCTAAGACACAACTTACCCAGGTATTAAACTGAAATTAGACATAGTGGGAGCTATACCCTATAACCCAATCTCAAAATGAGATGATCTTATCTTATTAAAACTCTACATGGAAGTTTTCTGTGCACTTCTTTAGAGAATGATTTGGTTTAATTAATTATTGAAACCTGAAACTAAAATCTAAAAATTCAAGTGGATGTGATTATTTTTGATTATTTGCAAAAATAAAACAAATCTGGCTCTTTAGATATTTTACAATCCGATGTTTCATATTTCAACAGATTGTCCTGTTTCTGCTGAGATTATTCAGAGGGGAGGGGGGAGGCAGAGAGGTCCCCCTCCCCTCCCCAGCAGCAAATAGACTCTCAGACAGACTCCCTCCGTTCACATCGGCAGCTCGGCAGCCTCACAGCAGAGAGTCTCCAACTTGTTCTCATTCAGGCGCCGGAGGAAGAGAAATAGACGAGAAACGGGAGGATTTATTTGGCGTTACTGATGTCGGAATGGAAGTTGTTTTATCCGGCTGATCGCATGAGCGCAAGCAGGAAACTCACGGTAGGTTTCACTTCTTCTATCGCGGTCCCTGTCTTTGATCTGATTTCTTCTGAATTGACCTTTTATTGTTGAAGATGAGATAAGTTTTCCGCTCTCTGCAGATGGAAAAGTTTGGTTGTGATGTGTGTGAGTGCTCTGTACACTAGCGGAGACATCATCACTAATATAACGGAGTCCTTTCAGCTCCTCAGCGCTCTGATTCACTTATTATGAGTCAGACACGCAGATGATCCAAGCAGCGCTCATGTGGTGTGGAAATGGATCAATCAGCTAAATAACAGCCAAACGCATCTGATCGAGACTCCCCAGGTAAAGGTGTGCTCCAGCATCTTTATCAGAGGAGACTTTCATTGATGAGATGCTGGATTTTCAGCCGCGAGAGTCAAAACAAAAGGATTTACTGTGGACCAATGAGAGCAGCGGAAGTCTCCGGAGGGTCGGAGTGGTCCTCTGGTGTTTGTCCACCAAAGACCCGCAGAGGACCACACAGCTGCCACCGGACACACCGGGGAAGCGTCCTCTAACGCCCACTTTGTTTTAATGCAGTTTCAAACAAAACATCTTCTCACAAATCACATAATCACATGCTTTTTAACTTTCTAAACACTAAAAGTCTTTTCTCACGAGATCCACCTTCATTCAAACACAATTACAAAGCTGCTCATTTTGCATCCAGTCTCCTCCAGACTGATTTTTTTAAACACTCAGGTTCAATAAGTCAGTCTGCATTTTAATTACTGCACTTGGGCTTTAATTAAGCACCTACCTTGTGGCTTTATCGCTATTTTTCTTTGCCATTAACAGTTTTAAATACAGGGCCATGCTTTAGGGAGACGAAGGGAGGAGATGGAGAATATTTGAAGAGCAACATAATATTTAAGCTTTAGTAATTTTAGGGTTAACTTACCAACAGCAGCTATAGTTGTCCCGAAATAGGGCGGCATTTAATCAAAGTAGTGTTTTAATTTAGACTCAAAAGGAGCACATAAGATGGAAATCACTTGCATGCTCTTATTTTGTCGTGTGATTCCTGTCCTGAAGGCTAAATGCACAATTTACAATCATTTGCCTCCATTGTTGTGATTTATGATCCTCACACACTCTGTTACATGGTGTCAATGAATATTTATCCAAATATTTTTATTTTCAAGCATCAACTCTCCTGAAAAATATGTTTTCATGCATACTTTGCTTTGTGGGCACCTGTGTTTCTATAGCAGCTCTTTTCTTCTTTTATAGCAGCTCTGTCTAAGTTTTATTCATGACTGATTAAGTAAAAAAAAAGTAAAAAACCAGCTCTGGTGGCCTAGTGGTATGAGTGTCCGCCCCGGGACTGGGAGATCGGGGTTCGATTCCCAGTTGGGTCATACCAAAGACTTTGAAAAAATGGCACTTATCACCATTTTGCATCAATTGCATGACTTTGAAACAGTAGAAACTCAAACCGACACAAATGTGCAAACTTAATGCAGATAACAGCAGGCTTCGACTTGTCTGATCACATTTCTAACCCTAACCCATAACACCACTGTGCTACACTAAAAGTTTAAAATAACCAGAATAAAAAGCTAGTGTGGAAACTAGATCTTTAAAAAGCTCCACATTTATGTACATGTGTTTTGAACTTTACATTAAATTCAAATTCAATTCAGTTTATTCATATAGCTCCAAATCACGACAATTGTCGTCTCAAGGCGCTTCGCAAAGTAACCATTCCAATTGAGTTCAGTTCATTATGCCGATTAGTAAAAAGTTTCCTATATAAGGAACCCAGCAGATTGACTAGTGTCAGAGCGTTTACAGCCATCCCCATAGAAAGTTCAAAAATCTGATTCAGCTTCAGATGTTTTGTGCATCAATAATGTTATTAATGACATTTTAGCATGAAAATAAGGTGGATATTGTCAAGATATCGGCCATGAAAATCAGCCCAAAAATCGGCCTTTGGCTGACCATGACCTCTACATAGCAGCCATAAAAAAACAATATCAGTCGACCTCTGTTCTGCTGCATCAACACACCTGATATGAATCAGTGGTTGACTGACAGGCGTCAGAACTTGAGAACATGCTGAGGAGGTGGTTCAATCATCAAATCAGGTGTGTTGGGGCAGTGGAACCTCTAAAACATGCAGGACAGTGGCTCTCTAAGACCAGAAAATAGAAATTATATACTGCTCAAAAAATGAAGGGAAGACTTAAACAACACAATGTGACTCCAAGTCAACCACACTTGTGAAATCAAACTGTCCACTTAGGAAGCAACACTTATCGACAATCAATTTCATCTGCTGCTGTGCAAATGGAATAGAAAACAGGTGGAAATTTTAGGCAATTAGCAGGACAACCCCAATAAGGGAGTGGTTCTGCAGATGGTGACCAGAGACCACTTCTCAGTTTCTCTGCTTTCTGTCTGATGTTTTGGTCACTTTTGAATGCTGGCAGTGTTTTCACTCTAGTGGTAGCATGAGACGGAGTCTACAACCCACACAAGTGGCTCAGGTAATGCAGCTCATCCAGGATGGGACATCAATGCGAGCTGTGACAAGATGGTTTGCTGTGTCTGTCAGCGTAGTGTCCAGAACATGCAGGCACTACCAGGAGACAGGCCAGTACATCAGGACACGCGGAGGAGGCTGTAGGAGGGCAACAACCCAACAGCAGGACCGCTACCTCCACCTTTGTGCAAGGAAAAACAGGAGGAGCACTGCCAGGGCCCTGCTCAAACGGTTAGAAACAGACTCCATGAGGGTGGTATGAGGGCCCAACGTTCACAGGTGGAGGTTGAGCTTACAGCCCAACACCGTGCAGGATGTTTGGCATTTGCCAGAGAACACCAAGATTGGTAAATTCACCACTGGCGCCCTGTGCTCTTCACAGATGAAAGCAGGTTCACACTGAGCACATGACAGACGTGACAGAGACTGGAGACACTGTGGAGAACGTTCTGCTGCCTGCAACATCCTCCAGCATGACCGGTTTGCCAGTGGGTCAGTAATGGTGTGGGGTGGCATTTCTTTGGGGGGCTGCACAGCCCTCCATGTGCTCACCAGAGGTAGCCTGACTGCCATTAGGTACCGAGATGAGCTCCTCAGACCCCTTGTGAGACCATATGCTGGTGCGGTTGGCCCTGGGTTCCTCCTAATGCAACACAATGCTAGACCTCATGTGGCTAGAGTGTGTCAGCAGTTCCTGCAAGATGAAGGCATTGATGCTATGGACTGGCTCGCCCGTTCCCCAGACCTGAATCCAACTGAGCACATCTGGGACATCATGTCTCGCTCCATCCACCAACGCCACGTTGCACCATAGACTGTCCAGGAGTTGGTGGATGCTTTAGCTCAGGTCTGGGAGGAGATCCCTCAGGAGACCATCCACCACCTCATCAGGAGCATGCCCAGGCGTTGTAGTGAGGTCATACAGACATGTGGAGGCCACACACACTACTGAGCTGTCATGTGACTTATTTTAATGACATTACATCAGAGTTGGATCAGCCTGTAGTGTGTTTTTCCACTTTAGTTTTGAGTTTGACTCCAAATCCAGACCTCCATGAGTTGATATATTTGATTTCCATTGATAATTTTTGTGTGGTTTTGTTGTCAGCACATTCAACTATGTAAAGAACAAAGTATTTAATAAGAATTTTTCATTCATTCAGATCTAGGATGTCTTATTTTTGTGTTCCCTTTATTATATTGAGCAGTGTATAAAAACTCCCAATGTGTCATGGCTTCTGCTTATTTAAAGTGTATTATCAGTTCCACTGTAATATTTAATTAAGCTGATGTAATAAAGGTTAAAACAGAGATCTAGCTAAAAAAAAAAGTACATTTAAAATATTGGAACAATCACATATTCTTAAGTCGTTCTATCCTGAAGATGTCAGACCAATTAGCCCCCCACATTTGAATTCTGAGAATATCTGTTTCTGCTGTTCTTTCCAATTAAAAAGTAATCTCTGCAGCACACAGTCTGCTTCTTGTTATTAAAAGGAAAATTGCACCTTTAAACCCCAAGAAGAGCAAATACAGCATTAACAGCCATGCACTAAACTTTAAAAACACCTACGCCAAACACACCATTCACGATAAGAAAACAACAATCGTGTTTTTATAAATTAACAAGCACAAAAAGAACAGGGAAAAAAAAGCATAATCCTAATCTTCTTGTCTCAAAATTAACAAAAGAGCTACACGACACCTTTCTCCCTGAATAAAGTTTCTCTCTGGGTAAATCAGGTCAGTATTTCAGGTCGCACCTTTCATAATGATGCTGTTTACGTGACACAGTGAGACGTTTGCGCTCCGCGTGTCTGTGTCGGAGTGTGCAGCTTCCTCCGAGTTGACAAAGTGTGTGTGGGAAGCTGAGACACCCAGCATGGCTGTGGTGGGGGATCCTCTTCCTCGCTGCAGCGTGTTATTATACAGCGAGTGGGCCGGGTGATTAGAATGATTTAGACTGGGCGCCGTGTGCGTGGCCTCCAGCAGGCATGCTCTGTTTTGCTTGAGCTCGTTTCATCTCTCCCACCGCAGATTTAATATGGAGTGAATGAAATACTTTTGATTATACATTTTTCCTTCTGTTAGCATTACTTTAGATGTAGGTTTCTTTATATTATCTTGATCAATTATAAATTTACAAAGACTTATAAATGAAGAAGAGATCTCCCTCATTTGGGAGTTTTCAGTCAGATTTAAGAAGCAGCAAAACTCTTATTTCCTGACATTTTCTCCTCAGATTCATGTGATGTTTTTTTTTCAGTGACAGACCAGACTCTTAATTACTGCAGCACAGACTGAAAGAATGCCTTTGTTATTGAAATATTTGCCAGAGATTTCTCATGGGAAGAGAAGACAAGAGAAACTTTGTAGAATTCGGTTTAGAATCCTTTGCTTTTATTCGAGAGAGCCGGGAAGCATTTGGCAGTAAAACATATAGAGAGTCATGCCCTTATCAAATTCATTCATTTAGGGTCAATAGACTTTGACAGTGATTAAATGTTTGCCAGCTTCTAGAGAAAATGCTGAACTCCATATTGGATGTATTCAGAGCTACAGCGTGCACACCTCAGATGTCTGAGTTCAAATGCCTTCCTGTGTTTACTGTTACATTTTAAACACTTGCCTATTTATGCAATCTGTTTTAATACTCTTCAGAGAGAAGGCTTTAAAAACCAGATTTATCTAAATAAAGTAGAAATTTCAGCTGTGCCGTACAGTCGGACTTGCTGCCAGGTTCCAAACGCCCCACATTTTCCTGTCTACTGTGAGATCACAGGCTCATCTGGGACTTTGAGAGCCATTTGGGGGCGACTGAGGCTCTCCAAAATCTCTAAGCGCCTCTGTAGATATTCAGTGTGACTTACAAATTCCAGCCCCGCTCTGATAACTCTGACATTTTTCTTTTCGCCTGTTCTGAATGTCTTTTTTCAGCCTGAAGCAGCACTCTGTGTTTCTCAAATGAAGCGTCTGACCTCTCCTTCAGGGGTCTTTTATTTCAGTCACTGCTGCAGGAGTCAATAATGCATCAGGGGGCTGTTCACCAGGGCACACATGGCTGTCCCTCGACCCCCCCTCAAACCATATGTACACGTTTCCTAATGTGGTTTTCCAGTTAGTCCGTGTTGGTTTATTTGAGCTGCATCATGCCAGGCTAAGCTGCAGGGACATGTGTTTCCACTGCAGCCTCACAGGAAGGGAGAACCACACCGAGCCACACGGCTGTCGTCCAGATCACAGCTCAGCCTGTGATGTCTCCTCCTCACGGCACCATCTTTGCAGCTTTAGTCCTACATTAATGCTACATAAACAGTTGGAGCTGCTGCAGGTCCCCCGCTTTAGCTGCACATTTTTACACTGCTCAGTAGGAGTCCCTTCATACAACCTATAAGAGACTCTAGGAAATAAAAGGTATGAAAATTTAGTATCCTGATGACTGTGAAGAAATTTATCATGGTTAGAAATATGATATTTCACAAATGTGTTGAAAATGTGCAAAGCATGCTCCTCCAAACTGATGTTTCTCACAAGCGGCAGGGTCTGCAGCAATGGGTTTACCAGCTGTCTAAATGTAGGATTATTATAAATCATTTATTTGATTTTATTAGAGGTTTTCACATTTTATTATTATTCAATATTTTACTCCATTTCACATTTAATCCCTCACTTCACGTCAACAAGGAGAGTTCTGCAGAATGAGAAGATGAAACGCTCATCATTGAGACTGTAGGTGTGGACATGAGACTGTACGTTATCTTCTAAACATTCCCAGCCTTAAATTAAGCATTTTTTTATTGAGTCTTATTGTGAAAGGAGGTTATGACTCATTTTGGTGAAATTGACACTCAGGATATTAGATTATTTTACTCCCTGAACTAAAACTACGTGTATTTTAGCAGTTTTATCAAATGCATGTGCATTCCTAACCTCTGGCTCCAAAAGCTAGATAAATTTAGCAAGTAATCCAAAAGTAAAACGGATAAATTCACCTAATTTCAACCGTAACCCAGCAGGCTTAAAACCTGACCGACTCTGCATTAGATGATCTGTTAGATCTGAGTTTCCCTCATCAGATGAACTTTCCCCCCAACATTGTGCAGACTATCTTAAAAAAAACGTTCCCCTAACACTTTAAAGAAAAAAAAGCTAATTCACACAACAAATGTGGACCCCCTGGAGGTTTGAGTGCTCTGTCACTGCTGTCTCCTTGTGTCTGAAGGTCTGCTGGTCAGCCAAAAGCTGCTGTAGCATTTAAACAGGAATAACGTTTTAATGATAAATTAATGTAAAGTTGGTAATACTAACAATAAGAAATGATTCCAGTTCTAACTGATGATTGTTTCATCCCTGTTGAATTCATGCCATGCCTGTAGTGCAGCACTTGTGCAATGCAGCCGCAATGTTAACATTCTCAATGGCAGTCTACCGTGGTGCTGTTTTGTAAAAATGTTCAGATTTTGGTGAAAGGGTGGTATGTTTTAAAAAAACTGATTTGGACAAACAGCGCTTTGCTTCTTTTCATCAGCCGCTCTTTGTGGAACAACAGAAACAGTCTCAGAAAGCTAAAAAACCCTGCATGCTGCAAGGTTTTACTGTGGGTTGTACTCTTCCATCTCTGCTCTCTTTGTGTTGTAGGGAAACAGTGCAGCCCAAAAGCTCACAGGCGTTCATGGTTTCCCTCGGCCCACCAAACCACAACGCCATGGAAAAAAAAAACCTTTAATACTTTTCTTCCTGCAACAAGCTTCTGTAAAGATGTATTTAAAGCCACAGAGCAAGTATTAATTGTGGAGTAGAGGTTTGGTTTGGGGGAGACATTTTAATCTTGCTGGCTGTAGCTTGAACATTTTTGGTTGGTGCTAAAAATGCTTGGATTTATTAACAAATAGATTTAGACTAATAACTGTTTGACGTCATCTGGGGTGTAGGCCATTCTGTGTCAGGTTTGCATGGGTTTTTGCAGGTCCAACAGTCACATGATCTCAAAATGTGCTTTTAGGGTTTAGTGATGAAATGTTTTCCACTTTAAATGGTTAGTTACTGTGGTAAATTAAAATTATTTTGGCATAAACTGTATTTGGTGACAGGTGCAAAACCTTTAATAAGCTTTTGATTATTCAGCAAATGCAACGACCCCTACGCACAACATGAAATAAAATTCATCTGAACTAACCTGAAAATATAAGTTGCATCGAACTGAGATGTAATGTCCTTTTAATAGTCCTTTCACAATAAAAGCCACGAGCACATGCATACACTTAAAGGAGCAACGTGTAAGAAGTCTAAACAGTCTAAAGCAGGGGTATTCCATTCTGGGCCTGGAGGGCCAGTATCCAGCACGTTTTAGTGGTGTCTCTGCTCCAACACACTTGGTTCAGTGGTTGAATCACCTGTGCAGCAGCTCATCAGGCTCTGCAGAAGCTGTTAATTACCTGCTGATTGAAATCAGGTGTGTTGAAACAGAGTTAAAACTAAACGTGCTGGATAGCAGCCCTCCAGGACTGGAATTGAATACTCCTGGTCTAAAGTCTCAGTCATGTTGGAAGGAAGGTTACATTGAAACAGATTTATTCTCAGCCGGCTGGGGGGTTGTCAGTTTTTCTCCTTTCAAAAAAAAAGGGACATAGTTACTGTTTACAATCTGTGAGCCCGTGAGGTTGCCAAGTCTGTGTCGAGCTAACGCTGCAGCGCCATGCAGTTCTAATTCAACACCATCAGGTGAAAGCTCCAGAGTTGTTTAAACAAAGAACCAAAGACAGTAAACAGGAGTGATCCAGAAGTTATTTCTTGTACCCCGAAACCACGGCATCTTTTTGGTTTTACTCTAATATCGGTGAAGCAAGCTAGAGGCTAACATTGAGCTAACAATGCTAACGGTAAATTAGAAGCAAATAGTCAGCTCTAAGAAAATCTCAAGCTACTTTTTTAATTACCAAAAACTCTATTACAGTGAAATGTGTGTGAAGTGAATAATGAGTCAATCGTGGTGTTTTACTTCCTTTAATGAGTCGTTCAGAACTATAACAGCAAGCTAACAGCAAGATGGCAAACAACCACACTTTCTCCTAATGCTGGTGAAACATTACCTTAATAAGTGCAGTAAGTGCTCCCTACAGTAAAACACCTAAGGGTGCTAACACCAGATATAACAATGTATTTATCTACTTATCAACTTCCTGTGCATGACTCTGGCGCTGATCTGTAACTGGCAACAGGCATTAAACTAATGGAACGGTAGTGAGAAAATATTTTTTTGTTTTGGAAAATGGGCTGCAGTAACCACATTTGACCACATGATGTCATTCTTTCTTCATTCTCACATATTGCACCTTTTACTAAAACAAACAAAAAAACAAAAATATAAAACCTCTCATAGCATTTAAAGGTCGTTGAAGAAGCAGCCTCCTCTCTTCTCTCGTAAAACCATAAAAAACAACTGACACAATACTGGGTGCCTCATGTTTTCCTCCTACAGACTACACTTAGACAGCTGGAAAACCAACTGTTGCCTCTGGCTTTACTATTTGTGCAATAATTTCAGCTTTTAGGAGTACCTTTTACACATTTTCAACACCTCCTTAAAATAAAGTGATATTGCTGACTGAAAAAAAACACATCTTCAGAACAATCATGATACAAATTTTCATCCTTATTTAGGTGTATTGGTGAAGCGGAGCTGACTGGGTCTCATTATCTCATTTCTCATTGAAATAAAGTGTTTTGAAGGCTTTTGACCAAAGGAAGTGGCATCAAACAGTTCAGACTTATGGTTTGAGATTTTAAAAAGTCTTTTTTAATGTTAAATGTGCTCCCTTCCCTTGAAACTTTGAATGCCTAAATGAAGGCTTTGCATTCTGAACACACTAGACCTTATCAACATAAACAAACCATCTGTCAGGTGCAGGGGGCTTTTGTGTATGTCAGCTCTTTAAGATGCCATCTTTAGCTTCACGCCTGTCACCAGTAGCCCTTCAGCTGCATAAATTTTCATAGTCACACTGTTTTTCTTTGAGCTAAGTGACAGCAAGCTCCAGTTTAAGACTGAATGATCTGCGCCTGACACAATATCCGTCTGCTCTCTGGGTGTGCATTAAGTGTAGGAGTTGGACTTTGAAAGTAATGGTGCATGCAGGGCACCCAGTGATGGATGGGTCCACCAATGAACTTATGTATTCCTGATGAGAGTAGTGGATCACAGTTCTGGATTTATACAGCTGTGGATGAGCTGCCTCTCCATACGGTGTTGTCTCTATGAAATTGAGGTCCAAGGCTGTTTCTCATGGTGATTGATGAGCTTCCAGTGATTAAGCTACCACACCGACACACATTCATCTGCTTTATTGAGTGAATGACTTGAACCCAAGCTTTTTTTTCTCTTCAATGTTAATGGCTCTTGTAATTAAGAGGAGGCAATTTGCATTCTTAATTTTTCTCAGAAAAGAAGGGAATTATAATCAGTCCCAAATGTTTATTATGAACTGGTTTCGCTGTTTTGTAAATTTCTTGTCCACTGGAAAAGCATGATTACAAGCTGCTTCGTGAATATGTGAATAGAAAAAGAATCATTAAGGAAGTTTATTTTGATGCAATAGTACAACAAATATGATGTGTGTGAAAACAAATAGATGGAAATTCGATGTGCTTATTTTATAGTTTTAGGAGAAAAAACCTGCGGGAACACAAGGCACTGCAGGTATTCTGCATGCCGTGCTTTACCTTTGAGGTTTGGAGTAAGAGGTAAATGTCAGGGGTCATAGCTTTTATTAATGATGCATGCAAAACTAAACTGGATTTATTTCCCTCACCATCTGTGCCCAATAGTGCCACACAATGGTCACAACCCCCTTTTGTTTTCAGCTTGATTTATGGAACAGATTCTTAAGGAGTACATCAAGCTATGCAGATTCACTTAACCTTTAGTTTCTCACAAATTTGATGACTTAAAGCTTGACTTACAGCTAAATAAAAACCAGATTTGAAACAGAACTTGTGTTCTATTAGCCCAGACATCAAGACAAACTGTAGAAGTGTCAAAATATTTTGCTCTGCAGGTCGGTCTAGCCACGCTCCATTGTAGCCTCAGCTCATCTACCATTGGCCTGAACAGTTTCACATCCAGCCAATCACAGCGCTCTGTGTTTGTAGCTTAGCATCAGAGCTGAGACAAAAAAAAAAACTACAAAGATGGCATTGTCACAGCAATGGCGCTTGTTTGAAATGGCTTTGGTATCAACTTTGGACTAATTAGACTTGGGCTTTTCTTTGAGACATGAGCAGATAGAGGTACTTAAGTTCTTTATTTAGAAAAAGGATGTATTTACTTCTTCTTCTTCTTCTTTTTCTTCTTCTTTGGTGGTGTATGGCGTACTTCCCCTTGACTGAATTCTGTAGTGATAAATTCGTCATGTTGTTTGTTGCTCTGATTGGTCCTGCTGTCCAATGGCGTGCAGAGACGGTTTAAAACTGTAGATTCTGCCCCACGACTGAGTTCTGTCTATGGGTCGTGGCTGGACTATATTTACATGAATAGGATGGCTTTGCAGGCTAGTATTTATAGTAATCTTACTTAAACTTGATAATTTCAGAATACCATTTATAAAATTATAACGGGAACTCCACAAAACCTAATCGAGCTGCAAGTCATAAATATTGTAATAGTTTAGGACCTGTGACTTGTCAAACAGCTTGCACACCAAAAATGGCATGCAACAAGCTCACTGCTAAAGCCTGTAGTGAGTTCTCTGTTCCTCAACTGATCGCTGAGTTTCCTGGAAAATAGGTTGAGTTTTCAAATCCACAAGAAAACTAGTTTTTTGGTGAAGAAGCTGCTAGTTTTTAGCGTATGAGCGTCAGATTTCATATCATAAATGTCTGCCTAAATGGTGTGTTCTCTCCAAACAGTAGTATTCTGTTGAGAAGATTTGCATCTGATTCTAGTTCCCTGTACAATGAAATTCTTACTTTGCTGTCCACGCTGGATGCCAGCAAACTAAATCTAAATAGATCAGCTACTTTTGGCCAAGCAGTTTGATGTGTCTGTTGGCTGCACAGGTGTACACTTTATTGCCAAAAGCATTAGGACACCCCGTCATATCAATGCATCCAGGTGTTTCAACAAAGACATAGAAGAGGAAAGTGTGGTGTAACCTGCACAGTCCTAACCTAGATCTGATAGAACATCTTTGAAGTGGAGAACACAAACCAGTTTTTACGTGGAATATCAGTGCCTGACTTCATAAATGCACTTCTGGAAGATGGTCAAAAATTCCCATGAACACAATCCTAAACCTTGTGGAAAGCTGCAAAGGATGGTCCAACTCCATTTTAAACTCTAGGACAGCGGTTCTCCAATCCTGGTCCTGGAGGGCCAGTATCCAGCATGTTTGTTGTTCCTCTGCTAGCACACTTGATTCAGTGGATGAATCACCTGTGCAGCAGCCCATCAGGCTTGCAGAAGCGTGTTGGAAATCAGGTGTATTGAAGCAGGGTTAAACCTTAAACATGCTGGATACCGGCCCTCCAGGACCAGGATTGTGAACCACTGCTCTAGGATGTCAATAAAGTTCATGTGCATGTAAAGGCAGTGTGTTTATACGGTTTGCAGTGCAGTGTACAATTAAAATGCACTACTTTCAAAGCTCAACAAAATTTAATTTTGCACTCCTTTTGTGCATTTCTGTTCAGAGTAAAACCACATTTCTTGTGCCGCATAGGCTCTAGAGATGAATGGATTTCAGAGCTCAGCCTCAGCTTTGCCTCTTTTAGCCTCTTCAGTCTTGACTTCAGGACCTCCCTTTCATGATTTTATGACTTATGCTGCAATGACTTTTTCAACTCCTGATAAACACGTTCACTGAAATATGTTGCCTTACTCATTTTGATAAATAATACCCAACATTAGACATATTGTTTTTTTATTTAACGTCAGGCTCATAGTTTCTGGTCGAATTTTCTCCAAAATGATGTTAGAGTTTAGTTTGCATCATGATATTTTCCTATTAGTTACTGAGAACGTTTATGCAGATGAGGTCATTATGCACTTTTTATAGTTATGCCAATCATACTAAAAAAAAAAAAGAAAAGGGGAGAAAACGATGAGGAGTTCTGAATAAATGAGCATCCATGACACGTTGGGTTGCTACCATTCGTTGGAATCAGTAGTATAGAAAATCACTATTATTGGTGGCTTTATTGGTCCAGTATCTGTCTCTCAGATGTCACTTTAATGGGCTCCAGCTCAAATCTTTAGGGGCCTAAACAATGTACGGTTCTCCAATTACCCAAGAACTTTCCTTTTAAATAAACAACCACTTAGATCCGGTGCTGTTTGGCTGCACGGTGCCTTGTTATTTTTTTTTGCACAGACAATAAAAAGCTACATAGAATATTTGATAATTGCACCCAACAGACTGCTCATCGCTCTCGTCGCTGACCAGTTCAGTCTCCGTTTACTTCCTTTGTGGTAAATGCAGCTGAGCATGTAGTCAAATGGAAATGCAAACGGCAGCAGCCCTCAGGCTGGTTCAGCCCAGACAAGAGGTGGCATCTTAACACGCACTTGGTACCTGGCTAAGGTCAAAGGTCAACATTGAGTTCTGTTCTCTAGGAAGCTTTAAAAAGTCCAGCTGTAGTGTCAGACGCACCTCCAGCACTGATGACATTTTTAGTTTTTTTCTTTTACCTTGCGAGGAGAGGCACGGGGTCAAGAGGAGTGAACAAATGCTTATTTTTGTCGCTGCCGCTATCATTCTGTGGGATAATCCCTGCCAAGTTAATTTGAAGCTGGAGTTTCATATCTGTACAGGCAGCTGCTACCAACATGGCGCAGCAGAGAAATCGTCACGCTTTGCAAGATGGATGTGTTGTTGTCGAGCATTTCTCACCCTGCCCTCATTTATCAGGATGCGCCTAAGCAGGTGGAATTCTTCTTCTTTTTTGTGCTGTAATCCAGCTCCTGGAGGGAGCGCAGGAGCACAGATTCATTATTCTGATTTACCTGAAACCTAAATTACACTGTAAGTAATCCGCCAGCTAGATGTGGAGCATATTGGCATTTTTAAAAATTAAAACAGCCTGGAATAATCCCTCCATATTCAAAGGAGACACCTTACTTGCTCACCTTTAATTTAAAGAATTAACCTTCCTGCCCGTCTGCTCAGCCTGGGGAATTTATCCAAGCCTTCATTATTTTGGAGTTGTGTATAATGTAACACAGAAGATAAAGCACACGTTGAAAATCTGCAGGCCAAGTTAATATTATGGATCCATTGGGATGCCCTTGCCCAGCCTCCCTAAAACTGTTTGCATCAGATTTGTTCCCGAGTGAGGGAGCAGTAAGACATCCGAGTCAGTAATAGCCTGCATTCTCCCAATTCACACATTTTCCTGGCAGTCCTGGGCTATCACTCAATCCATGCACACCTCCCTATCTGGCAGGGAGCTCAGCACAGTTAGACATGACTGTTGACTAGGTGTGAAAGTCTACTGTGCAGGATTACCGCTCGCCACCTGGCGAGCCCTGAGAAATCAGGGAATAGGAGATGAAACGGTAAGCGGTTCTGAAAACATCACAGTTCTACTCCTCATCAGCGCACAGCCACAGATGGAAAAGTATAGTTTTTAATAACCATCATAAATTTGATGAGTTGCTGAGTTTTATTGGCATTAAGAGCATCCAAGTTGTGCATACAAAGAAAAGCTCAACTTCTGAGCCAGATCGCTGTAGAAATCCTCAAAATGCATAAACTGGCAAAGAAAAGGGATTTTTGGAAGCAACGGGAGTTTTTAAGCCAGTTTCTCACCGAGCTGAGACTGTTGGCAGCAAATTGCAAACAGCATTTGCAACGGAGTTTCCAAAATGTTTGGAAATATTCTCAAAGGTTCCCTTGCATGAGCTCCATTTCTCTGGAATTTTGAACATGCTTAAAAAATTTGCTCAACACATTTCTTTATGAAATAAACAGACTTTTTGTGGATATCTAGAATTGCTTTTGATTCCCTCTCGATTTTTGCTTGGGTGTCATAAAGTGATTGTGAGAGAACTTTGGGAGGGGTGGGAGACCAACATTTGGATAATAATGAGGGTAAATAAGACGCAGTTAATAGACTTTGTTTTGTTAAATGAGACATTTACACAGCTGTCTCAATTCAGTTGTGATATCATTTTGAAAGGTGTCATAAAAATGCTTTACATACAGTTTCTGTGCCCCTGATCAATGTCACCAGATCACAGTGTGATTCCAACAGAAACAGAGAATTTGTATTTCCAACAAGGCACCAACAGCTGCAGCCCAGTGAGATACTGGTTTTAGTTTGTAGCTTTCTCACATACATTTACTAGTCATCTGAACTGAAACAGGGAGTTGATGCCAAAACAAAACAAGCATCCATTCAGTTTTTAGCGCCCTCTAAAAGGACATTTTTCTGAATAAAAATGTTTGATGACTTTTTTCTAGGGGTTGACTCCTGTTGATTTATGAAGTTCTTACCTTCATTTTGTATCTTTAAAGGCCAGATTCACTGAGAAACCAGTTTTTACTTGTGGTTTTTGAAACAGGATCAGTCACTCTGAGTCTAACATGCTGGCTAAACGTGAAAATAGCCTTCTATCCCTATTTCCTGCATTAGACGATGGAACGCTTGGATTAGAAAAGCATGACAATTCCACGTCACACTCTAAATCAGCATTCATGGACTCACCCATTTTGGCTCGTGACAGGAAAGGCTGTTGTTGGTTTAGCATCTAGGAGAGAACAGAGCATGTCTTGGCTAGTAGAAGCTAACTGTTAGCATTAGCAACTCCACAACATGGCAGAACTCCTTCAGGCTTGTGCTATTTGTGGAGATAAAACATCAACCCCCTCAGAGATTGACTCACAAGGCATTCATTTATACTAGAGACTACTGCAGATGTGAACTTGGTCTTTAAATCCTCTGTTTTCTTATCCACCTTATTCCTGGGCCAGCTCATGTAAAAATGAATATGAGAGCAACATCTGGTGAGATACTCAACGTAGCACATAGCCATTGGTTTGCATGGTGAGGTTTTGTTTCAGTTTATTTGACCATTTCAAGAGGATTTTAATATTAAAAAATATTTGTCCACGAAAAATGTCCCCGTGCAGCTTGGTAACAATTTGCGCTGTCCTAACATCCAGCGAAAGTTAAATTTGTGGCTACAAGAGCGATGTTTGGAACCTGCAACTTGGACTAAGAGAGAGTATGCCTGCATTTCACTTTGGCTGGTTTTTCCCTGTCTGACTGCATTCTCCACCTAAACACAATTCAAAAATATATACACTGACTTTAGACCCTAAAAATAAGTGAATTATGCTTTTATCAAGCAGACAAATGATTCAAATAGAGCTCAGTGTTTAATATTATACATTATCAAATGCGTTGAAAATGATCACTAATACATGAACAACCTGCTGTTTGTATTTCACCTGATAGGGTGGATAAGGTGGATAGATTTAGTTATTTCATCCCTTTTAAACAGACTGTGTGAGGATGAAGAGGTGAGACTTCATATACTAAATGTTCAGACTCTGGTTCCAAAAATACAACATGGCAGCACCTGTAAAAGGTTTATTTGGTTTTTTTCTTTTAAACTGCAGAAGTAGATGGAAACTTGTCTTCAATCTGTTTTTTTAATATAAGGCGGATTTGTTTTGTAGAAGCTGTGACAGAGTGAATCAAGTAGAGAAAGAGTTTCTATTAAGCCTCATTTGGTTAGCAAATTAAGACCCAGAAGACCTTTACTAGATTGCTAATTTATCATGCAGAGAGTAAACTTAGCCACGGGTGATAATATGCATCATACGTGGCATCAGTTATTTTGTATTGAGGATGCTGGTGAAGGCTCACCATCATCCAGGCAACGCGGCTACTTTTGTTTGACAATGATCTCGTATTTGAGGAGTTTTCTCAAATAAATATGAAAAACGGAGAGTTAAGAACTTTTAAACTGTAGCAAGATCTTTGTTAATGTGAACCATCATACAAATAACCCTTTTCCCTCTCTTCTAGGGCTGGGCGACATGGCCTAAAATCAATATCACGGTATATTGAGGAGTTCACCTTGATAACGATAAATGGACGATGAATGCGCAAAAACAAAAGTTGTCCACTAGATGGGGCTGTCACGTGTATTGCGTTGAGTCACGTTGTCGTGTGACTCAAGGTGGTGCAGCTTCTTAAAGGGACATGAATGTTGCCAGCCTACACACATCTTTTCATTTTTTTACTGAATTTATTGACATGAGAACAATTATATTGGTTAGAGTCAGAAACTTCAATAACGAAAAGTTATATATCTCAGGCCTGTCTTAGGAACATTTTAAAGACTTTTTCGCATTACCTCTAATGACTGGTGTCCATGAGGGTCAGGAGTAAGTAGAGATCACCTTTAAAATCTCATCCAGACCGGTAACCCCCGAGTGTTTTACCTTTTCTATCAGCACAGTTTAAGTCTTGTTCTTAAACCCATCTCATTGCTGAATTGCCATTGATGCTCAGTTTAAATGCTACCTGGAGCCTCTAACAAAACTCTTTTGAAAGTCAGAACTTTACGTTTTCCCATTTTCTCCTGCATCTCCAGCGTTTTGCTAATCGGCTAAAGTTTTGCAAGTAGAATACATAAACCATTAAGGACAACAACAACCATAAACTTCAATCTCCATCATTCCCACAAGAAATCTTTCATAGATCTAGTATTATAGATGCAACTTTTTGAATTAAATTGCAATGTTTTGCTCAAAATTGGACACAAAAACTTAAATTCATCTCTTTGATCCAATTTATTCCCTTTGCTCTCAGCGTTTGGTGTTGAGCTTTTCACGATGTGCCCATTACCAAAATCAATGCTTTAAATGGCAGTCATTGTTTTTCTTCTGGACTTTTTAATGACACCATCATAAGCACTTATCTACCTGAGGGGGAGTTCGGGCCGTGGGACGCTGCCAGTGAAATTAAGACAATGAATAAAAGATAAGATGGGAAAAGTGCTGAACTGTGGCTGAGTCTGAGATCCCAGCGTAGCAGCGAGCGGTTCTGAGAGCGTCAGCCACCATAGACACCACCCTACTCTAATAATTTGACCCCTGTAGCTTTTTGCTTGAGTTGAGGGGCAGCTCCTCTGGTCTCTCAGGGGTAGGAGTTATTTTAGTCTTTTTTTTAGACTTTCTGGAGATTGTTTTGTGATCTTTTTCCTCAATGATGTGTGTAATCTGGACGAGGGTGATGGATGGCTTCTCTCAGGGTGGTACGACGAATGAATTCACTCCTCTGCACACGATGAATGCTCATTTTCTCTTTCTTTCTTTTGTTACGGGCTTTTGATTTACATAATTAAATTGGCCTGTGTACTCCCCCGATCGAGGGGGTGCTGCAGAAAAAAAAACCACATTAACAGGTCACAGGATAGCTTCTCACTCTTATCAGGAATCTTTGTAGTACATGGTAGACATGCAGCTCAGCGCGGTCCTGTTTTCCAGATGCTCTGTTCTCCCGAGCGATCGCAGCCATTAATTTCATGCTTCGGTGGCTTGCTGTGGTTCACTTACACTCACCAATGATGCATTTTCCAATTGATTCCACTTATCTGAATAAATATTACATAGTTAAAGCTCGTATTTCTAAATTTTATTACCTAATTTCATGCATTTGTCTGATCATTGATTTGGAAACTGAAGAAGAAAATATGGGACGCAGATACAAGCGGACAAAATGAGTTTTGTCCGCAGGGTGTCTGGGCTCTCCCTTAGAGATAAGGTGAGAAGCTCGGTCATCCGGGAGGGGCTCGGAGTAGATCTGCTGCTCCTCCTCATCGAGAGGAGCAGTTCATCTGGTTAGGATGCCTCCTGGACGCCTCCCTGGTGAGGTTTTCTGGGCACGTTCAACTGGGAGGAGACTTAAAGGAAGACCCAGGACACGCTGGAGGGATTATGTTTCTCCTCTGGCCAGGGAACGCCTTGGGATTTCCCCGGAGGAGCTGACCCAAGTGGCTGGAGAGAGGAAAGTCTGGACCTCTCTGCTTAGGCTGCTGCCCCCGCGACCTGACTCCAGATAAATGGATGAAAATCGATGGATGGAAGAAGAAAATATACAAGAATTTCTTTTACTGGTTAGTTTTAGCCACAGGATAAATATCTACACCAAATGCATAGTTTTCATTGTCATTACATGATGATTTTAATATACAACCAGCTCCGGTGGTCTAGTGGTATGAGCGTCTGCCCCGGGACTGGGAGATCGGGGTTCGAATCCCGGTCGGGTCATACCAAAGACTTTGAAAAAATGGGACCCAATGCCTCCTCGCTTGACACTCAGCACTAAGGAGTTGGATTGGGGGGTTAAACCACCAAATAGTTCCCGAGCGCAGCCACAGCTGCAGCTCACCGCTCCCCACCACGGGGATGGGTCAGATGCGGAGATGTAATTTCACCAGTGTGTGATGATGACTTGGGACTTTAACTTTACAAATGGAAAAGTTTTGTCTTATGGCCCTCTCATATTGCAAACTGTGGCTGCTGTAAAGAGTCGGTACATGTCACACTACAAGCTTCATATTGTAAAATCTTCACAGTCATGCGATGTAAGATTTAATATTCCAAACTTAACAACTTCTCACTGTAGCAGAATCATGTCACTAAACTACGAGAAAGGTACCAGGGCGCTAAAGCAAGCACCGGCTCTTTTTGCTGGTCTGAAATGAGGGGAGGAGGGTTAGGATATGGATGCAGCTGAGGATGGGCTCTTGGTTGGGTAAAACTATATCAGTTGCAGCCAGACTGCACAATTCTTACAGAAAACCTCAGACGCAGCGTTAAGTTGGTCTTGGATTGTCTCTGATGTGAGGCCATCACACTGGATGACCACTAAAACGAGTTTAAAGGTTTTTAATCTCAATTAATCTACAACAGGCAAAAATCTCAGTGTGAACTTAGTGTTACACTGCATTTTATCACTCAGTGTCACTGTTGTGATCGTTATACAATTAATTGACATTTAATCAGTCAGTAGCATAACTGTCCCAATCTTTTATTTAGAAACAACCCTTTTGTTTTATTGTGACTGTGCAATATTTTGTGTTATTGTAGGAAAACGAGCTTTTACAGGTAGAAATCTCAAGAAAACACTGAAATCAAATCAGAGACAAAGATCCAAGCCTCTAAATGAAGATTTAATCTGTTTTAGAAAGTCTAGCTTAACTTTTTGAGCAGTGACCAGTTTCTCAGAGCCTTACTTCTTAGGTTATAAATCTTCAGCTTATAGATGAAAAAATAATTAGTTTCTCAGAAGATATCCCATGAGATTTCAGTGTTTTGCTCTTTTTGGATGAACTTGGCTAAAATAGCCTTTGCATTAAGGAAAAGCTGCTGATTTTAATGGCCGTTGTTTATTCTCAGCCCTCTTCACCCAAACGTGATGTTGCTCCAGTGTCACATGTCAGACTGGGTTTCATGGCGACACCCTCCTTGCATTGGCCTCATGCTGAACTTTAATTATCCCGAGCAGCCTGGTGGAAAACCATTCCTTTTCCCCCCTGTCAGCTGACTCAGTAATGACACCCCCTCTGTTCCTCTTTCTGACCGCTTTCTGTCACATTCTTGCCCTGAAAGTACTTCCTGTGTTTTTGGTGGACGTTAACCAACATCCACTTCCCCGGGGGTTACAGCAGTCCAGTGAGGATGGGTAAACGGTTTATCAGAGGTGTGCAGACACCAAGGGCACATTCTGAACAAGCATCCAGATTTAAGTCTGCAGCTTCTGTGGAGTCCTAACGGGAAGTGCTTAGGTCTGCAGGCCAACTTGAAGAGAGTTATCGCAGTCTTCTGTTGTTCATTGTTTGCTTTGGAGCACCTATAATTGGTCCCAAATGGGAAATGGTTTGTTCTGTGGACGAGATTATCTACTGAAAACAGCAGACAGCTCAAACTGGCTTATGAGAACAGGTTGACAGAACTTGAAGACAGGTGTCCCCAAGGACTTCACAGGCAGAAATCTCTCCTTTTCCATCCTGTTTTATATTCCTGTGCACTTTGAGCAAAGATCCTTCGTTGTTGGCTCTCACCTCCTCCTCCTCGTCCTCCTCCTCCACAATCATCACCATCTCTGATTTAACAAAAGATTACATGTGCGTTATCTAGTGATTAACTTGTCTCTGATGTCTCAAACCCTTTCTTTGGTTATGCACAGTAATATCAGGCTGGCTTTAGCAGCTTAACAGCTCACTAGGTGCAAAAACATCAACATGCCAGCCTCTCGTTCGGGCTTTAATCTGCATGCAGCTTCAGAACATAAGTGGCGTTTTAGCTGTCGTGCAACATAAACAGCTCCGTACGGTGAACTATGAGATGACACCTCAACAAGACATCCTGTTTTAATGGGAACAACGAAAAAGCACCAAACTTAAGGCAGGTCGGTGTTCTGTGTGAGACCTTCTGGAAAATTTGGATGAACATAACCACAGGAGTCGAGTCTGTGGAGAGAACAAAAAACTTTTAACAGTTTTACATGATATCATCAACCCAAAAAGTTCTCTTTAGCCTGAGAAACAGCTGGCGCTCTGCTGGGTGCAGCAGCAGGCTGTTTAATGAGTTTTCTCTGTAGAGAATGGAAGCAGCAGGACCGTGATCTCCACGGCGCAGACCTCCTCTCCAGCCAGGTGTAATGATAACGTCCTGCTGTGGTTGGAGAATGAATGATTAAAGGTTTATGGAGTGGTGCTGATACTCTGAAAACATTTACAACGGAGTGCATTAAAGCAGCAGAGCCACTTTAAGCCTTCCTAGGTCTTTGTTATCTTGTAGTTGTTTAACTCCACAGAATCAATGAGGCAGAAAACATGTTCCATCTTCACAACAAGACAAAAGCTGCAATAAAGCCTTTCAAAAACTTGATGTGCTGCAGCAGATGGCTTAATAATAGAGAACAATGGATCCAGGATTTGCACTCGAACACGCATTTTGAGTTGACAACAACAAACACAAAGGAATAATTGTTAAATGGAGACGAAAACGGGAGTGGTTAACCACGCGTTCTTGAGTTGTTTCTCATAAGACAAGAGAGGAGTAGCTTTTAAACCAGTCTGTCCGATTGTCTGTTTGATTCTTCTGCCTTCAAATGGCAGCAGACGGCGCGGAGAAGTCGACCTCTGATTAGTCATTAAGTCTGTGGCCAATCCCATTTGCTCCACGCAGGGAGGGAGCCATCAGCGCAGCAGGCAGACCATCACCACTCATGTTGGTGGATCTGAAGTTAATTGCAATCGTTACAAGTCTGATTTATTTATTTATTTATTTACTGGCTCAGTGTGCGTCATCTTTGAAGTCAGATGATGCCACTTTTGAAGCTGTAATCTATAAATTACTGTTGTGTTTTAGTCTTTGTGCTAAATTCACAAGTTTCAGATTTATAGAAGTATGTCATTAACCATTTTAAACCATTTGATGATATTGATCAGTAATGTGAAATCTAGACCAACCATAGCAATAGCAACAAGATTTAGCTTTAGGATGGCTTACAGTGATGGGTCAGAAAATAGGATCATTTTAGTCAGATTTTAAGACAGGAAGTGCTTTAATGAAACCTAATCCAACGATAGAACTTGTTTCAAAAGCTGATTTTCTTTTTTAATCCTGCAGTTTTCAGTCGGTCTTTTGTTCCTGTGCACAACTTCTACTGAACCAATGTCGAAACAAGAACTATGAAAAACTCCTTATAGGGTTATTTTTGACATTTCAACCCAGTGATGAACTGGTGAATCATCCTGGTGTAATCTACCTCTCACCCTCAATCATCAAGGAAAGTCCCTCATCTAGCATGCAGGGACTATTAAACAGCGATGGAATGTGATAAAGTACTTTGTTACTGTTCTTAACATTTATGTACTTTACTGGAGTAATTTTCTTGAGGCTTACTTTTTACTTTTGCTCCACTACATTTTAAAGTAGTTATCTGTATTTTCTACTTCATTACATTTTCTAAAAAGTTTCAAAAGTAAAAGTACTTTCATTTGCGTTTTGTCCCCTCCCCCCACTTCTATACACAACGCATATTTAAATGTTAGTTGAATACCTTTACTTTTTTACTTTCAATTACAATTGAAAATGCATACTTTAATACTTTTACTTAAGTCGCATATTTCTTCGACATACTTCAAATTTTACTTAAGTAATTTTTTACCCCTTTATCTGTACTTTTACTTAAGTAAAAAAAATCAAGTACTTCTTCCACCACTGCAATTAAAAATACAGAAATCTGATCATGATTAATATGATCATTTAAATAATCTATAGAATTAATCAAGAGAATAATAGGCACCCTCAAAACAAACAGGAAAACTAGAAGCCTGGTATTATTATTTTATGTTACAAATTTTGATAACATCTTGGAAATAATCATACATGCAATCTACAGCAAAGTTGCAAGATTTTGCACAGGATGTTTCAGTATTTTGTTGTAAATAACTCTAGTACAGCTACTCGTGGCTAATGTTGATTAGCTGAAGCGGCCATCTTGAGTCTGGTCTATTTCAAAAGTAAATCAGAAGTACATCCATTTATTATTGGTTTTATGTAATGTGTGATTCATGAGGTACACTGCTTATGCTGCAGAACAAAATAAAAATAACAATAAAAAAAACACAGACACAGGCCAAAACATCAGTGCCCACCTCTTGGCAGTAAAAAAACCCCACAAAACCAAGCATGCACTTTAATAGTAGCACTAGAAGCCTCACTAAATAAACTAAATAAAACCTCTCTGTTTAATGTAAGAAAATCCAAACCCACATTGCTGCTTTCGTACAGATTGGAAGATTTGCCTGCAGAAAAAGGTCACAGTCACAACCTTTTGTTCCCTTTGCCCTCTGGACGTATTCCTGTTCAAGTGAAGCTGTTTCATCAGGTGTGATAGACAGCAGCATTATCTTTATGAATAGAGCAAATCTGTCAACCTGCCAGACGCCCGCTGCTACAGTTAGCACGCCGATTGATTTAGATGTGACTTCCCTTGAGGATGACATTCTCATCAATGACACCGTTCTGTTTTTTTCTTTACATCCCACCTCCATCTCTTCACTCTATTTGAACGTTCTCCTTCTTTTTCATAGTTTTTTCTTTATTCTCACTTTTTTCTACTCTCTTATAGAGTCTTATTGACTTTTCTGAAGGACACAGATTTAAAAATATGCTACACTTACTCTGTTTTTTAAGAAATAAAAATAATCGATTCCATGTAATGGCTAAAAGCCATAACATTAATTATTAATTCCACTTTCAGCTTGAAAAGCTCATGAGCACTTTGGGCTCTTCTTGCTTCATATAAGTAAAGCTTTTATGGACACATAATCTTCCCTGACTCATTACAGATTGGTGCATGGTCAGGTTTTTACACAGTGACTATTTTCCAGTGAAACATCACAGATAAAATGCTTCCACATCTGCTTTTTTATGTGATTGACACAGAAAGCATGACTGAAAACATCAGGATTCACTACTCATTTATTTACGAGAAGCTCAGAAGGGAATTAGGCATGAACTCATTTAGGAATTATGTCTTTGACACAAAATTTATGAAAAATAATTTTATGAAAATTTAGATTTAATTTTAAAAAATATTTTTACCCAATGAAGAAACTTGGTCAGAATTAGAAAAGTAATATTGTGGGCATTTTGCTAAAGCAACACATCCCATGACTGTATGTTGCACGTTATACAGGAACAAAAAAATGGTGTTACCACCCAAAGGGTAATTTGTCACATAAAACACCTTATATTCCATCAGATATGATGACAGGAGTCATATCTTATATGAATAGTATAATGCTAGTTCAATGACTGCTAATGCTAACTCGAGCTACAGTTAAACCCACAGACATATACACGTAGACGCCCCGTGAACTGGCGCTACCTGGCTGTAGTGGCCTGCCGCCATCTTGGATGGGTCTCCATTCAGCATACTCATTTCTGCTGACGAAGGTGTTTACCTAACTTTTGTTATGCTTTTTCACAAAATCAGACATGTGGTATGGCATGATAGTTAAAATATAAATATAATTAGATGAAATAAATAAAAAAATTTAAATATAAAATCCCATCAGGTAGGCTAGAAAAGTCCCAGAAAAGTTCCACGTGATGCTTTCAATAGTACGCTGTTTGTTGCAACAGTAGGCTGTAGAAAAAAAACGGGTATAGTTGCTCACCCTGCGTTTACTCCAGTTTGGTTTGGAGAGCGAGGAGACCCATCCAATATGGCGGCGACGCTGTTACACCCTCCAGCGCCCAATGGGGCGTATTCATGTTAAACCCACATGCTGCCTGACACTCACTTTGTTCCTTGTTCATCCACACTCCCACACTGCAAACCCCCACCCCACTATTACCACACACACACACACACACACACACACACACACACACACACACACACACACACACACACACACACACACAGAACACAGAGCTATTGTAGAGCCATTGGGGTAGACCGGCCAATGAGCATGCAGCTGATTTCATATTCATGTCCTGGCTGAGGGGGCGGGGCTACACCAGCCTTTTCATTGTAGACCTTTATCATAGGCTTGTCTTTGGCCATTTATCAGGGCTCCTGGGTCATTGTGAGTCCCAACAAAGTTGTATGTGCTATATAGAGGTTCAAAGAGCAGTTTCCAGTTGTAAAAACAAACTCATTCTAGGACACCTTTAATAACTAGTTATCAACAACTGCATTCGAGTGTTTGGAGTAGCTCACTTTGAAGGAATGTTATTCCACTCTTCTTTGTTGAATTGTTTAATTCAATCATATTGAAGGGTTTTCCAGCATGAACAGCCTGTTAAAGGTCAAAGGTCAGACATTCTCCATCATGATTTTCTAGTAAATGATAAGTTACCCACACTTGAATAGCGTCAGAGTCAGAGGACTCCAAAGTGCTTTACGCTGCAGTGATTCATTCCCTCATTTACACACACATTCACACACTGATGGTGATAAGTCAGATTGTGGCCACAGCTGCCCTGGGGCGCACTGACAGAAGTGATCAATAAAGATCAGAGTTCATGGTTCTAGAATATACAGCAAGTCCTGAAGCACCAAAGCAACTGCAGACCACAACACTGACACTGCACTAGATCTACTTCATGCTGTCAAACAGATCCTATTGAGGTGATTTCTTTATTCTTCTGATCTAGTGACACTAAAGAAAATCTTGCACTTTCACGGTCCTGCTTTAACAGCAGCCTGCACGTCAAAGACCGACACACGAGCAGCTGCAACAATACATGATGGCTTGGCATGAGAACACGTTGTTGGGCTGAAAGTCAGTCTTCACAGAGCAGATCTTGAGTTTTTACACCTGTTTCCCAGAAGGACCGTTGCTGTAAGGTGAAGTCGACAGCTCAGATGGGGGGAAATGACACCGCTCAAGCTCCAGCTCCGTTCTTATCAGCTCTGCCACGAGCGCTCCAGATGTGCTGAAGGTTGTGAGCGATGGTGGTAGTGGGGCTCAGCAGGCGATATCAGCTACTGTGGAGGAAGCAATGAGTCACTCCCATGCTGCCTGTATCTTATGATGTATGTAAGAAGCTGTAGGTGTTTCATACATCAGCGTTATGGCTGTATCCCGAGCAGTCCTGAGTCTAGACGTGGGAAATTAAAGTTCTACGTTTGAACATCCTGCTCATCCTTTGAAAAGTGTCTCAGCTCGTTGAGCAACAATAGACAGCTACAGTTTATAAGATCGACCCTCCCATATTCCAGTCAGAATTGACAAAGCTCCTCGGATGAGAAGCGAAACGTCTTCAAGAAACCAAAGAAGTCCAGTTGCCTTCATTTTAACCCCTTGGATTACCATGACCTGGATGACTGAGAACCTTCACCAGCACATGTCTCAGCTCTGTTGGATTTTATCATGATTCTGTATTATATTCAAATCCAGTCATTTTCACTCGGATTCAGACTCAAAGAAAGGCTCAAGGATAAAACGGACATTTGCTAGTGAAGACGCATTATCATCAAGATCCCTGATCCTTTCATCCTTCAAACATTGACTCTCTTCTTTTCAGCGGCGAGCGACTGCTCTTCCATGTGAGTTCACAGAGAGGAAAACTATTTTCTGATAATATAACCCCTCCTGCAGGTCATCCTGGGTATCTCTGATGCTCGTGTCCCTCCCCAGGAGAGTCCAACATGTAGCCTTGTAAACGCTCCGCCCATAGTGTGACTTTGGTGCACAGCACAAGGAGGATGGGTGGTGCTGTGTCTGATTACAGGAACAGGAAGTGGAAGCCAGATAAGCTGTTGTAATTAAATGTCACGTGATTGGCCATTGTCATAATAAAAACAAAGCCAGTTTGAACAAAGAATAAACATTAAGAGTTGATTAAATTATTTAATCTGGTCAACTTGATTTTTAGAGATCCAGGTCTTTTTTGATTTATGTTTTTATTACGGCTAAGTCTAAATGAAGTGGGTTATAATACTTATTCTTGGTAAATGTTTTCTTTTCAAAATTACAACCAGATTTATTTTAATTAAATCTAGAAGACCAATTTTTGTCCAAAATAAAGAGAATCTTCTTGTATTTATAAAAATATTTTTTAATTGTCCTTATTCTTTCTTGCTGAATAAAAAAAACAGATCTAGCTGGGTAAATAACTCACATCAAACATGGCAAAAATATGTCGGTTCATTCAGTTATTTAAAGTTAACCCTTTATTATTCACACCAAAAATAGAAGTACCTGAACTCCCACAGCAGCTATAACACCTGCAGAGTTAAATATCCATCCATCCATTTTCTCCCGCTTATCCGGAGTCGGGTCGCGGGGGCAGCAGCCTAAGGAGGGAAGCCCAGACCTCCCTCTCCCCAGCCACTTGGGCCAGCTCCTCCGGGGGAATCCCAAGGCGTTCCCAGGCCAGCCGAGAGACATAATCTCTCCAGCGTGTCCTGGGTCTTCCTTTGGGTCTCAGAGACCTGATCCTTAGGCCACCAAAACGGATCCCCTCACCACCTTGGCTGCACCTAGAAATTCTGTCCATAAAAGTTATGAACAGAATCGGTGACAAAGGGCAGCCTTGGCGGAGTCCAACTCTCACCGGAAACGAGCCCGACTTACTGCCGGCAATGCGGACCAAGCTCTGACACTGGTCGTACAAGGACCTAACAGCCCGTATCAAGGGGCCTGGTACCCCATACTCCCAGAGTACCCCCCACAGGGCCCCCCGAGGGACGCGGTCGAACGCCTTCTCCAAATCCACAAAACACATGTAGATTGGTTGGGCGAACTCCCACGCACCCTCCAGGACCCCCCCAAGGGTATAGAGCTGGTCCAGTGTTCCACGGCCAGGACGAAAACCACATTGCTCCTCCTGAATCCGAGGTTCGACTATCCGACGGACCCTCCTCTCCAGAACCCCTGAATAGACCTTACCAGGGAGGCTCAGGAGTGTGATCCCCCTGTAGTTGGAACACACCCTGCGGTCCCCCTTTTTAAATAGGGGGACCACCACCCCGGTCTGCCAATCCAGTGGAACTGCCCCCGATGTCCACGCGATATTGCAGAGCCGCGTCAACCAACACAGCCCCACAACATCCAGAGCCTTAAGGAAATCCGGGCGGATCTCATCCACCCCCGGAGCCTTGCCACCGAGGAGTTTTTTGACCACCTCAGTGACCTCTGCTCCAGAGATTGGAGAGCCCAACCCAAAACCCCCAGACTCTGCTTCCATCCTGGAAGACGTGCCGGTGGGATTGAGGAGGTCTTCGAAGTACTCGGCCCACCGATTCACAACGTCCCGAGTCGAGGTCAGCAGCACACCCTCCCCACTGTAAACAGTGTTGGTAGTGCACTGCTTTCCCCTCCTGAGGCGCCGGATGGTGGACCAGAATCTCCTCGAAGCCGTACGGAAGTCTTGTTCCATGGTCTCACCGAACTCCTCCCACGCCCGGGTTTTTGCCTCCGCGACCACCCGAGCCGCATTCCGCTTGGACTGCCGGTACCCATCAGCTGCCTCCGGAGTCCCACGGGCCAAAAGGACCCGATAGGACTCTTTCTTCAGCTTGACAGCATCCCTAACCGCCGGTGTCCACCAGCGGGTTCGGGGGTTGCCGCCACGACAGGCACCGGCCACCCTGCGGCCACAGCTACGGTCAGCCGCCTCGACAATGGAGTCACGGAACATGGCCCATTCGGACTCAATGTCCCCCGCCTCCCCCGGGACGTGTTCGAAGTTCTGTCGGAGGTGGGAATTGAAGCTCCTTCTGACAGGAGACTCTGCCAGACGTTCCCAGCAGACCCTCACAACACGTTTGGGTCTGCCAGGTCTGACCGGCATCTTCCCCCACCATCGAAGCCAACTCACCACCAGGTAGTGGTCAGTTGACAGCTCCGCCCCTCTCTTCACCCGAGTGTCCAAGACATGCGGCCGCAGATCAGATGAAACGACAACAAAATCGATCATCGACCTGCGGCCTAAGGTATCCTGGTGCCAAGAGCACATATGGACACCTTTATGCTTGAACATGGTGTTNGTTTTGTCTTTTTTGCAGGTAAGCAATCATTTATCTGGTAAAAGTTTCTCTTTTTTGCAGGTAAAACCACTCACATTGGACATCATCTTCTCCTTTTTTGCAGGTAACCACCCATTTATTTGGTAATATTTTGTCTTTTTTGCAGGTAAAACCACTCACATTGGACATCATCTTCTCCTTTTTTGCAGGTAACTACCCATTTATAACCACCCATTTATTTGGTAATGTTTTGTATTTTTTGCAGGTAAAACGACTCACTTTGGACATCATCTTCTCCTTTTTCAACACATTCTCACTCCCGACTCGTCCTACATTGACGACTGGCCAGGCACCCTCCGCGTCACATCCACCGACGCGGAGGGAAACTCCCCTCGTCCAATTTTCACGCACAGGGCTCACGGCTTTAGGGGGAGACGTGCCGTCCACAGATCGGTAGGTAGGTGGCGGTAATGCACATTACGTTACTTGCATTAAAATATACAAAATGATCTAGCATGCTTTTACAGCTGATGCATTAGTACGTTTTTATTCATTTAATCTGTGGACTTCACCTATAATGTATTTTGTCCAGCTTATTTGGGGAAAAAACATTTATTTTACCATCCGGTTTGTATAAGAAAGCTTTTTCATTTTTTACCAACAGAAAAACGATCATTTAAATAAGGAAGAAACGTGCGGGGGATTGCTTTCAGATTTAACAAAGAAATTCTTTTTTTTTATCAAGCCTTTTTCCTTTTTTTTAATAAATCTTCGTCCGTGACGTCATTTATAAGCGCCGAAGCAAACGCTGAGACAACCTGAAGGAATATGAAAATGGATATTTGAGTAGGAAACATTTATTGGGTGGAGTGGTTAAGACATTTAAGGTTGTAGTGTGTTTTTAAAAGGAAGTGGTTTGTTAGGGAGAATTTAGTTAGGTTGTTTTTTTTATTTTTGTTGCTTTTTAATTCCAAACACGGCTCCAGCACAGTGGATGGCAGTAATGCACCCGGAAGTTGGTAGCCACCCGACATAAACACCAGAAAGAAGAAGAAAAAGATGACGTCATTTGTGCGCGCACCAGGTAAGCCAACGCATTATCCCGACTCGTTATTGATTTTCTCTGTGATAAAAAAACATAAAAAACGAATGTTTTAGCTCAAAACGTTGTTGTTGATAGAATTGGGGGAGTTAATGGTAGCAAATTCACGCAACAGGTAATTATTTATGATATTTAGAAAGCCATTTTAGCTTGTTTTGTACCTGCGCCAAATGTGAGGAANCAGAGACCTGATCCTTAGGCCACCAAAACGGATCCCCTCACCACCTTGGCTGCACCTAGAAATTCTGTCCATAAAAGTTATGAACAGAATCGGTGACAAAGGGCAGCCTTGGCGGAGTCCAACTCTCACCGGAAACGAGCCCGACTTACTGCCGGCAATGCGGACCAAGCTCTGACACTGGTCGTACAAGGACCTAACAGCCCGTATCAAGGGGCCTGGTACCCCATACTCCCAGAGTACCCCCCACAGGGCCCCCCGAGGGACGCGGTCAAACGCCTTCTCCAAATCCACAAAACACATGTAGATTGGTTGGGCGAACTCCCACGCACCCTCCAGGACCCCCCCAAGGGTATAGAGCTGGTCCAGTGTTCCACGGCCAGGACGAAAACCACATTGCTCCTCCTGAATCCGAGGTTCGACTATCCGACGGACCCTCCTCTCCAGAACCCCTGAATAGACCTTACCAGGGAGGCTCAGGAGTGTGATCCCCCTGTAGTTGGAACACACCCTGCGGTCCCCCTTTTTAAAGAGTTAAATATATGATTTAAAATTGATATTTTGGTTATTTTAACGTTTGTGTTAACAACTTATATAAGAAATGAATAAAGTGTCTGTACAACCTCAGTTTGAAGAAGTAGCATTTATGTCCTTCAGGACTGATGTGCTAATGGCTAGTCTAAGTACAGCTAAGATCAAAGATAATTGCTGTCGTCCTCAATAAACACACTTCAAAATGGCTGAAACGTTGACATTATTTGTGTTTATGTTTCAATAAAGCCATACTATGCAACTTTTTTCATATTTTTAAATAATTTTCTTGAGCCAGTATGTGCTAAAATGACCCTTTACAGGGTTAATGAAATGTCACTTGCATCTTCAGAGCTGCCGGTCTGGTCCCTGCTGGTGGAGGGAGCTGTGGAGTGGAGCTGACATAGTAGAGCTTCAGTCTGCTTCCAGCACGTTTCCTGCATGTTTTAGATCATGAACACAGCTGATTTGTTTGATTTAGTGATGAACCGCTCCTGTAGACACTAATGAAGGCTGAGGAGACATTTCAGCTGTTAGATTAAGGTGTTAAAAAGATGAAGAGATAAGTTTCCCTTTTGGTTTAACCACAGTGAATTAATAACGGACACTAGGGGGTGCTAAAAGCAAGCAAAACTGCAAAGTGTGCCTTTAATGTATTTTTATTTAAATCAGTCTATCATTTACTCTGTTTTGATGTTCATGGCTGCTTTTATCCTCTCACATTCTCTTTCCTTCGTCTACAGGTGTGAGAGGATGAGGTGGGCTCTACTCCACCAACCATCATGGATCCAAACCCATACTGGTCACTGCCCCATCCCATCCAGCATGATGACTTCTAGCATCTGAGCTGTTACACCTGGGGAATTGACCCTGTGGACATTATGACACAGATGGACTACAAGTACAGCCTGCTAGGTTCCACTGTGGATGACTACAACAAGAGGCCATTGCTCCTGCAGGTGGACAATGCACCCATGAACCTGTTTGCCATTCTGGAGGTGAAACGGGAGCTACCGAAACGCTGGGGCAATGCCACCTGTAAGATCCGTCTCTACAGCTTCCTGTTCGGCCTGGCCGTCATGTTCATCATCATGGCGTCGTACATTCTGACGGGAGACAAAAAGGGCCTCCTCCTCACCCCGTCCCCTTACCACTTCAGCAGCCTGGTCAGTCCAGGACCTTTTGCCTTCAATCTTTCCTCAGTGAAGGACTATGCACATATCAAACTGGTGGTCAAGTCCATCACATCCAAGGTGGAGTTTCGGAGCAGTCGACAGATTCCAGCTCTGAAAGCTCTGGTCCAAAGTGATCCTCATGTGAGTGAAAACAAGTTTTTCTGTCCAGATATCACCTCTGATTTTGTACGTTCAAACAAACGAGTTACTTTGTTTTAATCAACATGTGAGTCCTTGAATGATCCAGGTTTCTTGTCTAATTGACAATCAGGGATGATTATAAGAGACTTGATGAAAAAGCTGCTGCCTACACGAGGTCCAGTGTGGTGCAGAGATTAATGCTATTTATGAAATGGTAAACATGTCCTGAAAAACCTGATTAACACTTCAGGTTGAACCAGATAAACTCACAGGTCTATAGGGAATTTTTTCCCTTATTTTCCAGCCGTCTTTTAACAAATTCTGGCTTCGTCTTTGTCAGTTTCACCTCAAAGCCTGATTGAATTAATTGTTAGTCCTAATTATATTGGATTGTGGGGAGGCTGTTTGCAAGAAAGCAAAATTTATTGAAGAAATGATTGAAAAGGAGAGTGTGGCAGCAGAACAATCAATAACGCATTAGTGGCTGGTTTCTTCATTAATCGTCTAATGCTGTGCCTAACAGCCTGGTGGGCATGTCTTAATAACATGAAGCTTTTGATGTGTTTGATAACAAAAAACATTTTAATCACAGTTTCATGTCGTAACCTCATTTTGACACCTGATGGTGCATTTACAGGGACATATTATACCTCTTTTTTAATGCATTTTTTTGTCTTTTAAATTATTTTATGATTACCATTTTTCATGAAGTTTTATGCACTAAATCCCTCTCAGATAAAGCCAGTTCATCAGTTTTATTTTTGACAGTTTCAGTACTTTCCAAAATGAGCGGTTTCAGGGCTCTGTCACTGTAGGAAAACAAGCTGACCACGCCCACCGATCCTCTGATAGGCTGGTAAGGTGAGGTGCACGGATACCTGGGAGGGGCTAGCAGTAGAGCGTGTAGTGTTAGTGGTCTGATCAGCCAGCAGTTAGCCAGCAGTCCTGTCAGCTAGCCGCTCGTAGCTTCTAGGGTAATGTATCACCCAGCACTCTAACTTTCATGTTTGTGTTTACCAACACACCACAGCCGTTCCCTGTGGTCACACGACTCCTCCTATCAGGATCTTTCTCCAGTGCTGGTTACCAGAAACTCTGTTGTTCAATAGTAACGAGGCTAGCAGATATGCTAGTGCAAGAGTGTGCTATCAGTGCATGATTTCTGCAAGTTTTAGGTCTCTCCCTGCGTGAACACAGCTGATTTGTTTGATTTAGTGACGAACCGCTCCTGTAGAAACTAATGAAGGCTGAGGAGATGTTTTAGCAGTTAGATTAAGGTGTTGAAAACACGCACAGCGAGGAGGACAGCTGTTCATTTTTACGACAGTGAATTAAAATGGACACTAGGGGGTGTTAAAGCACACCTAAACTTACTTAGTGAGCCTTTAAGAGGTGACAGACTTCACAAATCTGTGCTGGCAGCAGCAAACTCCAAGGAAACAAGCTCACCTTCATCAGTTTTATTGGTTCTGATTAAACAACATTAGATGAAATAGACATGCTGCAGTGGTTCTCAATCTATGTCCTGGACGGCTGGTATCCAGCAGGTTTTAGTGGTTTCTCTGCTCCAACACACTTGGTTCAGTGGTTGAATCACCTGTGCTGCAGCTCATCAGGCTCTGCAGAAGCCTGTTAATCAGCTGCTGATTGAAATCAGGTGTGTTGAAATAGGGTTAAAGCTAAAATGTGCTGGATACCGGCTCTTCAGGACCAGGATTGAGAACCACTGTGCTAGAGTGTAGCATTCATATTTATTTCCATAGATACAACGCAGAGTGTCCAACACCATACCCACTTCGCATGTGGGTCACTTCAGGTCCACAGACTGTTCACACAGCAGTTACGTTTGAATTATCATAAACAACATTGAGAGCTCAGTGAAATCCCAGAATTGAGCATTAAGTGTGAATGTCCTCATTTCAACAGATTTAGCGTTTTATGGGTTAGAAACCAGAATGATAGCTTAAAGCCTCACATATCAAGTTAAGAAAGGAAGTGACTGCAGAACAGATCCGTCAGGGCAGCAACATTAAAAACGTACGTTGATATAGCTTTAGATTCCTCCATACTAATAAATGAGCTATATAACTGTGCTATAGCTCTTCTTTTGTTAAGGTTGTCATCAGTCTCACATTAAAACTTGCATCCAGGGTGGTAAATCTCCCTTTAACTGTCTCTATTTACTCCAAACCTGTTCTTCTATAGGCTGAATTTTCTGACATTATGTTACTCTTCACGAAACAAAACAGCATCCTGCATACTGCAAAGTTTTCACTGGCATACGTTTTTGTCGTAAATGTTTCAACAAATAAAATGGCACTTTGTGTTTTTCCTTTGCCTCAACAGATGTTTTCTGTCATTCCTCACAAATTCCTGCCCGGCATCAAGAACCCCTGCTGGTATGAGGAATTCGCCGGGAACCTCACCTCGGACCCATACCGGACTAATTTGTATGGACGATATTCGCGCCGCTTCCGGACAGTTTTTCAGCACTTGAGGAACACTTTCCATGACCACTTGTTGCATCGCAACAGGAAACTCTACCGCATGCGGTGCCTTCCTTACTTCTACATCATGGGCCAACCGAAGTGTGGCACCACCGACCTGTACGACAGACTGAGGTTGCACCCAGACGTCAAGTTCACCACTTTTAAAGAGCCACACTGGTGGACACGCAAACGGTTTGGTAAGTGAAGCAACCTTAACTGGTTAACATGATAATCAGAAATGTGAAACATATTTCTATAATGTTTATCACCTTAAACCACAGGATATTTCTGAAGACTTTACCCTCTAATGCAACAACTTCCAATATTCCACATTTCTGTAATCTATTTAGGACGTCTTGTAAGAACACACGTAAATAAAAATTAAATGTTTTATTTTAAATACACACAAATCTTGTTTCTGCAACATGGAACAGGGCTGCGTTACATGACAGAAGAGATTTAAACAAACAAATCTGTTCCAGTCATGACTCTAGTATGGTTTTAAAAGTCATGAAAAAATATTTTAAGCTAACTTGTTTTGCAGATTCATCGGTAGCTTTAAATAATTTTATTTTATTTTTTTAGTTTATTGTTTATTCGAACAGTTTAGGGCTGCACGATATTAGGAAAACCTGCGATATACGATAACAGTGCTTAATATTGCGATATCGATATTACTTGCGATAAATGAATAAATACTTTATCCTGCAGTTTTTGTATATATGCTTTAGACACACCACTCCATCCTCTATCATTAGTATTAATACAGAAAGAAAATGAAAGCATGCAAGTTTACATTACAAAATTAGCATGATCTGTTTCAATATTTTTGTAAACAATCACTTACCGACTACTTCCGTTAGCTATTTCCTTGTACGCTTTGATGGGTTCTCACAAGGAGTTCCACCCATGGGCACCTGCTGGACTGTTGTGCTCTTACTTGTCTTAACGTCAGAGACTTTGGGTTTGCTAACGCTAGCTTTCTAGAGCCCAGTATATAGATCTTTATGGTTGCGTTGGAGGTGACAACGGAGATTTGTCGTGTTTCCCCTCGTGGTTGCCACAAGTGTTTGGCATGTCTTGCAAAGTACTTGTGTTTGTTGAACACAAGTACTTTGAAATAATAGTCATTCTGGTTGAATTATGAGTTCTTTCTCGCTAACATTTCCCACACACGTCTTACCCTCAGTCATTGCGACGCTCTCTAAGCTAACTCAGGTGTTTGCTAGCCATCCAAAACCAAGGCATCTAACCTATAAGAACCCAACCGATTGGCCAAATGGGTGAAGGCTCTATTTGATTTGTCAAAAACGTCATGCTTCCATTTGATTGACAAAATGCATCATGTGTAGAAAAAATCTGAGATGACCATTAATTGCGATATTTTTCTGTTCTTTGCAATATGCCTATTGCACATGCTGATATTGCGATAATGATATATTTGCGATATATTGTGCAGCCCTAGAACAGATGCAATCAACAACAAGGAAATCCATAAAGGTGCATAATCACTTACATTCTACAATGTTCGGAAAGGAAGTAGGATGAAACCAGAGCTGATTAATCCCACTTCTTTCTATCCAGAGTCCAAATAAATGATTTCCTCCTGTGCGGTGATCCTAGCACAGACTCCATAAGTCCACGTAGGTACAAATAGATATAAATGAATATATACAATATTAAACACAAGCATGAATATACAACCCCAAAAATACCAATATGCACATTTCTGTATATCTATACATCGAACCTACATACACATGTATGTATACATATGCACATTTGTACTTCCATACATACATACCCATATATGCCCACCGATACACAAATAAAGAAGTTAATTAGCTAACTCATTAGTTTTGCTTACAGTCTAGAATCTGACGTCCCAAGGAAAATGACTTGTTTTGCACATTTAATGAGTTTTAGACTAAAATAACTTGAAAATATTAACTATTTAAATTCTTGGACAAGCTCAGGCTCCTGACAACACCTCAGCTCTGCTCCAACTGCTCTAACATTCTCATTTAAACACTAATGTCACAAGATCACACTGAGTACAAACATTTACTAAAATCCAGTTTTAAACCTTTGCACACTTTGAACCTGAGTGTAAACTTTTATTTGCACTACTTTTGTTGTTGCACATATTTTCTCCCCCACAGATCTCTACGGCGGTTTCTTCTCTAAGTTTTTGCTTTTGTTGCCTTTTCCTGTCTATCACGTACTGTAGACTGAATCTTTTTATTTAATTAAACAAAAACATTAAATTAATGATACAGCTCTTGTAAATTTAAAAACATTCAGAATCCTTTTTTTACTTTCTAATTTAGCTCTCTGTGACCTAAATATTCTTCGAAAATCATCGCCTCACAAGTCAGACTTGGAACTCAAGGAGCTGGAGCTGGCCTCGAGCCAAACAGAGATTATTTTTGAGTCTGTTTTCCACTCAACATGTACTTTAATCATAACCATTCGATAACAACACGTTGAGTGGAAGAGTTCCAACCTCGATTTTACTGTAATTTGCCCTCAAAAAAGCAACCCTTCATGTGCCATATATGTGTTTTGTTTCCATTTATAACCGAAATGCTCATTAAGACTCATGAATAATGGAAATTGTTCAGCAGCTCTAGAAGCGAGCGACTAGAGTGTGTCAGTGTGTGTGAGATCATCAAAATGCAAAAAGTAGCATTAAGCTGAAGGGCACTGAACTGCCTTTCGACTGATGGCTGTTTAAAGTTAACTCTGATTGCAAAGTCAAACAAAGATTAGATAATAGCTCAGGACTGATTTGCTTACATTAAGTGTGTAATTTTCATTTAGGAGCAGCAGCAGCAGCACTTTCACTTCAATGAAACTGCTAATTCTTGCTGTAGATCTTCTGTCTGGGAATAATTGACACATTTGTTTGTGTTCTTTAAAATCAACTTCAGTCTGTTTTTGTGCTAACCTATATTTTCTGAGGTTCCACCAGCAGCATTAGCTGTTATTTCTTATGTCCTTAACAATCACAGCAATCCTTTTGAAGTTTTTACCCTTGAGACTCACAGACACTCATTTGAGCATTGTTCCTTTTGCATGCAAAACTCAGTTTAGTTAGAGTTCATCATTTTCTGCAGATGACCAATCTGCTCCTCTACCTCTATCTATGGGCGTTCCTCAAGGGTCAATACTGGGCCCAACCTTATTCAAAATCTATATCAATAACATTGTTCATGCTGTTGACAGTTCTCATATACATCTTATCTTTATCTGCATTTTTTTTATCTTATCTGTTTTTTTTTATCTTATCTGTTTGTGTAAAGCTAACTATGTGTCTGTTGCTGCTGCCTCTTGGCCAGATCATCGTCGTAAATGAGAATGAGTTCTCAATCGACTCATCTGGTTAAATAAAGGTTAAATAAATAAATAAAAATAAAGATGAGTTATTTGCTTTAATTTTTCCTGCTCCTGCAGCTTGCGGCCATGCAGCTGTATCCCAACGATAGGTCCCACTAAGTTTATGTCCCCCCCTCATTCTGCCTGCTTTCATGTTTGCTGTCACTTCCTCTTTATCCACTTCCAAACCTGCCGGTAATCAACACTTTTCTCCTAAGACTTCCTCCGAGGACACTCTGAATTCAAACGGCCTTGTTTCGTATTTATTTATTTCATTCCTCCAGAGGCTCAGCTCAGCTGATGCATTGAAAAGGTGAATTGATGTGATCTGTGCTACATAACTGTCTAGGAGGAGCCGGCTGAATCTTAAGCAAATGTGTCTGCTTTATGCAGCCTAAAGTCAAGAAATACGGCCTATTTGAAAACTGCTCGACACTTAATTTATATCAAAAAGCAAAGAGATGGAACAAAACAGGGGGAAAGGGAGACAAACCAGATCTATCTCATCTTCTACGACTGTGTGAGATGAATAATGATGCTGACGGGCTGATTTTGGTGACTTTACTAATGTTTTCTAACTGTTCTGAGACAGGACAGCATCAAAGCACCTCTTAGAGTAACAGCTGTTATCTCATTATACTTCTGCTGCATGAATAGTTTTAAGTTTATCACCAAATAATTACAGATAAGTTCATCCCTAGTTGTTGCACTATAGCTGAATGTGAGACACTTTAGTTGCTTTTAAAGCAAATTTCACACACACAATTAAAACACCCATCATTACTTTATGTTTGAGTTGAACTTTCAGGTCACAGAGCATTCGGGATGACAGTAAAATCTTATTTATAATGATGATTATAATGGATTAGATTATAAAGTGCTTTTCAAGGCACCCACAGCACTTTCCATTATTCACATACTGCAAAGAAAGAAAGGAAACACGAAGGAGTGGTATAGTAAAGATCTGCACAGAAAGCAATGTTAATTTATGCCGTTTTTCTACTTTAAAAGGTTAAAAACGTCAACTTACTTTACAGTATTTGTCAATAAGAAACTACATTTGTTGCCTTTTCTCTTCATTAGGCATCATTCGTCTTAGTGAAGGCTTCCATGACCGATACCCAGTGGGAGACTACCTGGACTTATTTGATCAGGCTGCCTATCAAATCCAAGGCAACCTCACTGCAAACACCAACGGATCCCCCGACCATCCTAATATCATCATAGGTGAGTGTCACAACCGTTTGGAGTATATATATAAATATTAATGGACGTTAATGAGTGCTGTCTGTGCTGCTTCATGCATATAACCTGTCATCTGTAAGCTGGTGATATTTGCATGTCAGGAAAAGAAGCTGAAGAAAGTAAAACAAGATCAGCTGCACTGTTGTCCTAATAAAAATAGGATGGGCATGTCACAAGAGTGTAGTGTCTGACATTGTTGCACCAGACCAATAAAGTCATAAATGTGTTAACATCCCATTGTTGCTATGTTACACTCAATTTAAATAACATGTATAATAATGAAACATTATAGGACACAGCTTCACTTTTGAATGTTGAAAAAAGCCTAAACTAATTATCTAGCAGAATATCTCACACATTGTCTGAAATAGATACAAAGGACGTGCTTTTATTCATTAATTTATTATTATTATTGCCTCTTATTGATAAAGAAATCCTGAACTGATTTGCTGCGGGTGAAGACATTTGGGAAAGCCTTTGCACTTGCTCTGTGGACAAAAGTCCATCTTAATATCATGCTTTGAGAACAGCTGTGATAATATACAAAATTTGTGCGAATTGCTCATATGCTGAATTTTCTTTGTGAGGCAACTGAGGAGCAGCTAGCAGATGCTAACGATTCGCTGATGCTGGTGGCACGTTGTTGGTGAATGTAGGCATTAAACTCTTCTAAGTCAAGCAATCTGAGCAATATTACTGTCAGTCAAAAGGTCGCTTATGCTTTTATCAGCTTGTTCGACTAAGGCTGTGCGAGACAGTTGACTGACTAAAGAAGCTGCTAGATGAGTCAGGGCATCTTGTTGTCTTGCTTTTTAACTTTGCAACATTTACATTTGCCTTTCAGACTTTTCATTATGTAATTATAATTCCCATCTCTTTGTGTTATAATAATGTCTCACGACTCAACAGCACACTTAAAGATATTACGAAATAACTCAAATGCTAGTTTCAAAGCAACCGAATTATAATTAAAGCATGATAGATCAGCTGTGTCATAGCATTGCTAAATTACAAACTAAAACATATGATTGGTTAGTAATCAGTTTCCTGTAAAATATTCACAGTTTGAAATCAGAATAATTCAGCCGCTGTTATGAAGCAAACCTGATACCTATGTCTCACGATGACCCAGATACGGACATCCTGCAGAGTGGCAGGAAGCTGCATATCAGCTTTGTCTACTTCAGTGAAATACTATTAGTCCATTACATCTTAAGAATGACACGTCAGCAGAAAGTCGAGGGTACAGGATGCAAAATGTTGCCTGACATGCTGCTAATCAGATCTGTAATAGTTGTAGTAGCATAAACATTTCCTGTTCAACACAGCCGCCCCCTTCCTGTTTAGTCAGAGCATCAGTTTGTGTCAGAAAAGCTTATTTTTCCTCCTTCCTTCTCCTGGTTCCTGTTAAAAACCCAGGTCATGTAGCAGCTCGGTGATATGTGTGTGAAAGTGACCTGATCAAGCTGCAGCCGCTAGCATTTTTTGGGTTGAGGTGACTTGACAGCTGCTTGAAACTTCACTTTTATCCCCGTCTGAAGCACAGAGCTGTTCTGTAGCAGCCACTTTCACTTCAGTGAGGGAGGGAGGGTCATTTTTTTTTTAAAAACGAGCTGGTGACTCAGCCCTGAAGAGAGACTCTAACACCTTAATAAAACTAGACTTCCTTCTGCCTCACTTAGCCACTTCACTGAAGTGCTGCATAAAGCAATCATTGTTTTTTGTGTCGAACCCAGCAATAGTATCCACAGGAGGGTAAAGTCTTACAAACCTCCTTCCTCTGTATCCTGTTTCCAGCTTCGCTGCTCCTATCTGTTTCTGTCTTTTCCCATCGTCCAAGCGCTGCCTCAAAGACAGCTGCAAAGAAAAACTGATTTCAGTTGGAAACAATAGCCTTTTCACACTGGACTGAGTCAGTGCATTGAGCACAGCTTAGCATGCTGCACTGTTTTGTTTCCCTCTTTAAATAAGTAATCCTTAGAGCAGCGGGGGGAGTGTGCCGGAACCCCACTCAGTATTCACACCATGCCCTGGGAGAGCCCAGTGAGGTGCAGGCCTGTGGCCAGGATCTTCGCTCTCTGATTCTCTTCAGCCGCTGGCCACATCTCCGCCGCCGCCGAGCACCAGAGGCACGACGGTCTGGCTCCTTCGTTTGTTTGTCCTACCCCCATGGAGCCAAATCAGCCCCCTTTAATGGACACGGAGACCTTTAAATAGACTTGATCACAGTGTGTATCATTTGAGGCTTTGCAACATTAGCAGTGATCCTGTTTCACATTCACTGTTGTCAGTGTAGAAGACAGATACTGGCTATCACCCGTTTTCTCTGAGGAGGAGAGAAAGATAAGGCTTGCGTTGTGCTTCATCCCAATACATCACAGCTTCACTTCACAGATAAGGGAATAATGAAGGCACGGACAGCCTAATGAATCCTGAATATCGTTTCTCAGCATGGACTGATACCGTTTCTGGGCTCAAATCGTTTGAGAAATAATGTCTTCTGACTCATTATGAGCAGCAGTGGTGACACCGTGTGCACCACAGTGATGCCGCAGGTTTTTCTTCTCAATCAAAGATGCAATTACAGTTGTTTTTTATTGTTTGTTTACTTGCTTTGGAGTCTGTCATTATGCGTACCTGTTGCAGGAGCCAAAGGAATTTCCTCTGGCTGCACTCTCAATTCTGTGGTATGATGCGGATAAAACAAACTTCTTCACATTTATAGCTTTGTTTTTTTTCTAAAGAGAATAAAAATCAAGAGTTTGTATGATGATGCCTTAAACTCCCATGACCTCCTCAGCAGCTCCAAAAGGGTGAAGATCTGGTCAACTGTTCTGTGATCTGGACGAAAGCCAAACTGCCCCTCTTGGGCTTGGGGATTCATTGGTTTAGTTTTCCTTTCCAAAACTCTGGGATAAACTCTCTCATGAAGGCTGAGGAATGTGAACCCATGATAAATGGAACACTCTCTGGTTGTTCTGTTTGAATAATAGGACCACAACTCAGGGGGCATCCCATCCATCTCTAGCTTCTATGTTAGGACTTTTTTCGTGTTCTATAGTCGATACAAAACTTGTTTATGAAGTTCTTTGCATAAAATTCCTCTCACACAAAGCAATCTCATCAGTTTTATTCTTGACATTTTCAGTACCTTCCAGAATGAGCCGTTTCAGGGCTCTGTCTCTTTAAGAAAGCTGGAGCTGGCCACGCCCACCCCTCCCCCACTCAAGCTGCTATAAGTTGGGAAGCTCTGATAACTGAGGGGCTCAGAATAGAGCTGCTGCTCCTCCATCCCGTAGGGGTTAAAGGGGGTTCTATGCAGACTTCCTCGTGTGTGATGTCACAAATAGGCACTTTTTGAAACAGCTTATTTTAGGCTTACAATTCCTGAAACTAAATACAGGCAGAAAATGGTTTGATTTTTTTCACATTTGGAGTGTTTATATTGGCAGTAGAGACCCACATGGTAGTTCTTTAGCTCCGCCTCTTCAGTGGAGAACACAGTGACTAGATTAAGGGGTACCCTAGAAGTTTTCCTTCTACTGTGTGTCAATATTCCCAGTCTGGGTCAGCAGTTCCATGTACTCAAAGCCGAGGACAAGCCCTTCTTTCTTTTCCTCAGTTGTTGGACAGTTTACCAGAACCTACTTATGGTCAACCAAAAGTTTGTCTCCAAGGCTTTTCCAAATTCCTCCCACGTCCTATTTTTGCTTACACAGTCACCAAAGCTGCAGTGTGTGCTTTACAGGGGAGTTCAAGGTGGAAGTGGGACTGCATCAAGGATCGGCTCTAAGCCCCTTCTTGTTTGCTTTGGTGGTAGACAGGCTGATAGATGATGTTAGACTGAAGTCTCCATGGACTATGATGTTTACAGATGACATTGTGATCTGCAGTGAGAGCAGGGTGCAGGTGGAGAAGCTAGAGAGGTGGAGATATGTACTGGAAAAGAGAGGAATGAAGATTAGTCACAGCAAGACAGAATCCATGTGTGTAAATGAGAGGGACACACGTGGAACGGTGATGTTACAGGAAGTAGAAGTAAAGAAGGTAGAGAGGACTTTATGTAGTTGGGGTCTACGGTCCAAAGCTACAGTGAGATTGGGAAAGAGGTAAAGGAGCATGTGAAGCAGGAAGGAATGGGTGGAGAAAATTTCAGGTGTGATGTGTGATTAAAGGGTTTCAGGTGTAGAAGACAGTAGTGAGAGCAGCCATGTTGTCTGGTTTAGAGACAGTGTCTATGAGGACAAGACAGGAGGCAGAACTGGAGGTTTCAGAGCTCCAGATGTTCAAGTTCTCTTTGAGAATGACAAGGGTGGATGGGATCAAGAATGAGTCCATCAGAGGGACGGCTCATGTTAGATGTTTTGGAGATAAAGTCAGAGCGGCCAGACAGAGATAATTTGGACATGTCCAGAGGAGAAACAATGATGACATAGGTAGAAGGATGCTGAGGTTGGAGCCACCAGGCAGGAGGCTGAGAGGAAGACCAAAAAGGAGATTTATGGATGTGGTGAAAGAGAACATGAAGATATTTGGTGCCTCCTTCAGCCCACTGACTTTCATAACTGCTGATGTCCACCAACATGCCTTCTGGTTGTCCCTTACTACCTTCTGGCCACAGCTTATGCAAAAGAGGCTCTAAACGCAATCCATTCTGACTTATCTCCAACCTTCCCTGGGAGGAGGGAAACACTCTCCCAGAGGGGTTATTTCACAGTGTTACGGCCCTGGGCCTATATTGGTTGTTTTATAAAATAAAACAAAAACAGAACTTTATGCAAAAAAATAAAATACTTTAAAAGGGGTCACTAACCTTTTAAAGCCTTAAGAGAATATTTTAGTTTATGTGATAAGTTAATGAAATTAGCAGCAAGCTTAGACAACCTGCCTTTAATTTGTGGGATAATTTGTCAACTAATTGCATTTTTTCAAATATTCACTGGAAAAAGAGCTTTTTTTAAAAATCAGGTAACTTCAAAATGTAAAACATTAACTTTAGAAAAGCAAAGAATGTTAGAAAACACATTATTAATAAGCTTAAAAACATCTGGCTCTGCGAGTCATGGATCTCCTCACAGATGTTCAGTCTTTGCAGAAGAGAAATGAAGCCACATGGAAACTTAATTTACTTTAGTCAACAAACTGAGCCTGAAAACAACTTAAAACCATGGAGTGAGTTGAGTTTTTACAACAAACACAACCAGATGCAGTACATGTGCTTCTAGGGTGGAGGAAACCACAGCTGCTGTGGAATTTTCTTTGGTAGAAATCTACAAAAAAACCAAAACATACCCATGAGTCACGGACATGTACCTACCTACCATGTAACTACCATGAAAGTAGCAAAAAGTGTCTCCACTTGGGTTTTGTCTCTTTGTGGGTGCAGTTTTCAGATTGTGTTGTGTCGGTGTATATTTTTATTTTAAACCACTGTGGGTGGATTTTGCAGGAGAAGCCAGCGCCTCCACCATGTGGGACAACAACGCCTGGGTGTATTTCTATGACAACACCACAGAGGGAGAGCCTCCGTTCCTTATCCAGGACTTCATCCATGCCCTGCAGCCCGATGCCCGCTTTATTGTCATGCTCAGGGACCCAGTGGAAAGGTGGGTGAAATTTCCACCTCACTGCCCCCAATTGCATATCAGCTCTAAAACACCAGCGATTGTGGGAAAAAGCCCCTATCATTACTGTTTACACTGCTGACACAGATGGATACTTCCCTGGGTTTATGGGAAACAAAACCTGTGTTGTCATGAATGGATGGGTTGGTTTATACTGATGCGAGCTGTCACAAATGTCATTGTGACGTTTTTATTAGACATCATGTGGAGATCACAGCTGAGGAAACCTGCTTTTCTTCTCTTTTTTAATCTCAAAGAACATCAGAGCAGGCTCCCTGTAATTATTTTTGTTGACTGCAGGCCGTGCAACCTTTCCCAAAAACAATTGTAGGGAGGGGAAATTAATTGCATGGTCGATTAGATTAACCATGCCCTTTTCATTAGGTGAGACTTGTTCACAACCTATGGCATAGACTGTACAGAACTATGGGTGTCTTACTGACTTTTTAACAGCTTGGAAATAAATAAAAATATTTCAATTTTTTCCTTTTCCTTGCATTTATTACCACTTGCAGTTTTGCAGATCTGTATTTTGTATTTAATTAAAGACCAAGTTCATTCGTTTTTTTGTTTTTTTTTCAACACATCTGCAGTGATCTCTAGGATATATGAATGCCTTCTGAGTCAACCTCTGTGGGAAAAAAGCTCTGGCACTCCTGTTTCAGGAAGTAGAAGTTAGCCAGAGGAATTGGATAACAACAATGTGACTCTACCACTGACTCTGTTTGCTTTGCAATGTTGATGTTTTATCTCCACAAATAACACAAGCCTGGAGGAGTTCTGCTGTGTGGTAGAGCTGCTAATGCTAACGGTTAGCTGCTACTAGCCGAGATGTTCTCTGCTGTTTCCTGGATGCTAACAATATTGTTTTTGGCGGGCATCTTAGTTTAGTCTTTTGGACAAAAGTGCTTTTAAACTCAAGAAGGTTTTAGTCAACAACAATTTTGGTTTTTAGTTTTACAAAAACTACGGAGCTGTCAACTGACCACTACCTGGTGGTGAGTTGGCTTCGATGGTGGGGGAGGATGCCGGTCAGACCTGGCAGACCCAAACGTGTTGTGAGGGTCTGCTGGGAACGTCTGGCAGAGTCTCCCGTCAGAAGGAGCTTCAATTCCCACCTCCGACAGAACTTCGAACACGTCCCGGGGGAGGCGGGGGACATTGAGTCCGAATGGACCATGTTCCGTGACTCCATTGTCGAGGCGGCTGACCGTAGCTGTGGCCGCAGGGTGGCCGGTGCCTGTCGTGGCGGCAACCCCCGAACCCGCTGGTGGACACCAGTGGTTAGGGATGCTGTCAAGCTGAAGAAAGAGTCCTATCAGGTCTTTTTGGCCTGTGGGACTCCGGAGGCAGCTGATAGGTACCGGCAGTCCAAGCGGAATGCGGCTCGGGTGGTCGCAGAGGCAAAAACCCGGGCATGGAAGGAGTTTGGTGAGACCATGGAACAAGACTTCCGTACGGCTTCGAGGAGATTCTGGTCCACCATCCGGCGTCTCAGGAGGGGAAAGCAGTGCACTACCAACACTGTTTACAGTGGGGAGGGTGTGCTGCTGACCTCGACTCGGGACGTTGTGACTCGGTGGGCCGAGTACTTCGAAGACCTCCTCAATCCCACCGGCACGTCTTCCAGGATGGAAGCAGAGTCTGGGGATTTTGGGTTGGGCTCTCCAATCTCTGGAGCTGAGGTCACTGAGGTGGTCAAAAAACTCCTCAGTGGCAAGGCTCCGGGGGTGGATGAGATCCGCCCGGATTTCCTTAAGGCTCTGGATGCTGTGGGGCTGTGTTGGTTGACGCGGCTCTGCAATATCGCGTGGATATCGGGGGCAGTTCCACTGGATTGGCAGACCGGGGTGGTGGTCCCCCTATTTAAAAAGGGGGACCGCAGGGTGTGTTCCAACTACAGGGGGATCACACTCCTGAGCCTCCCTGGTAAGGTCTATTCAGGGGTTCTGGAGAGGAGGGTCCGTCGGATAGTCGAACCTCGGATTCAGGAGGAGCAATGTGGTTTTCGTCCTGGCCGTGGAACACTGGACCAGCTCTATACCCTTGGGGGGGTCCTGGAGGGTGCGTGGGAGTTCGCCCAACCAATCTACATGTGTTTTGTGGATTTGGAGAAGGCGTTNACACCAGAAACAACATATTATATACGACAATATTTCTAAATTTTGTAATGATCCATAAGGGCTTTTTGTGACTGATGTAGCCTGATGTTACTGTTCCTTTAAGAGACGCTGTGGCTGGTTGAGGTGAAACTGNTGTGATGCTTTAGCCTTTTATTTTATGACACCTGACTGGTTGCACGACAATAAAGAAGATAAATAAAATCAGTATTTCTGAGATCAAACAGTTTCTGTACCAGCGTTGTTTCATTTTTGCTACAAACTTTACTGTTCTGAGTGATTGTACGTAAAGAGCTTGATGTTTTATCAAAGATGTGAAACTATCTCATTACTTCTATTAATTAGTTTTCATTCATTTTTCTTCTCAAATGAAACAGGGAAAGGAAAACAAGATCGTCTCACAACCGAATTAAATCACTGATGAGCGTGTGATGACTCCCGTTCAAACATCCTTTGATGCTTTATATATATTCTAGTTTTCTTAGCTGTTTCTTCCAACTCTATTAATATGTTTAATCTATGAAAACACTTTTTGGACATAAATCAAAAGATATTACAAGATAAAACCGTTTTATTTTCAACTTAGAAATGGCATTCAATAAAGTGCATGTCCTCCTATTCCCACTTGATTAAAAAAATCATTCCGTAAGGCTCAACCTTGACACATGCACACAATAAAAGATGAGTGATATTCAGGTTAGAAAGAACCACACAGCAGCAGCAGCTGCTGCTGCTTGAGCTGCAGGGCGGCTAAAACCAGACGTAGCAACAAACACTCGCCTGAAGGACAAAGTACAAACATTTCATTCTTTTTTCCTGACTGAAGTATTGGGGGAAAAGCCCACTGTATTTAATGGAAAGTGTGAATCATTGAAGCATGAGGTCAGAGTATCCACTGTTCCTTTGAAATTCCCCAGTGTGAGGTTATCAGACATCTTTTCCAACCTCCATCACAATTATCCATTTGCAAAAGCTATTACGTTTAATTTTGCATGCAAAGTTCTATTCTGACATATTAAATCGTAATCTTGCTCAATCAAACTCAGAGAAAATGTAGCAAATCATTTATATAAAGATAGATTTTCATGTTTAATTATAATAATAAATAGTTAAATACATTTTTGAACCAACGTTTATGAAATAGCTACGTTTTGCAAATAAAATAAAAAAAGCTGAGCCATTTTGACTTTATCGATTTATTTGTGACTTGATCAAAGTTGGAGCCTTCGAACTACATAAGTACCACTTATGTAATACATCAATGGTAAATTAATAAACAAACTAGCTATATTCAACCACAGTTACAGATTATTGCAATTATAAATCTAATAAAAATACAGAAAGTCAAGAAACAAGTCCACACTACATTATATTTTAATGAGTTGCTTTTGTACTAAATGTTTAGGCTGCAAATAAACAGAAATATTCTACCAAAGTAAAATCATCTAACATCTCAGCTTTACTTTGATGGTAACATTATTTGGGTTTATTCAACCATGAATCATTTATTAATCAGTGTTTCTGTCTGGGTTCTCCATTGAAGAGACTCTGGGATGTTACATAGCAGATCTCTTCAACCTGCTTTTATTTTGGTAGGATACTTCTGTTTAATGGCAGCCTAAATTTGTAAATTAGCTAAATCATTTGTTTACAATAAACACATTTTTATTCAATTTAATTAGACGGCCAGGACGAAAACACACACGTCCTGGCCGTTGGAACACTGGACCAGCTCTATACCCTTGGGGGGGTCCTGGAGGGTGCGTGGGAGTTCGCCCAACCAATCTACATGTGTTTTGTGGATTTGGAGAAGGCGTTCGACCGCGTCCCTCGGGGGGCCCTGTGGGGGGTACTCTGGGAGTATGGGGTACCAGGCCCCTTGATGCGGGCTGTTAGGTCCCTGTACAACCAGTGTCAGAGCTTGGTCCGCATTGCCGGCAGTAAGTCGGGCTCGTTTCCGGTGAGAGTTGGACTCCGCCAAGGCTGCTCTTTGTCACCGATTCTGTTCATAACTTTTATGGACAGAATTTCTAGGTGCAGCCAAGGTGGTGAGGGGATCCGTTTTGGTGGCCTAAGGATCAGGTCTCTGCTTTTTGCAGATGATGTGGTCCTGTTGGCTTCGTCAGAACTTGATCTCCGGCTTTCGCTGGAGCAGTTCGCAGCCGGGTGTGAAGCAGCTGGGATGAGAATCAGCTCCTCTAAATCCGAGACCATGGTCTTGAGTCGGAAAAGGGTAGAATGCCTTTTCCAGGTCAGGGACGAGGTCCTGCCCCAAGTGGAGGAGTTTAAGTATCTCGGGGTCTTGTTCACGAGTGAGGGAAGGGTGGAGCGAGAGATCGACAGGCGGATTGGTGCTGCATCTGCAGTGATGGGGGCGTTGTACCGGTCTGTCGTGGTGAAGAGAGAGCTGAGTCGAAAGGCGAAGCTCTCAATTTACCGGTCGATCTACGTTCCTACCCTCACCTATGGTCACGAGCTTTGGATACAAGCGGCCGAAATGAGTTTTCTTCGCAGGGTGGCTGGGCTCTCCCTTAGAGATAGGGTGAGGAGCTCGGTCATCCGGGAGGGGCTCGGAGTAGACCCGCTGCTCCTCCACATCGAGAGGAGCCAGTTGAGGTGGCTCGGGCATCTGATTAGGATGCCTCCTGGACGCCTCCCTGGTGAGGTTTTCCGGGCACGTCCAACCGGGAGGAGACCCAAAGGAAGACCCAGGACACGCTGGAGAGATTATGTCTCTCGGCTGGCCTGGGAACGCCTTGGGATTCCCCCGGAGGAGCTGGCCCAAGTGGCTGGGGAGAGGGAGGTCTGGGCTTCCCTCCTTAAGCTGCTGCCCCCGCGACCCGACTCCGGATAAGCGGGAGAAAATGGATGGATGGATGGAGTTTTACAAAAAATTAAATGGACTATCAGTCTTTTACAAATTCTATATTCTATAAACAAAGTCTATTTACTTTTGGTGGCTAATGCAGGAAATAGAGGTAGAAGACTATTTTCATCTTTAGCCTGCATGTTTTCACTTGTCTGAGCAAAACCTCCCTGAACCGTTTACAGGTGGTCCAGAATGCCTGTGCTGGGCTGCTGACCAAATCCTCCAAACACACTCACTTCACCCTGCTTCTCTTCCAGCTTCATTGGCTGCTGGTTAACTTCAGAGTTAATTTCAAGATCCTGGTTCTGGTTTTTAGGGCCTTACATGGACAAGCACCATCATACATTGGTGATCTTCTCAGTCCCTACACCTCCAGCAGGTCCCTGAGGTCCAGTGATCAAAGCCTACTGATTGTGCAGACACCAGGCTAAAGACCAAAGGTGACAGATCATTTGCTGCTGTGGCCCCCAGACTCTGGAACTCTCTCCCCCTGAGCCTGAGATCAGTGGACTCAGTGGTCTCCTTTAAAAAGCAGCTGAAGACTCACCTGTTCAGGCTGAATTTGGTGTGACCTTCTGATGATTCTTCATCACTACCTTCTCTTCATTCTGCTGTCTACCATTTCTGCCTTTCCCGGGATCCACTGATTACCCTATTCTTATTTATTTTCTTTTTCCTTTTCCTCACATTTTTTATCACAAATTTTATTTTCCCATTTTTCATGATACTTTTAATATATTTTTAATGTCTTTACTTTTTATTTTTTTATTTTTTGTTCTTGTGATTTTTATCTTGAGAGGCACTATATAAAAATTGTTTCTTCTTAAACTCAGAGTGACCGATCATATTTCCAGAACAAATAGAAAATGGTTTCCTGGTGAACTTGGTCTTTAATGAGCTCTCTGTTGCCACTTTGTTTGCTTTAAAACTTTTGCATCATCAAATGTTGCCAATATGGTAAAAGCGTTATTTTTAGCTCAGATTTATAAAACGTACAACAAATAATAAGCTGTGCATACATTTCACATTTGTTTACAGTGCTCCTCTTGTTTCGCAGGCTTTACTCTGACTACCTTTACTTCGGCATTGCCAACAAATCTGCTGAGGACTTCCATGAGAAGGTGTCAGAGTCTCTGCAGCTATTTGAGGGGTGCCTTACGGAGTATACAATGCGCTCCTGTGTGTACAACACTACTGTCAACAATGCTATGCCAGTGAGTGGTCCCTCCTCCTGCTTTTGTCTGCTTCAAAGCTGCTTTAGGCACCAGTTTAGTAGCCGGTGGGAAGGGAGAAGGGTTTGAGGGAAAGGCTGATGAAGTGAAAGCCACACTTCATTAGCACACGCTAAAGCTCGCAACTCAGAGTTTAATGAAAAGGACTGGAAACATGCAATTGAAAGTTTGAAGCCTTTTTTTCTGTGTGCAACAAAACCTCATTTAGCAATGCAACAAACATCCTTCTGGCCCACAGATCAAGTCTTAGTGTCAGGTGGTGCAGGCTCTGGTGCTAGGCATCTCGCCAGCTTTACCCACACTACCCTAAGGCAGACTGGGCGAGAAGGGAAGGAGTCGGCCAGTCCTCTTTTGGCTCAGTCCATAGTCTGGCTGGTATTTACAGGTCCTGATCCCTAACTGCCTCTGACAAGCTTCATGACCCTGTTGGGTCAGTGCTTACACTCCGCAGCTGGCCTAAATGTCCATCTGTTAATATTAGTTATTAATTCATGTTGAAAAGCATCACAGCTGTGCTCACATTTGTATCACATTCCTTTGTGTTTTATGTAAAGATTATAGAGCTCTGATTAACGTCTTGGAAGGAAAAACAAATCCAACATGGCCACAATTGGCATAAAATGTTATTTCCAAAAAACATATTTGCAAAATGAGGGAGGAAGTGGGTTGGAAGTTGGTGAGACTTGTTGGTTTGGAGTGTAATCAGTCACCATTTATACAAGTCCTTTCACTGTTGTTAAAGCAGCATAGGTTATTTTCAGTAATTCAGAGCTGTCACAATTCATGAACACAGTTTTGTCTTCAAATACACTAAAACAGCAACTTGGTTAAATAAAATTACAATCAAAGCTGATCAAAATGTGCATATTGAGCAACAATTTTGACCAGTCTGTCAAAAACCCAATTGTTTCTGTTCAAAAGCCTTGAACAGCTCTTATTTTGTTTGATTTTACTTGTAATTAGCCAGACTTTCCTAATAGGGAGGTGAAGAGAATGCATCCACCGCCTAGTTCCTCTGCAAAGGGTTTCTTGGACAGAACTCATGCTGCTTTTTCTTGTTTTGTGTCCAACAGGTGAGGTTGCAGGTTGGCCTGTACATTGTATATTTGATGGATTGGCTGACAGTTTTCAGCAGGGAGCAGATTCTGGTTCTGAGGTTGGAAGACCATGCCAATAACAGGAAATACACGATGCACAAAGTCTTTGATTTTCTTAGCCTGGGTAAGTAAGATACAAAAATATAATTCTTAAGTCCTTCTTATAAGCAGGCATGTTATTATGGTATTTGTATTCTTTTACAGGACCACCTACAAAACAAATTGAGTCAGAAATCACAAAAAGTCCAGCATCAAACACCAGAAGACCAGCAGACAAAAGCTTGGGACCCATGCTACCTATAACAAAAGAGATCCTGAAGGACTTTTACATGCCGTTCAACGAGAAACTGGCAAAGGTTTTGAGGAATGACTCTTTCCTCTGGAACTCGAAACCCTGAACGACAGAACTTCATCTTCACCTCGCTCAAGTGCCCATGAAAATCAAATTATTTTTTAATGTAAATTATTTTTAAGTTATAAAATCAGAGATAGAAAAAAAAGTAAAGCACAAGCAAGTGTGGTGGTTTTGTGTGTAAGAGATGAAGAGTGGAT
>SSNS01000268.1:761035-803295 GCA_006937985.1 Aphyosemion australe | reverse complement strand
CTCACACCCTTCTGTCTCGTCATGTAATCCCATATCAGGGCTCTGTGGAGGGCAGACTATCACTTCCAGGACTTCTTGTTCTTCTTTATGCTGAAGATAGTCCTGAATGACTTTGGCTGGATGTTTGGGGTCATTCACTTTACATTTTGTACATTAATAAAAATAAACAATCATATGTCTGAAAGCATTCCTTGTTTACAGCATTTTTTCATCCATTCATCCATCCATCATCTATACATGCTTATCCTTGCAGGATCGTGGGGGCTGGTGCCCATCTCCAGCAGCTTTCAGGTAAACAGGTGGGATACAGCCTGGACAGGATGCCATCACAGGGTAACACAGACACACACCAAAAATGTACTCCTGCTCTCCTCTCTCACAAACACTCTCCTCTTTGGGTCCTGTCTCATCCTAGCTTAACAAACATGACTATAGATTGTTGTGTGAGAATTTTTTTATTTTTTATTTAATGCAGTTAAGTCAGGTCCAGAATTATTGGGTTCTTATGAAAGAAATAGTCTCACCAGAATATGAAATTCAGCAGCAAAAATTCAACAACTGAGGTTACCTCCTGGTGACCCAAGCCAAAGTAATTGTCACTCGAGTCAACACCTCACTGGTGTCACGTCACGTGATCAGAGTTCCGTCATTTGATTAACTAAAAACCACTTGACTCATACTTAAGATAATTTCTTACTATTGTGACATTTGTGCAGAACTAAAACACCAGACAGAATGACATTTTGCCCTTAACAGTGGTTTATTATAGTCCAACAAACAGCTGAGCTACACCTGCATCTCCAGCTTTCACTTGCACTCTTCTATAACTACAATGCAGAAAACCACATTGATGGGTCTTTTTTCAAATTATTTCAACAGGATAAAAGAAGCCATTATTGTTCCATGGCCAAAAATACTTCTTGTCAGCTCAACTGAAGCAGCTGAAATTGATTATACTAGGAAGTAAGCAGAATACCAAACATATTTCTTGTCCTGACGAAGGCCAGTGTGGCTGAAACCAGTCAACATGTTTTTATTTGAATAGCTGTGGAACAATAAAAGCTTTTTAACCATCTTCATCCTCCTGAGTGCCTCAGACCCCTTTCTATTATTTTCTTAAGCTATACCTGTATCCCTGAATTGAAGAGCATCAGAGGAATTCACAATCTTTTCACACCCTAGAAGCACTCCATGCATTTTTGCTGTTTTTGACCTATTTCAACAGGGTATTGTCACAAACAAAAATATGTATAATATGCAAAGGTCAGAAGTCACAAAAAAAACCCCACTTTTAAATAGATACAAGTCTGAAGCTCACAAAGACGTCCTACATGGTTCAAAAATGTCCCGCGTGAGACACTCCTACGTCTTCCCATTTGGCATCTGTGGCTCAAAAGTTTTCGCAAACTCTGCCTAGTGCACCTAGCCATCCCTCAAAACTGTTAAGTGCGGTTTGTGGTCAGCAGACAGCTGCAGAGTGCTGTCCAATGTGAAGTTGGTAAAGGTTCTACCTACAGAATGACTAAAACCCACTTTTAAAGGAATAGCTTAAAGTAAGGGGCAGCTGTAGCTCAGGAGGTAGAGCGAGTTGTCCAGCAATCGGAAGGTTGCAGGTTCAATCCTGGCTCCCGCCAGAGAATGCTGCTGTTGTGTCCTTGGGCAAGACACTTAACCTGCCTTGCCTGCTGATGATGGTCAGAGGGACCGGTAGCACCAGCGTACAGCAGGCCTTGCCTCTGTCAGTGTGCCCCAGGATGCATGATTTGGAATCGTAGGATGGCCAAGGAAGGTCCCGTCTTACTCGCCTATGATTGGCTAGAAGGGCTCTCCTACGATTGGCTATTTTATTTAGCAGCAAACCTTCTTCCCTCGAAGTGAAGACTGTCCTCCTGCGGTCCGTTACCAATAGCCTGGCCTGCAAGACTCTCCATCTGTCTATTCTACACAGAGGAACAGTCTGGAAAATCAGAGGCAGCGAACACCATGAGGGGCGGGACTAGCCAGCTCAAAAATAACCAATCCGAAAAAAGGTGGAAATGACGACTTATCGCGCGACACTGTAGTTTTTTAGCTGTAGTCAAAGATGGCGTCAAAGGAGCACTGCTAACAATCTCCCTCTCACTGTTCATGCTGAGCTGCACTGCACTGCATGAAAAAAAACGTTAAAAGCTTACTTTGTTTTCCTAATTCAGTAATGCATCTTTAACCCCAGCTTTCCAGCTTTTTTAATTCTCCATTAGCGCAAGTAAAGGTGACACCACGATATGTGTTTTTTAGCTGGGTAAGCACCTTCCTCAGAAGAAATGAATGCACTGGGGGTGAATGGCGACTCATCTAAGATGGCGGCTGGCCACTACGGCAAGGCGTCGTATATATGTCTGTGGGTAGCACAAGTGCTAATTCTTGTTGTGGTTTTAAGGACATGTCCAAGTCATTTAGAACAGAGGAAAGATCCGCAACGAACTCCGCTTCAGACATGGCGTCTGAAGCGTTGTTTTTGAGAAACCGAGCGTCCCGGTGTCTGACATTCGCTACTCAGCGCTGATTGGCTCGGTGAGAACTTTCAGGAGGTTGGGTTATTTCAATGGGAGCATTAGCAGACTGTGGGTGTTTCTCAATCTCAAGGAACCTTGCCTTGCCTTGCCTGCCAAGGCACTGCCTTGCCAGGCCAGACGCCTTGATTCCGAGGACACTATCTTTCCTTGGTCAAAGAAAACAGTTATATGGAACAGACTTGTCCCACGTGACTGCGGCTGGCTAGAGCCCGCTCCCTGCTTACGCGCCCTGTTGATGTACCTCCCATCATAGCAATGTTAAGTTTTAATATCGAGTGTTTTACTTTTTTAATTGTGTATATAGGAGGGGAAAGCAGGGCACTACCAACACTGTTTACAGTGGAGACAGTGTGCTGCTGACCTCGACTGTGGACGTTGTGGATCGGTGGGCCGAGTACTTCAAAGACCTCCTCAATCCCACCAGCATGTCTTCCAATGAGGAAGCAGAGTCCAGGGACTTTGGGTTGGGCTCTCAAATCTCTGGAGCCAAGGTCACTGAGGTGGTCAAAAAGCTCCTCGGTGGCAAGGCTCCGGGGGTGGATGAGATCCGCCCGGAATTTCTTAAGGCTCTGGATGTTGTAGGGCTGTGTTGGCTGACCTGGCAGACTAGGGTGGTGGTCCCCCTATTTAAAAAGGGGGATCCGTCGGACTGTCGAACCTCGAATCCAGGAGGAACAATGTGGTTTTCGTCCTGGCCGTGGAACACTGGACCAGCTCTATACCCTTAGGGGGCTCCTGGAGGGTGCGTGGGAGTTCGCCCAACCAATCTACATGTGTTTCGTGGATTTGGAGAAGGCGTTCGACCACGTCCCTTGGGGGGGCCTGTGGGGGGCCCTGTGGGGGCTACTCTGGGATTATGGGAAGAGAGAGCTGAGCCAGAAGGCTCCATCCATCTATCTTCTTTGAAAAAGGTTTATCTTTCCTGCCTCATAAAATGACTTTATAAGTATAAGTTATATATAATCTTATTTTGTTGAATTGACAAAAATTAAGTCTAAAGTGTTTTATAATGTGTCTAATACTATAATAATGAATGATGGGGTTAACATGAATATTTATTCCTGTAAGGATGTATTTCATATCTTAAATTACACCAGATTAGTATTTGTTGGAGTTAATGTTAAATCTATCAGGATATTCACATATTAATAATATATTATGAATGTTCAGCATATTTACTGCACATTAAGTTAATAAGATTTACTACACATTAAGAATAACCTCTCTTAAGCATTATAAAAAGGAGTGATGTCTGAGGTATCTTTGATAACGCCCACTCTAACTTGTCAAAGTCTGATTCGTCCAAATGAATAAACAATAGTTGATAAAAACGAGTTCACTCCCTAAAAAATTTAGTTGGAGTTGAAGAAAGAGTTTTGGAAGGAGTTCCTAAAAGACTAAGAATTCTAGCTAAGCTACTCGGTTTAGCCGACCGGGTGAGCCAAAGCCTAAGGAACCATCCTCCCTTTTTGACATGAAGGTCAAAACCTTCTTTGCAAGCTGCATCAGATACTAAATAGATCCACCAGCTTCCTGCAGTCACCTGGCAGGTACCCCTGACCAGAAGGGACCGTATTTGGAGCGAAGCTACGGCTCCGATACCTCAGAGGTCAATGCCACCAACAGTCTGTCCGTACCGACTTCTCTGATCCCCTGGATCACACGAGGACCTCCACACAAGAGTTCGTAGACTGCACTGGTGTCTAAGATTTTTATTAATTTGATAGTTTGTTAAACCATACAGATTTATTTAACCCAGACATCACAAGGTTCTAAGACACTTTGGTTCTGATTCCAAAACATTTAAGCCTACATTCCATCACATCATTAATTGTCTCAGTTATCTTGTTTTAACCATCATTCATCATAATTTGTCCTGTGTCCTCATTAGTTTAAAAGAAATAGTATTAAATTCATTTTTATAACTATATTCTTGACTCTGTCTGAATTATTCTGAAGTGTGCAGGTCCCTGATGTTACAAAGAATCTAAGGTACTATGAAATCAACATTCAAAGATCAATAAGATTGATAATTCATATTTATATGGAATATTACATCTTATTGATCATTCAATAAATGTGTAGTGACTTCTATCACGCTACATTATAAACAGTACATTTATTTCAAGAGTTGTGATTGGTCACCCATGAAGTAAAACATTTTAAAGTTTATAATTATAGCAGGTACTGGGGGTGGAAAAATTAGTGGGAACTGACCTTTCTGAGTTGGAAACCTAAAAAGAGAACCAACTTCAGCTTCATATAAATAACAGCAACAACAAAAGGAAAATAGCCAAATGAATGAGAAAAAAATAATCAAATTTAAAAATTGCATTCCAAATACGTTCAGGGTAATAATTAAAATGATTTCAGGATAATGCACACTGGTAATNCTTACACAGAATCATAGCTCTGAGCCAGCTATTCCCTTAGCCTTCAGCAGCAACGACTTTATGGAATTCTTCACTAATAAAATAGATTCTATTAGAAACAAAATCATCAGCATCCTCCCCAACACGACTTCTTCTTCCTCAGTAAGTGAGGCAGCATCTGAGGTAACTGTAGAACCTCATCTGTGTTTGAACTGTTTTGATGCAGTTGAGCTTTCAGAGTTATCAAAAATATTAGCTTCATCTAAACCTTCAACTTGTATTTTAGACCCAATCCCAACCAAATTATTTAAAGAAGCATTTCCTTTGGTTACTGCCCCCATTTTAGATATAATTAACCTATCCTTAGTAAATGGATACGTACCGCAGGAGTTTAAGGTTGCTGTAATTAAACCTCTACTTAAGAAACCTTCTCTGGATCCAGATGACCTAATGAATTATAGACCAATATCTAATCTCCCATTTTTATCTAAAGTCCTTGAGAAAATAGTGGCCAGTCGAGTATGTGAGCATCTAAACACTAATGATCTGTTTGAGGAATTTCAGTCAGGTTTTAGAGAGTATCACAGCACTGAAACCGCATTAGTGAAAGTTACAAATGATATTCTCACGGCCTCAGATAAGAATCTTGTGTCTGTTCTGGTCTTGTTGGACCTCAGTGCTGCTTTTGACACAGTCGATCACAATATTCTCTTAGAAAGGCTTGAACATGTTGTAGGGATCAAAGGAACAGCGCTAGGCTGGTTTAAATCTTATTTATCTGACAGATTTCAGTTTGTTCATGTACATGAGAAATCTTCTTCATACTCTAGAGTTACTTGTGGAGTACCACAGGGTTCAGTACTTGGACCAATTCTTTTCACTATATATATGCTTCCAATTGGTAAAATCATTAGACAACATGGGATAAACTTCCACTGTTATGCTGATGATACTCAGTTATATTTATCCATAAACCCTGATGAACCTAATCAGTTAGGTAGATTACAGGCTTGTCTTGAAGACATAAAAATCTGGATGACTCTAAACTTTCTGCTGTTAAATCCAGACAAGACTGAAGTTATCATCTTTGGACCAGAACCTCAGAAAAGGAAACTGCTTAGTCAATCACCTAATCTAAACGGTATTAAATTAGCCTCCGAGAACAAAGTAAAGAACCTCGGTGTAATCTTTGACCAGGACATGTCATTCAAATCCCACGTTAAACAGGTTTGTAGGATTTCCTTTTTCCACCTTCGGAATATTGCTAAGATTAGAAGCATCCTTTCCAGGAGTGATGCTGAAAAACTGGTTCATGCATTCATTACCTCAAGGTTGGATTACTGCAATTCATTACTATCAGGAGGTCCACAGAATGTAGTCAAAAGTCTTCAGCTGGTCCAAAATGCTGCAGCTAGAGTTCTGATGAGAATTAAAAAGAGAGACCACATCTCTCCTGTTTTAGCTTCCCTACATTGGCTGCCTGTTAAATTCAGAATAGATTTTAAGATCCTCCTTCTCACATATAAAGCTCTTAATAATCAAGCTCCATCATACATCAGTGATCTGATTGTTCCATATGTTCCTAACAGAGCACTTCGCTCTCAGACTGCAGGTTTACTGGTGGTTCCTAGAATATCTAAAAGTAGGATGGGAGGCAGATCTTTTAGCTATCAGGCTCCTCTACTGTGGAACCAGCTCCCAGCATTAGTGCGTGAGGCAGACACCTTGTCTACTTTTAAGACTAGGCTCAAAACTTTTCTATTTGATAGGGCTTATGGTTAAATTCTGATGTTAGCCCAGGTTTAGACGAGTGGGGAGCAGAGGGAGGTGGAGTGTACAGAGGGGACTACTGTCGTTAAAGACTTCTCCCTGGCCCTGCCTCCCACATGCCTCCATCTAAAAGGCTAGGTTATCCTGAGTTATCTCTGTAGTTATGCTGCTATAGGCTTAGACTGCTGGAGGACATACTGACCACTTTCCACACTCTGCTACTCTCTTCTACCACCACTCTCTAACTGCATTATTTCCTGTTATTCCAGCTGTTAACTTTATTTTCTCTCTAAGTGTTTTTCTCCCCAGAAGAAGCTACACTGGCGTTCTGCTGAGCTGTGGTGGCCTCATGGAGGGGGCCATCGGCTGGCACACTGCTGCCAACCACCTAACATTCTCCCTTTCCTGATATTACATCTTACTTTCTTTAACATAGAATGTGCTACTATTAGTTCACCTATTGAATTAATTATAGATTCACTCAGATAAAGACAATAAAGTTTCTCTTACTCTTACTAAATAGAACTTCTACTAAGAAATCACAGTGTAGCCATAGAAACACTACTTGATATATGTGGTGTGTGTGTGTGTGTGTGTGTGTGTGTGTGTGTGGGTGCGGGGTGTGCCTGTGCCTGCTCTGTCTTCTCAACCCCCAGTGAGCCGTAGCGGATGGCTGCTCATACTGAGCCAGGATCCTCTGGAGGTTTCTTCCTGTTAAAAGGGAGTTTTCCTTCCCACTGTCGCTAAATGCTTGCTTAGTATGAGGATTGTACCAACACAATGACACTAGTCAGTGTCTTGATGCAATCTGCTGGGTCCCTTATATAGGAAACTTTTTTACTGATTGGCTTATGAACTGAACTGTATTGGAATGTTTACTTTGTGAAGTGCCTTGAGACGACTCTTGTCGTGATCTGGCGCTATATAAATAAACTGAATTGAATTGAATATTTATATGGAATATTACATCTTATTGATCATTCAATAAATGTGTAGTGACTTCTATCACGCTACATTATAAACAGTACATTTATTTCAAGAGTTGTGATTGGTCACCCATGAAGTAAAACATTTTACATTTTATAATTATAGCAGGTACTGGGGGTGGAAAAATTAGTGGGAACTGACCTTTCTGAGTTGGAAACCTAAAAAGAGAACCAACTTCAGCTTCATATAAATAACAGCAACAACAAAAGGAAAATAGCCAAATGAATGAGAAAAAAATAATCAAATTTAAAAATTGCATTCCAAATACGTTCAGGGTAATAATTAAAATGATTTCAGGATAATGCACACTGGTAATATAGGACAGGGTGTGTAAATACAAATATATGCGTGTGCGTGCGAAAAATCTCAACATCCCCCACACTTTTGAGAAGCTTGCTACGCCCCTGACCAACAGACAGCTGTTTTGTGGAGTTTCGTAAAGAAAATGCGAATTAGAGATATAATAACCATATTGTTCTGTTTTGAAAAAGTTTTTTTCTGTTCCTTTTATAAAAAAAAAAAACCTGAAATACGTAAAATGTGAACTGATAATATATCTTGTTGCATTTATCATACTGTTGGATTTATATCTGTTGGCTCTCAAGGATTGCTATCTTATTAAAGCAGAGTACATGGGCTAAACATGTGTGCCTTTCCTGGCTATGAAATATAATAAATCTGCCCTATTTTGCCCAGCTGTGTGGAAGGTCTGTTTCTCTTCTAGAATAATGAAAACTGGTGAAAAATAGGATTAAATGATACACATTTAAACAGATGATGAGATGTGTTCTAACTTGAAAACAGCCTTAACATTTTAAAGTGAAGACATAAGATAATAAGGTAATAAGATAACCCCATGGTTGAGAGCCAACAGATATAAAGTCAATCCAACAGTGTAAAAAATGCAACAAGATTTATTACAAGTTCACATTTGACGTTTTTCATGTTCTTTTATAAAATAAACTGAAACTGGTTTGTTGTAAAACAGGACAGAATGGTTATTATAGTGCTAAGTTCACATGTTCTTTAAAAAACTCCTCAAGATCTGGCTGCAGACATAAAAACCCTGCAGAGACAGTTTGCTGTTACATGAAATAGCCAATCGTAGGAGAGCCCTTCCAGCCAATCAGAGGTGATAAAGGCGGGACCTTCCTTAGCCATCCTACGATTCCAAATTATGCACCCAGGGCAGCTGTGGCTACATCGTAGCTCATCCCCACCAGCATGTGAATGTGTGTGAATGGATGGATGACCCTAAGAAGGCGCTATACAAATACAAATTCTTTAGTGTTGTTTTAACAGCAGAGGAGACATGCCATGCTAAACTCTCCCTGCTGTAACACTCCAAAAGTGAAACTTCAGGATGAAAGCTCATCATTGTGTAATGATGACACATACAATAACGCACTGTCTCTTGATGGAAGCGGAAATTTAGTGAAACATTTACAACTTAGGGGACACAATATGTGGCTCGCAGGCCAGAAAGACGTTGCTTGTGGGCCGGTTGCGGCACTGATCAAGGGTAAAGGACAGCCACCAGGGGTACAAGACTGATATCCAGGATGCAAAAAAAATACAAGGATACCTTTTGGTACTCTTGTAGTTAAATGGGTTCGTTGTGTCCTGTGTGGACGCTTATGTGTCTATTTAAATTTCCCTTTCGGCTAAATCTGTGTCCACAGGTTTCACAGGCAAAAGGCTTCTGTCCTGTGTGGACACTCATGTGACATTTTAAATTTCTGTCTAGGCTAAATCTTTGCCCACAGAGCTCACAAGCAAAAGGTTTCTGTCCTGTGTGGACACTCACGTGACTGTTTAAAATTGCCTTTCGGTTAAATGTTTGTCCACAAAACTCACAAGCAAAAGGTTTCTGTCCTGTGTGGACACTCATGTGACTGTCTAAAATTGCCTTTTGGTTAAATCTTTGTCCACAAAGCTCACAAGCAAAAGGTTTCTGTCCTGTGTGGATACTAAGGTGTCTGTTTAAACTTGCTTTTCGGGTAAATTTGTGTTCACAGATCTCACAGGCAAAAGGCTTCTGTCCTGTGTGGACACTCATGTGACATTTTAAATTTCTGTCTTGGCTAAATCTTTGCCCACAGATATCACAAGCAAAAGGTTTCTGTCCTGTGTGGACACTCATGTGACTGTTTAAATTTGTCTTTCGGCTAAATGTTTGTCCACAAAACTCACAAGCAAAAGGTTTCTGTCCTGTGTGGACACTCATGTGTCTGTTTAAACTTGCTTTTCGGCTAAATCTGTGTTCACAGATCTCACAGGCAAAAGGCTTCTGTCCTGTGTGGACTCGCATGTGTTCGGTTAGATGTGATTTTCTTCTAAATCCTTTTTCACAGTCATCACAAATAAATGATTTTGGTTTTTGCTGGACTTTCCTGCATGGGTCTACATGTTGCTTCACTTTAACACATTCTTTATTAGCCACATGTTTCTGGAGAGACGACTTGTTGAGAAATAGTTTACCACACTCAAGGCAGCTAGAGGATTTGTTGACAGTCACATCTGACTCAGAAGAACTGCTCTCATTCCAGTCAATGTCTTCATATCCAGTTTCAGGGTCAGAGTTTGACAGCTCAGAGTCTAGAATCACATCATCATCCTCTTCGTCTCCACTAACTTCAGTCTCAGAAGAATCAGATGTCTGTTCATTAAGGTTCAGATCTGGGTTCCTGCTAGTTTGTGCTCCTCCACCAGTTTCTACAGTCATCTGGTCAGCCAAACTGCTGGTTGGACTATCTCTGTCTTCCACTTGCTGTTGATGAAGCTGTAAGAATAGAGGTTTCTCTTCGTCATCCTCACTCTTTATAGAAACTGTAATAAATGGAAAACTGGTGGCATCAGTCTCGTTCTTCAAATGGAGCTGCTCTCCCTCTAGACTGGTCCAGAGTTCCTCCTGCTCCTCCTTTATGCAGATGTGTTCTGGGTCCCACTGGTCCACACCAGCAGTCTGTTCTTCAGGAGCTTCTTCTTTAACCAGTACCACCTGTTGAACATCTGTAGGAAACACAGATACACATGAAGTGAATTACCAACCGCTGTAACTTTGTATTAACACATAACGAGCGAGGGCGATAGCAGAGGGGTTTAGTGCCCACTCAATAACCGAAGGGTTGCAGGTTTGAGCCCCGTTCAGTCTGTCGCAGTTGTTGTGTCCTTGGGTAAGACACTTAAGCCTCATTTATTTATTTATTTATTTTTTTCCCCATGTCCTGTTTGGCTGTATAGCAAACAGAATTGATGTCTGAGTGCCGAAAACAAGCCTTACAGTTTCAGGGTATATGCAGGAATCTTAAACTTAAATTTAAGACCTTTTCAAGACTTTTTAAGACCTTATAAAATAAAATTCAAGACTTTATCGCAATGAACTAATCAACTGTTAAACACTAATATATTCTTTTTAAATACTGCATTGCTTAATTTTCCGCTTCATCATTTGGTGGGACACGTCACGTTCGGGACAGCAAGGCTGTAGCAGTGGTACTTCAAGTCACGTAGTACGGAAAACGCAAGCAAACAACTGGCATAGGAGAACAAAAAAATTCTTTTATTTTTATAGTTTACATGAATCTAATTTTATTACCTGCAAACTTAGAGGGTGTGAAAAAGGTGACAACTAACCCCCGTCCACCCAGAACAAGGTCCTTGTATGCTGCAGATTAGCATCTATGCATCTACTGGGTTTTGTAGTGATCTCTGACATTTACATACTTTTATTGCAACAATAACCTGTTAGAATCATTTTAAAAAGTCATCAATGAGAATTTTTGCAAAATGCAAACTATTTTCTACCACAGTCACTCTGCTCAAAAAAACTGAAAAATATAATGGCAGAAATGATCAGAAACTTACTAGAGATCATATTAACAATTATTATGAGACTAATTCACAAAACACATCTGAAAATATTCCAAAATACTGAAATCATTCTTAAGTAGGGTGACCAGATCCCAGCTCGCCAAATGTGAGACAGATTACTCAATGTGTGTCAATGTGAAATTCTAATGCAACGAGATTAAATAAAAAAACTTCTATTCTGCCTTTTAGCTCCAACATCACTTGTAAATATACATAAAAGTATTATTATCATCATTATATATTTCATGTACTATATATTCTATTTGAATTCAACTTGAACAAGCAAACAGCTTTCAGACTATTTCACAGTTCCTCTCGTTACAACAGCTTAACTCAGGCTCTTTGACCTTCTACAGTGGCTCTGAGTAACGTTAGCTAAACTTATTTAAACCATCAACTCATTTTAATAATACAGATAGACCCACAATAAAAATGCAGGTTTAAGCAGCTTTTCAGAGTTTTCATTAAATAATTGCACTGACTTTCCATAACAGAATAATAGTAAAAGTACCTGTAACGCTTTTAGGATCCATTTATGTTCATTTTGAATTAGTTTTCCACTAATATCAACAGCCCATTAAAAAATCCATACTTTTATGCTAGTTTTTAGTTTTATTAATTTTAAAACTCTATTAGTAGATATGTAGGGAAAAGAAAAAAAACATTGATTTTTTAATCTCTGAAAAATTTCAGATCTAACCTGAGAGTTCCTTAGTTACTTTATTCCTCAAAATTCTGCGCAGACATTTAAGCCTCATTTATACTGAGTGTGGAATGAATGCGGATTGGAATCCGTACGACTTTCGCAAAGACCGAAAATCATTGAGTCCAATTCAGAACATTTACACTGGCTGCGGTGCAGATCTGGATGCAGAGCTGCAGAATCGTTCCGCATGGTTACTATTTTTCAGATGCAGCACGCGGATCATCATGAAGTTGAAGAAATTACATGAGTCAGACAGGAAGGGACGTGTGCTTTAGCAGTGTGCATTTGGTTTATTTCAAAATAAAACCTGTGTTGCATTATCCTGTCCATGTCCTTTTGTTATTAATGACAGGGATATCGGTTCACAGTGTACGATAGTTTGAGGAAGACGAGTGTGGCTTTGTTTACCCAATCCTCTCTATACACATAGTTGTTATCTCGTGAACTTGTGAGCAACTTTTTGGAAATGTTCTGTAGACAATCCAGTCGGGGTATGGCAGACCATCTGGAAGCTGCACAGATTCCGGTCCGCACTCAGTGTAAACAAGGCTTTAACCTGCCTTGCCTGCTAGTGGTGGTTGGAGGAACTGTTGGTGTCAAGTGTTTGGCAGCCTCGCTTTTGTCAGTGTGCGTCAGGGCAGCTGAGGTCACAGTGTAGCTACCGGTAATCCCCACCAGTAGGGCTAGGTACTGAAACTTGGTACCTCTTTGGTACCGACCGAAAGCATTATTTAGTGGTACCAAAAAAATAATATTTTTCTGTGCTAAATTTTGGTACTTTTCCCTGTTAATGTGCTGCTCCATTTCTTCCACTGCTGCATTACCAACACTGTTTACAGTGAGGATGGTGTGCTGCTGACCTCGACTTGGGACATTGTGGATTGGTGGGCAGAGTACTTCCAGACCTCCTTAATCCCACTGGCACTTCTTCCAGTGAGGAAGCAGTCTGGGTACTTTGGGTTGGGCTCTTCAATCTCTGGAGCCGAGGTCACTGAGGTGGTCATAAAGCTCCTTGGTGGCAAGGCCCCAGGGGTGGATGAGATCTGCCCAGAGTTCCTTAAGGCTCTGGATGTTGTGGGGCTGTGTTGGTTGAATATTGGGTGGACAATGGGGGCAGTTCCGCTGGATTGGCAGACTGGGGTGGTGGTCCCCCTATTTAAAAAGGGAGGCTGCAGGGTGTGTTTTAACTACGGGGGATCACACTCCTGAGGCTCCCTGGTAAAGTTTATTCGGGGGTTCTGGAGAGGAGGGTCCATCAGATTGTTGAACCTTGGATCCAGGAGAAGCAATGTGGTTTTCGTTCTGGCCGTGGAACACTGGACCAGCGCTACATGTGTTTAATGGATTTGGAGAAGTTATAAGACCGCATCCCTCGGGGGGGGGCCTGTGTGCGTGTGTGTGGGGTAGTGTACTCCAGAAGTATGGGGTACCAGGCCCCTTGATATAGGCTGTTAAGTCCGTGTATGACCAGTGTCTGAGCTTGGTCCGCATTGCAGTAAGTTGGAATCGTTTTCGGTACAGTTGGACTCCGCCAAGGCTGCTATTTATCACCGATTTTGTTCATAACATTTATGGATGGACAGGATATCTAGGTGTAGCCTAGGTGTTGAGGGGTCCCGCTTTGGTGGCCTAAGGATCAGGTCTTTGCTTTTTATTTATTTATTTATTTACTTATGTTTTGGAAGGATCAGCCACTTGAGATGAACCATCTTGTTTACAAGCTTCAAAAGTTTCAATGAAAAATAAAAAGACCAAGATAACATAATAATTTCCGTGCAAACATAACATAAAGTCAATGGGGCAAGAGTAAAAACACAAAAATCAAACAAACAAAAAAATAACATATAAGTAAAAATCAACAAAACATACAAAAGGTACAAGTCAGTACCCTAAATAAACGAAAAGACGTAATAGATCTTAGGCCAGCCGGTAATTTGCTCCAGTCCAATGAAGCTTTGATGGAAAAAGCCAGCTTCCCTGTCTCCTTTTTAAAACGAGGAACCACAAATGAAATCTGATGAGTTGTGCGAATACTGTAGTGGGACCGGATTGGTATTAATAAAGTACTTAAATAAGATGGAAAATTAAACACATTTAAAAATAAAAAAGCAACCAGTAAAGTTTCTGCCTACCTTCAGGAGAAGGCCAGGACAAACGATCATACATATGACAGTGGTGAGAACGAAATGGACAATGCAACACAAAACAACATATTGCAGATGATGTGGTCCTGTTGGCTTCATCAGACCGTGATCTCCAGTTTTTGCTGGAGAGGTTCACAGCTGAGTGTGAAGCAGCTGGGATGAGAATCAGCTCTTCTAAATCCAAGACCATAGTCTTGAATTGGAAAAGGTTAGAATGCCTTTTCCAGGTCAGGGATTAAGTCCTGCCTCAAGTAGACGAGTTTTAGTATCATGGGATCTTGTTAACAGGTGAGGGAAAGATAGAGCGCAAGATCGATAGGCAGATTGGTGCTGCATCTAGCCGCTAGCGCTAGCTCTGATGCTCATGCTACTGTCAATCAAATCTAATTATTCATAATTTCAAGCATTTGAATACACCTAAATGGAAGAGTTACAAAAAAAATCACCCCCCTCAGAGTTGTCATGACTATAAAATAGACCAATTAAACCTAAAATGTTTTTCATACCAGGCTGTAAACATGTTTATTTCTGGTGTAAAGTTGGCATTTTTAACATGGGAGTGAATGAGGATTTGCTCTGTTTTGGATCCGGCCCCTAGTGGATGAGGGTGGAACTGCAATTTTTGTAATTACCATGTTTGCTTCACATTTTTCCAAAAATTAGTGACAAAAGATACCTGACCTGGCAAAAAAATAATGAAAACATGTTCTTAGGCTCCTTTTCAAAAGTCATCATGAAATCATCAGTTTAGCAGTCACAAGAAAACCTCCTCAACTTCAGCGTTTTGTCACAGCTTTTAATTGTTACTTAGATGTTAAAATATCATCAACAAGTTAATGTGGAGGAAACCAGACCCCACCACACATGTGCGCACGCACGCACGCACACACACACACTAGTAGTTGTGTAGCTACCTGTATTCATGCTGTCCAAAGCCATATAGTGAAGATGAATTAGTCCCAGCTGATTGATGATCCAAGTGGTAGCAGGTTTTATTTAGCCATGTTTTGCCAACAACTGCAATAAAAACAAAATAAGGAGAGCTGATTAAGATGCTGATTCAGAAGAATGCATTAGATTATCTGATTCCTCTTGGTGCTATTTTGCATAAATGTGTCTTGTCATTTCATATGCTGACGATTGAAAGATATATGCTCCATTTAAGGGGGAAGCGGCCGGGCATTCTGCAGTGTCTTGCAGAGGTAAAAGGGTGCATGGCCTCAAACTTTCTGAGCATAAATAAGAATAAGACTGAGATTATCTTGTTTGAGCCCAGTGGTTCATCAGCGGTTTTGTCTGCACCAGTGGACTTATTGTCACCTTTTGCTAGAGCCACTGTCACAGTTTTGTGCATTAAGGCTGAAAGTTTCTCTAATAACGATATGTAAAAGTCATCTTAACAAGAACTTTTTCAAAAATAACATATTATAGGTGTGGAATATTCGTTTAATCAATACATTTGCAGTGGTCTCTAGTAGGAAATGCCTTGTAAGTTGTACTCTGGGAAAGAAAAACACCATTTTTGGTTGGGCCAATCACAGCGCTCTATATTTTGGGCCAATCACAGAGCGGAAGTAAGCCGATGACGTCAGCGCTGCGGCCGCAAACCCAAGCAACATGGCGGCAACGCAGGAACCATGTTCGTTTGAAACGGCTTTGTCATCAACATTGGATTATTTAGACTCCAACGTGCGTAAGTCTGTCGGCTATACTTAGCGGCTTCTTATTTTTATCAAACAAAGTAGTGCAATGTCCCAGTACACCTGATATTCACATGTTTTTATACAAAAACGACAGAAATCATTGATGTTAGACGCCATTAATACCTCCCGCTTTTCCGTCGCTGTGATTACGTCACGTTGATCATTACTCTGATTGGTCCTAGCACTATCCAGTTGCGTGCTGACATTTTGAAAGACAACCGTAGATCCCGCCTCACGACTGAGGGCCGTCAATGGTTCGTGGCCAGACTATATATTCACATATATAGGATGGCTTGCCAGGCTACCACATCACAGCTTCAGATGGCAGGATTATTTCCTGATATCCGGACATCTCTCCTCTGATTGGCTAACAGCAACACGACTCTACCACTGACTCTGTTTGCTCTGCAACGTTGATGTTTTATCTCCACAAATAACACAAGCATGAAGGAGTTCTGTGTGGTGGAGTTGCTAATGCTAACGGTTAGCTTCTACTAGCTGAAACGTTCTCTGCTGTTTCCTGGACGCTAATCCAACAACAGCCTTCCCCGTCGTGAGTCAAGATAGGTGAGTCCATGAATGTTAAGTGACAGTGTGACGTAGATCTGTCAGGATTTTCTAATCCTAGAGTTTCACCGTCTATTTTCTATCAGAAGCTAAAGCAGGAGATATGTGTAAGAGACTATTTTCATGTTCAGCCTGCATGAAAAACTCAGAGAAAAAGAAACTATCTTTTATATAGTGCCTCTCAAGATAAAAATCATGAGGCACTTTACAAGAACAAAAAGTGAAATTAAAAAATGATTAAAAATATATAAGGGGGGGGGGGGGAGTGACAGATTATAATCAGAATTAATAATTTAAAAATGTTTTTTCAGTGTTCCACACCTTTAATATCTCATAATGATGAGATAGCTCTAAAAGGTGAAACAATGACATCTTACGGGATGTTGTCCAGAAGAAACAGTAATTTGTCAGATGAAAATATTCCTCCACACTTTGGTCAAGCTGTCCTCCACTTTGAAAATGATAAGAAAACAGCTTTCACGTGGATTTCTTAGAATCACTTAATTGTACCTTGTAAAGCTGGAAATGACTCTTTGTTACTGATTGATTGTGAATCAATTATGAATCAAATCATCACCATGAGAATCTGAACTGAATTGAATCATGAGTTGTTGGAAGATTCCCTAATTTTCATGTTTTAGTGTATTCATGTTTGTATGTTTCTTAGCTCGGATGTATTTTAGTGTGTTTTCACACTCTGTACGTAAATATGGACTGAACTGGTTTGATTCTAACCAGCTGAGTGAGGACAGATCCAGTGTGGGAAAAGAGCTCGTTTGTCCACCCGAGTGCACGGAGTCGAGCTCACAGCTTCTTCCCTCAAAAGCAAAATTAAGATATGGGGTGTTTCCTACGGAGTCTAAGCAGAATGGATTAGAAACCGACCAGCGATCCTGTAATATCACTAAAATGGCCGAGGTTTATAGAGGGAACGGGAACCTCTTAAATTTGACGGTAAAAAAGGAACAGCATATCTAGTGGGCAGCAAGTCTATTGAAAAGGTTTCTTCACAGACATCATAATGTCTATGGGTTTCCTGCTTACCTTTTTTGGAGCTCAGAATCATGAAGACCGCAGAAAACCTCTGGTTCGGAAAGAACTCGCACCAAGTTGTTGCGGAAGACAACACAGTTTCCACAGCCTGGTAGAATATTTCTACAGTAGCAGCAGTTCGTCCCTTTTGCTGATGAACTCTCCCAGAGATTGAAGTGAAGACATTTTTACTGCAGAGCCTCAAATACTCACCTCACAAACAAGCTAACTTTGCTAACAGCTCCTTCTTCTTCTACTACGGTTTCTTCTTCTGTCAATGGTTTTTGGCGGTTGGCAACCAGTGTATAGACGCATTACCGCCACCTACTGGATTGCTGTATTTTGGGTATTATTAAAGTATGACGGAAAATTATTACAATAAAACAAAGTGAATATTTATTTGCAAACTGATTGTGATAAAGCTTCAGCAAAGTGACCAGAAACAAATAAAGGCTATTTAGTTGGTCAGAATTATAGAGATAAAAAGTGCTAATTTGAAAAAATGTGACACTCTTATATTATTTGCACACTGAAATTTAAAGGTACAAAATGAAAGGGTTTTACAGTGAAATAATCACAAAACAGTAATGTCTCAAATCATGTTGGAAGGAAGGTTAAAATGAAACAGATTTCCTTCTCAGCCGGCTGGGAGGTTGTCAGTTTTTCTCTGTTGAGCTGCCTCTGTGTATGAAATGTGCTATATAAATAAAGCTGTATTGTCCTTTCAAAAAAGCTAAAGAGGGACGTAGCCTTTGTTTACAATCTGTGTTCCCGTGGGGTCACCGAGTCTGCGCCGAGCTAACGCTGCAGTACCGGCATTTGTAATTTGACACCGGCTGGCAAAAAGCTCAAGAAATGTGGACAGTATATTAACAAGTAAAATCAGTGCCCCAGAAGTTATTTCTTGTACTCCAAAGAAGCCACATCTTTTTGTTTTACTTTAATTATATTCGGAAAAGAAGGCTTGAGGCTAACATTGAGCTAACAATGCTAACGGTGATTTAGAAACAAATAGTTGGCTATAAAAAAAACATGGCAAGATTTACGGTGGTTCTTTCCTCCTGAAGGAAGGATTTGAAGCTCGCTAAACTTACAGCCATTTTCCATCTGCTTTTCTCGTGTCTGGTTCTATGACGTCAATTTGGTGATGCACATTTGTAGTCCTGGATGTATTTTCACACAAAACCAAAAATAAGAATCTATAAAATTCACGGACATCATATGTGATATCCACGGCACAAAACAAACAGGATTAGACAATAGCTTTTATAGCCTCATTGACATGCATTCATTTTTTTGTTCTTCCGGGCACCCATGGTCTGGAAGTGGATAGGCATGACTATTAGGGTCCCTATTGCAATCAGCTTGTTTAAAAAGGCAGCTAAGCCTTGGATTTTTGCGTCTGTTGTATGATTATTTCAGCCAGTTGGGCCTGTAAAAAAAAAAGATTATTATGAATGCTTAAACATGTCTATAAAATGCTTCATTAATTGTTTTACTAAAGTTGAGATCTTCATACTTTTTATTCAAAAGCTGAATGTCCTCACACAACTCTAGTCTCTTTTTGGTTCTACTTTTCTCAGTCATGCCAAGCTTTGCTTTTTGGTCATTCAGCTGCTTCCTTCTTTTTCATTTTCCAGATCTGAAATCTACAAATGTAATTTGAAAAAAGTCAGTTGAGGCACAAACTTGATTTACAGCATTTTTACAGTGAAATACTGCCTTCTGCTGGATGAAAATCTAAAGTGCAACACAACAGTTTCTACTGCAGAAGATTAGTGAACCAAATCATGTTAAATATGAATTAGTCAATAAATAAATAAATAACTCGGTCCTTCTCCGTCTTTATCTTTTGTTTGAGGTGATATTTTCTCTGCTTACAGTAGACTGCTCTCATACAGAGTCTGGTAGGCAGCAATAGTCATATTAATCTCATCTCTGACCCTCGACAGCAGCAGACCCCTCTCAGCACAGTTGGTCACCTGTCTGATGATTTTATCTTAAACAAATCAAGGCATGTACAATTAAATTGATGTGTGAACCAACCAACTCCAGCAGTACAGATCTCAAATCATACTAACTTTTTTGACATGCTTGTGATCACCGGTGTTTGAATTGCCTTCTTACCAAAACACTGTGCATAGAGATCACCTATTTGCCTGGCCTGTTTTTGCTGCAGCTTTGTGTCCAGGAGTTTCTTCAGCTGGACAACATCTGCTCTTGAACCGGGTTCTTTGGATACCTGCTGCACCCAGAGGTTGCTTCCTTCTGCACACTACCTTGCACCATCAGAGGTTTAGAGATCTGAATGCAATGATCAACATGCAGCAGAGGAAGACAGACCTACCAGGGTGGAAAGTTCATGTTCAGGTTCTATTTCGTATAGGCTCCGCCCTTTAAGTCAGAGCTACCACTGGATATCGTCTCTTTATGCCAGCCAATCACATGAAAAGCTTCAATACACGCCCGCCAATCCGCGGGCCCCTACTCCGGTATATGATTAGTGCAAGCCCTGTTCGTCTCCCATTTTTTTAATGACACCAGCACAAAGAGCAAAAAAATCCTTTTAAGAGAGCAATTAATCCTTTAAACAAAGAAAATCCTACTCACCATGTACAGTGATGCTGTACGGATCTGTCCATGTCAGACCGGGTACATTTCAGCAGCAACCTCCACGCTAAATGCGAAGTCTGCCTTGGGGCTCATCATGCCAGCCTCGCTTTGACGACTCAGGCCTCATGACCCTTCTGTGCCGCTCTGCCGATGGATGAAAAGATTCGCCACGTAGATTTCTTCACCTCCGCCACCGCGGAATTCCCAGCAGCCAAGACATATTCACTGGAAAAGGCACTCCAGTTCTTTGGTGTCAGTCGGGAGTTGGCTGACCCCTGCCGAACCAAATACGATGATAATGACAAGGCTGGATGCAGTAGCCCTGCATCGACGGCTGAGCTGTCTGCCACGGTTTGTGACCTGGTTCGGCCTCGACCCATTTCACGCCCCAGAGGATGGGATGACCGACACCCTCAGCGGGGTAGCCTATAGCGTCCAGCAGCTCCGGCCTCTCCTCATAACCAACTTCCCGCTGCTGCACCAACACAGTGAGACCAGAGGCTCAAAACTCAGCAGTTCCAGAAAGTTCACCAGCAAACTTCGTTTTGACCTTCCCAGTCCCAAAATGCTCACAGGAAGCAGTCAAGAAAATTACTTGTTGGGGGAATGTGCGTGTTCATAACTGTGTTAATGTTGATTTTGATGATGTTTGTTTTGAAATAAAACATGAACATCCTTGCTTTGGAGACAGGGCAAGGCTGGAGCTGGATCATGACCAAATTCGACAAGATTCAGCAGCTGCTGCACATCTAGATCCTTCAGGCAGGTCCCACCAGCGTTGGAATAGGACCAAAAAAAATCAGCCCTGGCATTTTGTACCACACACCTTTTAGGTCTCTTGAATATTTACCTTAAGCCACGCAATAGGTTAACAGCAATCAGCGTGAATGGGCACATTAAATTCAACAACTGATGTTACATCCTGGTGACCCAAGCCAAAGTAATTGTCACTCCATCGAGTTGACACCTCATTGGTGTCACGTGATCAGAGTTCCCTCATTTGATTAGCTAAAAACCACTCGACTTGTACTTAATTTCTTATTATTGTGACATCTGTGCAGAACTCAAACGCAAGACGATTTTGTCTTGCGTTTCAATTTTATTAATTGTTCTTGTATGTCGACATTATACAGTTTAATTTATCCATATATAACATATTGCAATAATGTTTGGGGTGCTACCTGTCAGTCATATCTTTATAAGATTCTATTAGTTCAAAAGAAATGTTTGCATTTAATGAACTTTACAAATAGACTGTCTACATCTGCTCCTCTTTAAAAAAGACGGAATCCTAACAATACTTAATCTGAACATATGCTGTGTATCTCTTTTTATGTATAAGTAGTTTTTCATGATTTTTTTATATTTTCATCAGAAGTACACACATGGAACAAGACAATGCAGTGATTGTTATCTACCTTATTGCAGATTATCAATCAAGCAAAAAACTCTTAAATATAGAGGGCCTCTCCTTTGAAATAAACTACCACCTCGTCAAGCTACAACTGCACTTCATTCTTTTAAAAAACAGTTAAAATATATGTTAATCTCAAGTAGCACATGATGTCTGTTTCTTATATTTGTACACTGCATGTGATTGTTGTTTGATTCTGCTGCTTACATAGTTTGTCTTTGGGGGGTGTATTTATAAGACCTTTGGGTCTTCTTAACCTCTCCCGCACCGTTTCTCTTTTATTGTTTATGTTTTAGTGATTGTTCTTGTTTTTGTGCCAACTATTAAACATAAAAAACTTAAACTTAAGACAGAATGACATTTTGCCCTCAACAGTGGTTTATTAGAGTAGTCCAACAAACAGCTGAGATACACCTGCATCTCCAGTTTCACTTTCACTCTTCAATCACTACAACGCACAAAAACACATCAAAGGGTCTTTTTTCAAATATGTCACAAACAAAAATATGTAAAGGTCAGAAGTCACTAAAAACTCACTTATAAATAGATACAAATCCAAAGCCCACAAGGACGTTTGTTCTACGTGGTTCACAAATGTCCCGTGTGAGACACTCCTACGTCTGCCAATTTGGCAGCCATGGCTCAAAGGTTTTTGCAAACTCTGCCTAGTGCACCTAGCCATCCCTCAAAACTGTTAAGTGCAGTTTGTGGTCAGCAGACAGCTGCAGAGCACTGTACAAAGTGCAGTTGGAAAAGTTTCTACCTACAGAATCACTATAACCCATGGAATAGCTTAAAGTGTGACAAATTCTTCAGTGTCGTTTTAACAGCAGAGTAGACATGCCATGCTAAACTCTTTCTGCTGCAACACTCCAAAAGTGAAATCTAAGGATTGTGTAATGATGAGCTACACATACAATAACGCACTGCCTCTCGATGGGAACGGGAATTTAGTGAAACATTTACAGCTTAGGGGCCACAATATGTGGCACACAGACCAGAAAGATGTGACTTATGGGCCGGTTTCAGCCCTGATCAAGGATAAAGGACAGTATTTTTTACTACAAGGGTACCTTTTGGTACTCTTGTAGTTAAATGGGTTCTTTGTGTTCCGTGTGGACGCTCATGTGTCTATTTAAATTTCCCTTTCGGCTAAATTTGTATCCACAGATTTCACAGGAAAAAGGCTTCTGTCCTGTGTGGACACTCATGTGTAATTTTAAATTTCTGTTTCGGCTAAATATTTGTCCACACAGCTCACATGCAAAAGATTTCTGTCCTGTGTGGACCCTCATGTGAGTGTTTAAAAGTGCCTTTCGGTTAAATCTTTGTCCACAAAGCTCACAACCAAAAAGTTTCTGTCTTGCATGGACTCTCATGTGATATTTTAGAATTGATTTTCGGCTAAATCTGTAGCCACAGATCTCACAGGCAAAAGGCTTCTGTCCTGTGTGGGCATGCATGTGTAATTTTAAATTTCTGTTTTGGCTAAATATTTTCCCACAGAACTCACAGGCAAAAGGTTTCTGTCCTGTGTGGACACTTATGTGACTATTTAAATTTGTCTTTTGGCAAAATCTTAGTCCACAAAACTCACAAGCAAAAGGTTTCTGTCCTGTGTGAATTCTCATGTGTATGTTTAAACTTGCTTTTCGGCTAAATCTGTGTTCACAGATCTCACAGGCAAAAGACTTCTGTCCTGTGTGGACTGTTGTGTGTTCAGTTAGATGTGATTTTCTTCTAAATCTTTTTCCACAGTCATCACAAATAAATGATTTTGGTTGTTCCTGGACTTTCCCGCATGGGTCTACATGTTCATCTTCATCATCTCCACTAACTTCAGTCTCAGAAGAATCAGATGTCTGTTCATTAAGGTTCAGATCTGGGTTCCTGCTAGTTTGTGCTCCTCCACCAGTTTCTACAGTCATCTGGTCAGCTGAGCTGCTGGTTGGACTATCTCTGTCTTCCACTTGCTGTTGATGAAGCTGTGAGAATTGAGGTTTTTCTTCATCATCCTCACTCTTTATAGAAACTGTAATAAATGGAAAACTGGTGGCATCAGTCTCATTCTTCAAATGGAGCTGCTCTCCCTCTAGACTGGTCCAGAGTTCCTCCTGCTCCTCCTTTATGCAGATGTGTTCTGGGTCCCACTGGTCCACACCAGCAGTCTGTTCTTCAGGAGCTTCTTCTTTAACCAGTACCACCTGTTGAACATCTGTACGAAACACAGATACACATGAAGTGAATTACCAACCGCTGTAACTTTGTATTAACACATAACGAGCAAGGGCGATGTAGCAGAGGGGTTTAGTGCCCACTCAAAAACCGAAGGGTTGCAGGTTTGAGCCCCGTTCAGTCTGTCGCAGTTGTTGTGTCCTTGGGTAAGACACTTAAGCCTCATTTACACTGAGTGTGGAATGGAAATGGACTGGAATGTGTACAAATTTCGCAAAGACCGAAAATCACTCAGTGCGGTTAAATGTGCAGTATCAACATCAATGTCGATCCAGGTTGATCTTATGATAATAAGCTGCGAGTCTTTATCCTTGTTTACATGCGCTTTAGAAAACCGACCTCTCAAATGAAGTTCGTTCACTCCGGTACAGTAGGTGGCGACATGCGCCCTCTCATGTCGGGCATTGTTCCTGTTAGCTTGTAGCAACTCAAATAGTAAACAAACGCTGGCGGGAGTAAATGAGACGAAAATGAAACAGGATATGCACAGTGGATGAAAGAATGGACAACAACAACGCTGCAGCACAGCTTATTTGGTATGTACTGCACTGTTTGGTGGTGTTACGCGTGTTACGTTGTGGCGGTGATATTATCAGACGAGCACTACTGCGGCCGCGTCACTTCCGGAACGCGAGCGTCTACGCGGGTCAGCTCGGCTAACCCGTTTACATGCAGAATGAATTCAGATAACTACCACATTATATGGGTGCTTCAGCCCGATTAGAAGTTCACGCGTTTACATGCATTAAAAAAATGATGTGAGTCTTTTTAGGGCAAAAGGTTGGTTTTTTGATGCGCATGTAAACGCACTGACTGAGTCTAATCAGAACATTTACACTGGCTGCAGTATGGATTTGGAAGCAGAATCTTTCCACATGGTTTCCATTTGTTCAGATTCAGCACACTGACCATCATGAAGTTGAAGAAATAACATGAGCCAGACAGGAAGGGACATGTGTTTTAGCGACATGCATTTGGTTTATTTCAAATTAAAACCTCTGTTGCATTATTCTGTCCATGTTCTTTTGTTAATGTAAGGGAAATCGGTTCACAGTGTACGATAGTTGGAAGACGAGTGTGGCTTTTGTTTACCCAATCCTCTCTATACACATAACTTATCTCATGAACTTGTTAGCAATTTTCGGGAAATGTTCTGCACACAATCCATAGTCGAGGGGAAATGGCGGACTATCCGGAAGCTGCACAGATTCCAGTCTTCAATTAGTGTAAATAAGGCTTTAACCTGCCGTTTCTGCTAGTGGTGGTTGTAGGAATTGTTGGTGCCAGTGTTCGGCAGCCTCGCTTTGTCAGTGTGCCTCAGGGCAGCTGTGGCCAAAGTGCAGCTCATCACCACCAGTGTGTAAAGGTGTGTGTGCATGGGTGAATGACTGGTTAGTTGTAATCCACCTTGAGGGGGTTGTAGAACCCTATATGGTGCTATATAAATAAAGGCCATTACCATAACAGTTGTATTATTGCTTTAAGTTGGTGGGATCAAAACTGACTCAGAAAACATGAAATAATTTTTAAAGTTACTTTTTCATGCGAGGTGAATATACAATAGGCTTACCTACTTAGTTTGCCCCGCAAGTGGGAAAAACTGAGGTCTAATACTCAGGCCCAGAGAAAGAGCTGGTTTGGGTGGAAATGTTGACCTCACCTCTCTGACCCCGCTTGAAAGCAAGGTGGTCACTAAATTGTAGGTAAAAATTGATGCATCCCAGGTGTGGTTCACTCATTTAATCAATGCATTTGCAGTGGTCATGCAGTGGATTGAATGCCTTGCAGGCCATACTCAGGGCACAGAAAAGCCCACAAACGCCTAGCTCAGCAGGGACAAGTCTGTAGCATCAGAGAAGAGCTTAACACGGCAGGATTTGGAGTCTTATTTCCTGATATTTGGACATCTTGCCTCAGTTTGGATAACAGCAACATGACTCTACAACTAACTGTTCTGCAACATATAGATGTTTTATCTCCTCAAATAACACAAGCCTGGTGGAGCTTCTGCTGTGTGGGGAAGTTGCTAATGCTAACAATTAGCTTCAGCTAGCCGTGACGTAATCTGCCGATTTTGGATGCTAAAACTACAACAACAAGCCTTCCCCGTCGTGAGGCAATATGGGTCCAAGTGACAGTGTGACGTAGATCTGTCAGACTTTTCAAATCCTATCCTTTCGTCTATCAGAAGCTAATGCAGGAGATAGATGTATAAGACTAGTTTCATGTTCAGCCTGCATGAAAAAGTGACAGGGTGACCGATTATAATCAGAAATAATAATTTAAAAATTATTTTTCAGTGTTCCACACCTTAAATTTTATTCACAAATCAACATGGTTATGCTGTCATGTTTTTTCAATTTATGACAGCTGTACACAAGATCAAGTCCTTGTTGAGAGCTCACTTTGGAAATTTTGTACATTGTAGGTGTGGCGCTGGAATTTCAAAGCCTATGGAAGGGAAACACTATCATGTTCGCAAATACTGTGTTAAGCACCTAGGGCTTTCACGAAGGTTGTAGATAGACGGTACTATACAAATAAAATTAGATAGATTGATTGAATATGTTACAACAAGTGACTAAAAGCATTGAAAGGGCAGTAATGACTGAAGGAATGTGGTAACTGAATTGTGACAGAAAAAAGAGGTGGAATTTATTTCTGGTTTCAGGAGCCACGTTTCCTTGCATCTCTGCACACTGAAGTATGTCTGCAGAGACCAGCTGTACAGTGAAATATTGTATCATAAATGTGGATGTATTGATAGATTGAGGAGTTGATTTGTTTAATAAATAAGCAGAGCGATACTGGAGGAAACCAGACCACCCCAATACACACACACACACACGTAGTTGTGTAGCAGTACCTGTATTCATGCTGTCCAAAGCCATATGGTGAAGTACACACGATGAATTAGTCCCAGCTGGTTGATGATCCTGAAGTGGTAGCAGGTTTTATTTAGCCATGTTTTGCCAACAACTGCAAAAGAAACAACATATGGGGAGCTGATTAAGATGCTGATTCAGAAGAACATATTAGATTATCTGATTCCTCTTGGTGCTATTTTGCATAAATGTATCTTGTCATTTCATTTCTATGCTGATGATTGACAGAAATATGCTCCATTGAAGGGGGAAGCGGTCAGGCATTCTGCAGTGTCCTGAGGAGGTAAAAGGATGCATGGCCTCAAACTTTTTGATAAAATCATAAATGAGAACAAGATTATGAGAGAATATCTTGTTTAAGCCCAGTGGTTCATCAGTGGTTTTGTCTGCACCAGTAGTCACCTTTTACTAGAGCCACTGTCACTAACTTGTGACAGTGAGTGGTTAGTTGCTTAGTAGTTGCAGCTTCATTGGCTAGCAAGTACTAACTCACTTACACATTTAACAAATATATACACAATTTAAAAATTAAAAGGCTTGTTATACATCTATACTGAAACCTATACGTATAAACGTATACGCTACTATGCTACTCATATGGGCAGGACGTAAACAGAGCGCATAAGCAAAAGGCGGGCTCTGGGCAGCTGCGGTCATGTGAGGTAAGTCTGTTCCATTTAACCGTTTTCTTTGACCAATGAAGGACAAGTGTCCTCGTAAGTGTGGCGCCTTGACATTGAGAAACACCATCAGGCTCAGCTTCGTCAACGAAAAGGCTGAACTGTAACCATGACAGAGCAGAGGAGGAAGAGAAACGTAAACTCAGCCAAAACTTTTCTTTCATTTAGTTTTTCTTAATGCGATTCTTTTTTTGGGGGGGGTTTGGTTGCAGTTTTAGGTTTACGGTCAAATTTATTTATTTATTTACAATTTCATATTTCCAAGATTCAAGTTTTTTATTCTATACACTTTCAATTTTTATTTAAACTTACAATCTAATTATTTGAGTTTACATGGAGCTGAGCTCGTTTTGATGCCATACTTTTCCTTCGGAGAGTCTAAGCACGTTGGATTTTAGAAACCGACCAGGGATCCTGTAATACAGGGGTAGGGAACCCTGGTCCTGGAGAGCCGCTATCCAGCACGTTTTTGATGTTTCCCTGCTTCAACACACCTGATTTTAATCAGAGCCTGATGAGCTGCTGAACAGGTGCATCAACTGTGTTGAAGCAGGAAACCCAACGTGCTGGATAGCGGCTGTCCAGGACCAGGGTTCCCTACCCCTGCTGTAATATGACTAAAATGGCCGAGGCTGGTAGAGGGAACCTCTTAAATTTGACAACAAAGGTGTTTCTCGGGGAGGGGAAAGGAATAACAGCATATCTAGTGGGCAGCAAGTCTATAGAAAATGTTTCTTCACATACATATAATGTCTATGGGTTTCCTGCTTACCTAATTTTGCAGCTCCGATTGTTATGAAGACCGCAGAAAATCTTCTCTGGTTCTGGAAAAAACGAGCAGGGTCGGATGATATTTGAAAGAACTCGCACCAAGTTGTTGAGGAAGACAACACAGTTTCCACAGCCTGGTAGAATATTTCTACAGCAGCAGCAGTTCGTCGCTTTTGCTGATGAACTCTCCCAGAGATAAATGAAAACAGTTTTACTGCAGAGCCTCAAATACTCACCTCACACACCCAAACCACAGCAAGCTAACTTTGCTAACAGCTCCTTCTTCTAAATCACGCCCATCTACTTCCGGACCATGGGTCGACGGAAGCGTGATTTGTGTATGATTGGAGCTGCCGTAGTGGCCGGCCGCCATCTTAGATGGGTCTCCATTCGCCCCCAGTGCATTCATTTCTAGTGAGGAAGGTACTTACACGACTAAAAAACACATTTTATCAAGTTTTTTCACAAAATCAGACACATGGTATGGCATGATAATTAAAATATAAATTTAACTAAACAAAATCAATTAAAATAAATTAGAAAATAAAATTCCATCAGGTAGGCTAGAAAAGTCAATAGTAATCCGACGTGATCTGTTTTCAATAGTACGCCGGTTGTTGCAACAGTAGGCTGCACAAAAACGGGCATAGTTGCCCACTTTGCATTGACTTAGGAGAGTGAGGAGACCCATTCAAAACGGCGGCTACGCTGTTATGCTCTCCAGCGCTCAATGGGGCGTCTATTGGCGCTTACACACTAGCACCAGCTCTGCACGGCCGGGTCTGCATATATTGTGTTCACATCCGGGTAGCCCGGGAATTTCTGGCGCCAAACCGGACGTCTTTTCAGCCCTCTTCCCAAGGTGTTCTACCTCGGCCGAAACCGGGCCAACACACCCACTGCCGACTGATTGGCCGGCTCAAATTCACGCCTACTGTTAGGGAGAGCCTCCGATTAGCGGATAAAATCAGCCAGCGGGAAATTCCTGCATGCGTGCTTCAATATCACTCTGGATGCAAAGGAGTTAATGAGCCTCTGACTGAAGCCGTTTTTCTCTATCTCTGCTGTGAGGAGCGCGCGCGCACACACACTCACACAGAGTGCTGCCACACACAGCAAAGCAGGATGAAATATCAGAGGGCAAAGAGTCTCCAAAGCACAAGGCTGCTCAGAATGTCTTTGTTTAATGAGGAAAATGCAGCGGACTTCTCCGCGCTCCTTTTGATCCGTCCACATGATCAGAGATGCACTCATGACATCACTGATATCTTTGTGCCAATTTTTCGCGCCGATTTTGGACACCACCCATATGCTCAACTACGTCCGCATCCCTAAGGCAGTGTGAAACCAACGCGTCTGGGCTGGAGAGCTATATAGAGCTGATGCTAGTGTGTAAGTGCCATATTTATTTACAGGTATGTCCAAATCCAGGGGCAGGATTCTTGTGAGGACACATTTTGCGGTCAATGACGTCACAGCGCAGTGACGAGTTTTGTCAGAATTCGAAGGATACTCATCCTCACGTCCTCAAATGCATCCTCATTCCACCCAAGTTTTGAGGATGGGTCTGGTGTATCCCCACCAGCGAAGGCTATCCCAGCATGCTTTACGCACCGATTCTCAACATGGTCCCACACATAGACATGTACTGTATATAAACACCACCTCGAGTCACATGACAACGTGACTCAGCGTAATACACTTGACAGCCCCATAGTGGACAACTTTTGTTTTTGCGCATACATGTAGTTATCGTCCATTTAATGTTAGTGAGGTGAACTCAATATATTGTGATATTGATTCTGTCACCCAGTCCTAGTAGGCACCTCCCTCAGCAGAAATAAATGCACTGGCGGCAAATGGAGACCCATCTAAGATGGTGGCCGGCCACTACAGCAGCTCCAATAGGCAGCGCCAGTCCACAGGGCATCTATGTATATGACGTCTGTGATTGGAGCTGCCGTAGTGGCTGGTTGCCATTCTGGATGGGTCTCCATGTCAGCCAACACAGCCCTACAACATCCAGAGCCTTAAGGAACTCCGGCTGGATCTCAGCCAGCCCCGGAGCCTTGCCGATGAGGAGTTTTTTGACCACCTCAGTGACCTCAGCAGCAGAGATTGGCAAGCCCAACCCAAAGTCCCTGGACTCTGCATCCTCACTGGAAGACATGCCGGTGGGATTGAGGAGGTCTTCGAAGTACTCTGCCCACCGATCCACAACGTCCTGAGTTGAGGTCAGCATCACACCGTCTCCATTGTAAACAGTGTTGGTAGCGCACAGCTTCCCCCTCCTGAGGCACCGGATGGTAGACCAGAATCTCCTCAAAGCCATACAGAAGTCTTGCTCCATACTCTCACAAAACTCCTCCCATGCCTGGGTTTTTGCTTCTGTGACCACCCGAGCTACATTCTGCTTGGACTGCCGGTAGATTAGTCAGTAGATTAGAATGTCCCATTCCATGTGCCAAGAGCTAGCTTCTGTAGCCGAGGATCAGACCGCCAAGGTAACCGCCTTCAGCTACCACCCATCAATGCACCTGACCCTTTTGGCCCCTCCCACGAGTGGTGAGCCCATGGGAAGGGGGACCCATGTCTCCTCTTCGGGCTGTGCTCTGCTGGGCTCCATGGGTGGAAGCCCGGCCACCAGGCGCTCGCCCACGTGCCCCACCTCCATGTGTGGCTCAAGAGGGGGTCCCCGGTGACCCGCGTCCGGGTGAGGGAACACGATTTCCATTTATGTTTATCCTCATAAGGGGTCTGTGGGCTGCACTTTGTCTGATCCCTCACCTAGGACCTGTTTGCCATGGGTGACCCTACCAGAGGCATAAAGCCTCAGACAACTTAGCTCCTAGGATCATTGGGACACTCAAACCCCTCCACCACAGTAAGGTGGCAGCCCAGGGAGGGGACAAATGCGAGAAACATCATGACATTAAAAAAAAAGAATAAAGTGGTTCTCACAAATGCGAGAGAACCACTTTATTCATTTTTTTCGTTTTTTTAAATCTCCACAATATACTTATAGCTATACTAGAACATTGTTAGAAGACATGAAAAGACTGTTTTAAGCTGTTTTCCAAATTTGCTATCGCAGCTTTAAGAAAACATTTGAGAATCAAATTGTAATAATTCATTCAAAAAGTATTATTGCAGAATATAAGTGGATGGCAAAACATATACTATTTTTGAAGCGAGCAGGGGGGTGGGGATGGGGGAGGCAGTTTAGCGTCTATATCGCCTATGTTGCCTGTAGGGTGGATCGCCACTGCCTCCATCTGTAGTCAAGAGTTTCTCTAGTGATTTCATTACATTGGACATGACAGCCACATGGTCTAAAATCATTATTTACCTGTTGGTACACTTTCTTAGGAACTGGAACAACAAGCGCCAGGGGCCCTTCTGACACCACCGGGTGGGAGAGGTGGACGGCAGTGTGAGGGACCCTTCAGACCACTCTGAGCGACTGGAGCATTTAAAAAAATAAAAACTTGAGCCAAAGCTCCGAAATGCTTGCGTAAAGACTTGCTATAGCATGATGGGTTGATGAGGGAAATAAAAGAAAGCTTGAAAAAGCAAATGGGGGGTCCATTTGATCCCTGTGGGACTGAGGGAGGAGGGTGATAACAAACAAAATACTCAAAATATGAATAGATTTCATCTGAATGAAGCAAATGTCTATTATGGGTCATCTAAGACTAGGAATGCAACTCTTCATTTGTCCAACAGCTTTTCGTTCTCACCCAAATGAAAACAATCTGACTGGGAAAAGATGCAAAAGGTCTTGCATATTTTTGTTTGCAGCTAGACACTTTGCCTGTCCGGCTCGAGAAGTTACTCTTTAATGAAATCCCTCAACCAATTTCCTTGGAATTCATGAATGTTATCAAAGCTTCCTTCAACCTGCCTGTGCTGTATCAGAACACCGTGACTGACGGCAAACTGGAGAACTGTTGTGTCTCAAAGAAAACCCTAAAGACTTTTTCCTATAGAAGTGCACATGTAGTCATCTGGCTCTGCTTCTGTGCAGATTTTTTGGCTTTTGGTGCGATGAAAAAATAAAACTTGCTGTCATAGTAAATTACAGTTTTTTTCCGATGCTGGCAGTTCTCTCAATCAAACATCTCATGTGGAACTGATCTGTAATGTCAACAAGGTCTTGATAGTTTGCACAAAAGCTCACGTATCCACAAATCTCATCAGGAATATTGATTAAAAAATCCAAGAGGAAATAGGTGGAATAATAAACCTCAGTGAAACAGTGAGAAAGTGAAGGATAAATGTTCATTTAACATCCAACATGCAATTGGAAATAAATTTGACATGTTGTAATAAAGAGCAGAAGCTCAGAAACCATAAAATATTACAGCAAATTTAACACATGCTTTGAGTTTAATTAGTTCTGTAATCCATAGCTGGGTGTAAATAGGAGAAAAAACAAACATCTAACTATGGCATTCCATATAAAATCAATACAATATTAGCTTTTATTAAAGTAAAACAAAAATGCTCATGAAAATTAGTAAATAACAAAGATTTAAGCACAGTTATTCAGAAATATTTAAATTGATCACCAAACAGCTTTGAAGGATGACACCACCACGGAGGGTTTTATATATATATATATATATATATATATATATATATATATATATATATATATATATATATATATAGAGGGGAATATGTATATATATATATATATATATATATATATATATATATATACATATTCCCCTCTAAAATTGAAAAGGATTCAATCAAAAATATCAAGCATAACAAACATTAGGTGTTACTTTTATAGCTGTTTTAAGAAGTGAAGAATCTAAATTGGTATTGTTTTCTTCTTATTGGTATGAATTCTGACTCTTTCCGTTTGGTTTACATGTTTAAACTGCCTATTCTTAGAAAATAAATCTTTAAAATGAGCTTAGTCACATACAAAGCTAGAAAAAGTTTTTTTTTTTAAGTATTTTTCATTTGGGGTTTTTAATGGAATTTGTTGACCAATTTTTAATCTTCAATAGAAGATGGATTGCAGTGACTTGGAACAGATGTCATTGAGATGCAGCATGAGAATGGAATCCCTGCCTGTAACATCTCAGTAGATCTTTTCAGGTCACATTTGTGGGATTTACAGCAGGATGTTGGAGGTGGTTTGGGAGATTCCTTTTATTCTCCATGTCCATTTCTCCTCTGTCAGTTTGGATGGGTTTTGGAACAGAGCTGCAGGAGAGAGAACTCGCTCTTCTTCCATTTACCACCACACCCCTTAATGTCTCTGGTTTCATCCTCATTTAGTCTTCTGTCACATCAAACTTAATAACATTACAGTGATGATCTCTGAATGTGACAGATAGTTGACCTTTTTAACATTCACGGTGGAAAATTCTGTCAAGACCGCCAAGAAAGAAAAAAAAAATCACATCCTGCTCAAAATTCAAAATGAAAAGGCCTCCATTGAAACTCAGCTTAATTTTACTTGGTTAATTGCAAATTTCTTGAAATAACAAGAAAGGAAAAATCTGGATAAACAAGTCTGTGCAACAAATATTTGCAATCCATCCAGCTGATCGAATGCCCTGATAGGCTGCCAGTTGTGGCTGCTCAGTCATGCCCGCTGATGATGGAGCAAACAAAAGAATGCATGAAAAGAAAAAACAAATCAAGGTTTTTAAAGCCAAAAATAGCAATAAAGCAGTAGTTTTATTGTATTATTTACTGTAATGGAAAAATAGGCTGAGGATATTGAACAGAAAAGTCCTGTTCTGTTCTATTTCCAAACATTTGTTGGAGGGGCTCAGCAGAAAACATCTGTTTGTGATATATAGTGCTATGTGGTTTTATCTGTTTTGGACACATGCTGAAGTAATAGAAATGGTCCCTGGCAAACTGATTTCTGCCCTCTGCCTCTTTCTGTGCAGTTAAAAAAAAGCTAAAAAAAAAAAACCATTTTTATAAAAGCGTTTTCTAAAATTTTATTTAAAAAATAGAGCCAGTTTTTCAAAATCTTGTCATTTGTCCTGATGGTTACATTTGTTGTCTTGTTTTCTTATTCCTAAATGGATCAATTTGCTCATTTCTATCTGTTTTAAAAGTTCTGTTTAACCAGATGTTTCTTTTCTGTATTTCCCCATCCTCTCAAGCCTCCAGTGCCCTTGCAGTGGAGTCTCTGTTTGGCCAAGCCGAATGCATCCAGGACCACTGCTCTGCATTAGCTCTCACTTCAAACTTCAGCCAAGCTGTTCAGAGCAGGGACAGAATCCTAACGCGGTCACATCTGTGTCTGGGTGGATCTTCATCTCTTCATGGCAGTTAAACAGACCCATGTCCTTCCAGTGATTTTACACCATAAAGCAAGACTTTACTGCTGTTTTTCTGATTGCTGCAGCTCAGAGCTGTACAAAAAAACCTGTGGGATATTTTATTTTGCCGTTCATGTGTATACAGAGGGAACGTTTGAGGGAAATGAAAGGTTAGATAGGAAATAAACAGTTTGGCAGCAAAGAGAAATGCTGCTTCAAGCTCATCTGTTACACTGTGTCCATATGAAAATCCCTTTTTGCCATTCAAAATCAAAACTGTTAAAAGAGAACATCTGGCCTGTTTTGGTCCCATCCAGCTGGAGCTAATCCCAGCTGTGCTGAGTCTCAAATAGAAATTAGGAACACAGGAAGGAAGGTTTTAAAGAAGAATCTGAGGGCAGAGAAGATCCACAAAGGACGTACAAAGGTTGAGATGATGATTACAGTGATTCTCATCAAAGCTCACCCATGAGGTTTGATTTTTTTTACTCCATTAGGGCTGCATGGTGGCACAGTTTGTAGCATTGTTGCCCTACAGTGAGAAGGTTGCAGGTTCAAATCCAGACTGTGACCGTTCTTTGTAGAGTTAGCATGTTCTCCCCATGTGTGGATTTTCTCTGGGTTTTCTAGCTTCCTCCCATGGACCAAACATATGCATGTTTGGTTTATTGAAGACTCTTAATCAGGGGTAGGGAACCCTGGTCCTGGAGAGCCGCTATCCAGAACATTTTAGAGGTTTCCCTGCTTCAACACAGTTGATTCACCTGTTCAGCAGCTCGTCAGGCTATGAACCTAAGCTGAAGGTCAACTTCACAGAAAAATTATTTTTTAATTATTATTTCTGATTATAATCAGTCACTGAGTTTAACATGCAGGCTGAAAATAGCCTCCTACCCCTGCTTCCGCAGGGTGCCCACTCTTTCCCTGAAATGCTTTTCCAAGACTTTTCCAGGACATGCTCAAGTCTTTTTCAGCTGCTACAGTACGAGTCAAATTATCACAACTATGGCTGTCCCTGTGCATGACTCCTGAGTGCTGAGACGCCCATGTTATCGATATCAAAAGACTTCTTGCAGAACTTACGATGCACATCTCGGACACTTCTCCTAGCCAGTCCTTGAACTGGGGGTTTTCTTTCCACTCAGTTTTGAATTTGCACCATCTTCCTGACACCGTCACTCACTCCTTCCTATAAAGGACAACACAAATTTGAAAGTCTATTACTGCTTATATTGAATGTTTACTCAATAATTTAGGCCTATTTTTCATACCTTAGCTTTTTCATATCTTTCATATTCTATGTATTATACTTACTGTACACACCGCATTGTCCAAATGTCCAAATATCAGGAAATAAGACTCCTCCTGTCGAATGAAGCTCAGCTCTGAACAGGCGCACGGGAACTTTTTCCCCCAGAGTACAACAACTTACAAATCATTCCTTCCTACTAGAGACCACTGCAAATATCTTAAAATATGAGTAAAGTTTACCTTTAAAGGTGCAAGAATGAGGTAAGAATGACATCTTGTGGTGAAATTTGGGTACTGCAGTTTATGTTTTTAAACAAACGTGTGACTCTCACACTCGTGTTCCATGATTTTGATGGCTGTTGCCAGTTACAGATCAGCACCAGAAGATTCTAGATGAGAAGTGAAGACAAGTCATACACAGTAAGTTTATAAGTAGATAAATACATTTCACTGTTATATCGAGTTGTTCGTTATTGAAAAAGTAGCTTGAGATATTTTTAGAGCTGACTATTTAGCTACTTCTAATTCAACGTTAGCATTGTTAGCTCAACGTTAGCCTCTAGACTGCTTTACCCATTATTAGAGTAAAACAAAAGGATGTTGTGGCTTCTTGGAGGTACAAGAAATAACTTATGGGTCGCTCCTGTTTATTGGCATAGCACTTTAAACAACTCTGGCATTGACTGGTTTCACATTACAAATGCTGGTGCTGCAGCATTAGCTTGGCGCACACTCAGACCGTGGGTCATAATTTAACATAGAACTTTACTTATTGTACCTTTAAAACTGACACATCAGCTCAAATGAAACACCTTCACTGATGGAAAAACACTGGACGTTTTGAATCTTAAGAAGAAAACCAGAAAGCCTTGGTGACTGGCAGTGACTTCACCTCTCTCCTGCTTTGCGTGTGTCGCTCTTTCAATTTGACCATCACTGTGTTTCACAGTTTCCATGGACACAGGAACATTTTCACCAAGGTCCAGAACCAGCTATATTCTCTCTGTCAACTCAGTGATCAAACATCTTCTCAGCTAAATTAAACCAATGAATGCAGCCCAAATGCGACAGAAACTTGTCTGATTTATGAAGTGTTAAAAAGTCACATTTGAAAGCTCAAGACTAGCTGGATAAACTCTGATGTTTAAAATCCTCTAATTAAATTAAAGGCATCAATTCACACATTTCTTGTGTATTAAAGAAAAATTATCATTGCAGTCAAACTCTGACAATCCAGTCTAATTAAATGTAGTTTTCTTACAATGTGAGCTTGCAAATGTAATTCATGGTTGTCCAGGTTTCATTAATGACAGTAAAGTCTCTGTAATGATGCTGCAAAGCAAATTAAAACGCTACAGCTTCAGTAACGCGCTTTGTTCTGGATCCTGGGTGAGTGTGCACCGTGACATTTCTGTACACATGTAAACAAGTAAAAGGAATGACTATATAGAAACATACATATTCTTTCCACCCTCGGATTCTGTAAGACTCTCCTCTTCATGTATTACAAGGTGACAAAGTAGCAGCAGGAAGGTATTTGCCACTGAGTCGCAAAAATGTCACTCCAGGTGCTGGCATACAATTAATGAGAATACAGCCAGGGATTTCTCCCAGTAAGAGATCACACACGGAGGCAGGAGCCTTCACTCTCCCACCTTGTGGCGTTCTCTGCTGAGAAAGACAGGTATTGTCATAACAAGCTGCTGTGCTTCACAGCCTGATAAGCAGCTGTTTGCTCTGCCTGCTTTAGAATAAAGCAGATATTTTAATGCAGAAAACATGGCTGTTTCAGCCTTAGACTCACTCAACACACCATGCCATGCTTTTAATGCTTGTCAACCATGTCTTCCCTTTAAACTCTAAAGCATACATTCCATGAAATACATTATTCAAGTAGCAAAGATGACTAAAATGGAAGAATATTTTTTCTGCTTTGTTTTTCTTTGCTTGTTTTAAACAGCAGCTCAAATACCTGCAGCCCAGTAACAAAATGTTGATATTTTGAAACGATTGGCTTCTATAGCAAAGTAGTTTTTGATTTAGGTCCCTTTACTCTCGCTTTGTCCTTGCACACACATGCACACACACACATGCACACACACACCTGCACACATGCACGCACGCACGCAGACTTGTTACAAACCACTAATGAAAATGTATCATAACAGATGAAATTTAAAACAATTAGAATATGGTGCAAAAGTCCATTTATATCAGTGATTCATCTTAGACTGAGAGACCATCTAAAGGCTCAGGAACCCTTTGCAGGTGTTCTGGATTCATTAGCTGATTAGAGTGTGACACTTTGAGTCTAGAATATTGAACCTTTTCACAATATTCTAATTGTCTGAGATTCTGAATGTGGGGTTTTCATCAGCTGTAGCCATAATCATCACAATTATAACAAATAAAGGCTGAAATATCTGGCTTTGCATGGAATTAGTCTGTCTCATAGATTAGTTTCACCTTTTAAGTTGAATTACTGACATGAATGAACTTTTTCACCATATTCTAATTTTTCGAGTTTCACCTGCATCTCATGTCTTTGTTTCCTTTTCTTTTTTCCAAAAATCTGCACATTGTAGATATGTCACATGAGATCACTGCCATCCTGCGTGGTAGCAAGCAGCTGAGTTGGAGCTGTTTTGAGGTGTGTATGAAGGCGTCATTTTTCATGTCTCCATTTCTCCATGTATTATGCAAAATCCTCTAGTCCTCCTGGCTGCCTTTTCCTTATCCCCTTCCTTTTCTTCCTTCTCTGAGACGGCTCAGGATGGGTGTAGTCTGGATGAAGAGTGGGTGATGAACGAGTGCCTGCAAGGCTGGCGAATGACTGTGCCAGCAGTACACAGAGCCTGGCAGCCTTGAGCTGTCCACCCACTCCAGATCCTGTTCCTCTGTGATTAGCCTGCAGACTCACCTCCTCCTTCTTTTGTCTCTATTCAAACCTTCTCTCAGTCTCAGGTGTTATTTGGATCACCATTCACCCATTTTCTGCGTATAATGTAAGCATTTCTAAGTTATATCCTGAACCCGTGTATTTGTTATAATTATCACATTAAGGGATCAGTAACTTTGCTTCAAGTCAGAATGTCAGAAGTTGTTAAAACCAACAACTTTTCAGGACTTGCTTTGTTGAAGGATTTGTTTTGTGAATGAGAAGCTTCATGATCTGTTGTTGTTCCTCAGTGAGAAAAGGAAAAAAAAAAGGTAAAAAAGTCTTTTCTGATGTGATGAGCCGTGACACACAGGGCACCAGTCCATCCCTGTGTTGGAACATGTCTTGATCCTCCACAGACAGTTTGTGTGTTTGCGTTTCTGGCTAATGTGCAAAGCACCGCAGAGCGTCTGTATGTACGAGCTGAACAGGAACAGCTGCAAAAGGAGAAAATAAAAGCCAGCATGCTGAAAAAACTTTAAAGAATATTTTTTTAATTATTATTTTAGCCATAAATCAGTCAGAAAACCTTTATTATAACATACATTTGCAATTGTGTACCTAAAACAGAGATCTGACTCCTAATAATTATTATATTTGTATATAGATTATCTATAAACGTTGTATATAGACATTTATTTTGCATTTAAAATGTGCTTGACATATTTTTTCAAATTAAACAGAACAGTAAATGTCTATTTTGGTCAGCTGGAAAAAGAGAAAACTTTCATCCTTTTAAAGCAGCTACTTTAAAGCCAAAATGGGAAGAGATGAAGATGAAAACAGATCTTGTAGGTGTCAGGTCATGTTTCTGTCCCTACTCTTCTGCCCAGACCAATAAAGTGACAGGGCAATGTGTCAGCAAGCTGGGTGGGTTTGAATCAGATGTGTGTGTGTGTGTGTTAAGGTTTCAGTGTGAATCACCTGTCTTTGTGCCTCCTCCTCCATCTCCTGATTTTTGTGTTTCTCCCTCCCTCACTGCATTTTTCCCAGACTGAGGCGTTCATGGACCCTCTGGCTCCTCTGCCTTTACTTGGAGTGCTCTGAGAACTTTGTGAACTCTTCTTTTCGGAGTGGGAAGGGAGAGAGTGACGAGCAGTTGATGGGACGCAGCCCGACTGCAGCAACAGCAGCAGCAGCAGGCTCATGTGGAGACGGTGTCAGGACGTTCAGCTGAAGATAACCCCCCCTCCCTGAGCCATGACAAGGCAATGCCTTCGGATGCCCCTGGCTCTGCTGATCCTCTTGGGGCTTGCAGACCTGAGTTTTGGCTCTGCTGATGAGCATGAGGATTACTACATGCAGGAGATGCTGACAAGAGAACAATACAATCAGGTTCAAGTGCCAGAGAAGCCCATTACCTCGACACCTGATGGTCATGGACACCCGAGGCGGAGCGAGAAAATGCCTAAAAGGAAGGGAGAAAGTGACAAGAAGGCAGATAAAAGCACTGCTCCTGCAAAGTCAGGTAACCCTGTGGTCATATTATAAAGAAAACCTCTGATAGTAGAAAACTTTAAAGTTAAACTTCTGTGAAAGAGTTGCCACTAGATGACAGTGGATGACTATTTCATGTGGCAAGTGTGAAGTTTATATCTGAATAAAATGGGCCAAAAAATTCAGGAATGCAAAAAAAGAATTTGTTTTAAGATATTACACAAAATATAGAAATTGTTTATGCAATTTATTTAGTTTTAAAAAAATTTTCATGAAATAGTAATTATTGAAAGTACATTTATGGACATCAGCTGACCAATGACTTCCTATAAGGAACCTCCTTAATCCCAGCATTTACAGATTATATAAATGTTTCTGTACGTCTTACACAACTGAAGAATTAAAAAAGCATGCTTTGCAGAACTAAAAAGGTGCAGAAACCCATGAAATCAGCAAGGTGCGTGAAGTTTTTGCAGAAACGTGCACCACAGACCTCACCATGTGAATCTCAAGTTTGTGCAGGTTTATATGTTTTTATCTTTGAAATACGGCCACGTGATTGGAGGACTGTAGGTGGTGTGAATAGATATTATGGAGCCAGTTCTGTGGACACTGACCTCATATCTTAGGCATCTGACTTCACATGTTTGAGCAGGTGGGACCACAGGAGGAGTCAAATATGCAGTCATTACACCTGTAGGGTGTTTTTGGGACGTGAACAATAACTAAAACAAACTTTCAATATAAGTTTAGAACGTTTCAAGAAAAAAAGAATCCAAAATAAAGTTCCAGACCCATGAGAGAACTAGACCATCTTTTAGTTGACACATGTTTCTGTGGGATGACGTTCTGAATCAATGAAGTGATTTCATCTACAGAAACGTGTCTGTTTTTAATGCAGCTCTGCCTCAGGGCTCAGAAATCATCACCATCCAGTACTGATGTCAGCAAAGTCCATTGCAGATGTTACTCAGGATTTGCTTCACTAACGATATGCAACGCAGGGGATGAAATGAAGCGTCTTGTATCTGGAAATCAGTGATGACATTAGAGTTGTTAAAATGCATGACATTTCTTAAAGTATTCACTTCCTCCACATTTTCATTTTAAAGGACTCAAACTTGTTTTTTAAAATGCCAAATCATTTCACTGACCTGTTGCCAATGGGTTTTGAGGTTTGGCACCTGTTCCAGCATTTTTCCAGCAATGAGTTTTTAATTAGCATGTTGTTTTAAAAAGTTTCAGAGCACTGGTGCATTTATGCAAAAATAAATGATAATAAATAGAACTAAATCAAGAGTTGGACAAAATCTCTTTTCATTTCCCTGTTACAGCTCATGAACTGTTTTTATTTATTTATTACTTTTATAAGATATTTTTTTGTGTGAAAGAAGGCTATGAAAATGCTTTACAATATAGATTTTTTTTACTTTTACGATAAAGAAACTAATGTCTTTTTTGGTCTAGAACTTGTAAGGGACACAAATAGTTTGTGGATATCTGTAAGGATGAAATTTATTTTATTTACTTATATTTTCTGAGGCTAAAGCATCTTGAGATGAAACATCTCATATTCAAAAGGGTCCTCCATCTATACAACATAAAAATTGAAAGACAGCAAGACATCTGGTATCTAAATAAAACAACAAAAAAGAAATAAAAAAGAAGCCCTTTTTTTGTTTTTACCTGTAAATATGCAAAACAAACCAAACCACAATAATGTAACCAGACTCACATACCTTCAAGCTAGCAAGCAATAACTTATAAGCAGTTACAAGAGGGTAAGACATGTAAATAAATAGTGTTCCTAAACAATCAAAAAGAAGTAATAGACTGTATATCAACCGGTAAATTAAAAAATTGAGCTCAAATTAAGTCTTATATCAATATTGTTTTTTGTTTTTTTGTAAATTAAATGATTAATAATTATTTTTTCTTCTAACACAACTGAAACTAGATCAATTGCATTTCTTGCAGAAATGCGTTTGAATGCTGCGTCGCTGAAACTGATTGCCGAAGCTGCCC
>SSNS01000268.1:714023-760959 GCA_006937985.1 Aphyosemion australe | reverse complement strand
AGGAGAAATATTTTAAAACCTTTCCAAACTAGTTAACGCTACGACCACAATTTTTGGAGTACGTCCATAAATTATAGCTCAAAACGGAGGAAAATCCGTCAGCTTTCATCCAGCGCAAGTCTCATTTCCCTCGGTTCTACGGTTCTCTCAGGACACGGCCTGAAGTCGAGCAAAGTCTGTTTTTGGCCCTATTCTTTTGAATGGGGGGAGGAGGAGACGTTCCTGAACTTTCCAAAACCGTACCTCAAGTTTAACCTGTGATTATAGAAAAACCGTAAAAGATATCAAGAAGCAGAGTCATTCGAGAATAGTTTAACTTGTTCTGGGTTTGTTAAAAGTTGAATGGAGTCTCTAAGTTGAAGTATGTTGAAGTAGTTAAAGTTCAAAGAGCTGAATGGATTTTGTGAAAAATCTGAAGATTTGAAGGATTTCCCATTCATTTCAATGGGCTGAAAAATTGCAGAAAAAGCTGAATATCTCGGAAACGGTTGAAGATATCAATACCAAAAGTCATTCCCGGAATGACCTGAACGAGCTGAACGGTTTGATACCAAACTTGTTGAAATAGCTGAAAAATTGTTGAAGAAGAAGCGGTCCAAAAAAGTGTACGGAATACGGAAGAATAAGAAGAAGAATAATAAAGAGAAACAGGAAAACAATAGTTTGAATGCATACTGCATTCAAACTAATAATAAAGAGAAACAGGAAAACAATAGTTTGAATGCATACTGCATTCAAACTAATAAGTTGTTGCATCTGAAAAAAAAAAACTATTTGCATGGAATGTTTTGTGCAGAAATTTAGCTAAATAAATAAATCATTTGACATCTTTATGTCAACAAAATCTAAATATAAGCTGATTTAATTTAATTAAGCTTTTAAATGCGCAACAAAATCATGGTGATTTTACTAAAGAGATTAAGTTAAACAAACAATATTGAGCCACTGAGTTGGAACAACTTAAAAAGATTAATTGATTTTTTTAAGTTGAGTCAGTTATCGTTTTCTTACAGTGTAAATTTAAACAACCTTAAATATGGTTACAAACAGATTTTTAAAGTTTCCTTGACCTCGTTTTTTTATCACGTCAGAATCACACTATGGGCTTTTTGTTTCACAGTAATGTCTTGTAGACCAGATGTTGGCACTTTCTGAAGTGTGTGTTCAGAAACACATCTGCAGCTCAGAGCATCGAGGAAGAACTGTCCTCTCGAAGGATAAAAGCTTTCAGATGTGTGAGGGATTTTGTCATGGGCCGAGACGCTGTCAAATACAAAGCACACGCCTCTCTTCCATCTTCAGTCTGTGGAATGTGACTCTCTGCCCCCGATCTGGCCTCATGTACAGGATGTTTTCATGACTGAACCTGGGGGCTCTTATCTCATACATGATATGCATCAAAGCGCATGAAAGAGGATGTACATTAAATGGGCTAATCAGCTGATTTGAGAATAAACTGTAGAAAACTGTGCATGCCTATTAAACCACCTCTTTTTTATTTTATTTAACCCTTTAAAGGGTCTCTCACTTACACAACATGTAGTTTCAACTGTTGAGTGTTATTGTGGGCTGAAATATTTTCAGCCATTTCTTTTTTTTTCTTTTTTACTGTTCTTTAGCTTTGTAGTTTTATGTTTTCTGACCTTTTTTTTACTTTTATGCTTAAGTTCTCTCCTTTTTTCACTTCTTTGCACATCTCTAATGTTCACCTGTTCGATAAAGGGTTAAAGTGCTCTTCGCCAGGTTTCCTAAAGGGCTTTTCCTTTGAACTTTGGACACTTTTCTTCAGAATTTCTTTCAAGCTCTTGTTTCAAAACATGAAATATTGTGTAGTGTGTGGAAAGTGGATATGTGGAAGACAAAAGAAGAAACATCATCCCTAAAAAATCCAACTGCAATAAAAGAGCAGCATCTGAAAAGCATGGCTAGTAAGTACATTTTATTTATATAGCACTTATCACAGAACCACAAAGTGCTTCACAAAGATCAGCAAAACAACTCATAAAATCATAAAATTATCTTAAAACAAAACAACAAAATATAAAATAAATTAAATTCAGAAAACACAAAGTCATAAAGTTTAAAATGATATTTTAGGAAATATGAAACATTCCAGCAAAGACCTGAAATGAGATTCATCAACGTTTGGTTGATCTTAGATTCAAAGAATAGGCAACTGGACCTTTTATTCCATTGAAGACATTTTGTTTCTCATTTGAGAAGCTTTCTTATTTTGCACAGAAGTGCAAAATACCAAGTATGAAAACAAAAGCAAGCTCTTCAGTCACTTCCCTTGCCCTTCCTCCTGGGTGGTGTTGGGTTTTGTTGTCCTGATACACATGAGATGTTTTCATCTGATTCCATTACTGTGAAAATGTCTGAGAATCAAATTCAGAAGTTTTGTAGAACAAAAATTTAAGCTCACATCCTCTTTTTAATATTGTGTTAAAGATCTTATGCCTCTCTCAAACCATTGATCTGCTCTGTCCAGAATACGAACTCTCCTGACTTCAGAAAGTGTCTCTTATCCTTAAGAAGGTGCAGGTTTTGTTCTGAGAAGTTGGTTCCCATGTGTTGTGTGTCTTCTATCTGCACTAAACTGCAGCTTCTGTTTATGTTTTCTGTTCTTAGGACTTTACATTCTTATATTTGAATGACTAAAAACCTATGCCATCATGAATTTCAGTCAATTAACAAGTTTTCAGCTAATAATTATTTATCTTCATTTCAGACACACTGAACTAAAAATTAAAGATAAAAGCAATAAATGTAACGCTATATTTCATGTGATATTTTCCCAAATATTTAACAAAATAAAGTTTAGACTCTTGCATATCCTGGTTCCTTCCCCTAGTTTAGATGAATTTCATGTCTGAAAGGTTCATTGATCTGAGTTAAGTGACTTGAATAAAGAAAACATCATTGCTTTGAAAATGGTCAGGTACTGGACAGAATATTAGAAGACAAGGCAGTCAAAATTTATGAAAGCCCTTCAGGAAACATAAAGAAACATTGCTCTTATTCACTTTAAATGATTATGAGAACTTCTGTTCTACCTCCTTGAATCTGCTCTGCAGAGTTTGCAGCATGCTGCAGAGAGCGCGCCATGTGGCCGTTAGACGAACTGCAGTATAAAAATGCGCACTCCTGTGGAAATTTGGCGTGTGATCGCTGAAAGTTATCCCCGGGGACAGTGAGCCAAAATCAGATTGCCAGGAGTATGTAATAAAAATATTAAATAATGTAGTTTTTAAAAACAGTAAATGGAAAAAGAGGGAAATTAAATTTGAAGTGTGTTCTTAGAAATAATAAGGACTAAATGAGACCAAAATATTTTTGTCGGTCAACCTAAGGGGTCGCTTTAACTGGACATTTTCCATTTTTGTCCTTTTTTTTTAAGGTGACGGAAAAATTTGAAGCCTGTCCGTTATTTTGACAGATAGTCATTCACACCCTCAACTCATGCAGGTGTGCAGATTTTAAACATTACACACAGAGTACATTGCTGAGGTAGCAAAATCAAACAAGAAAAGATTTCCATCAGAGCGTTAGGCTATCTCACCATTCTCAACGCATCTCGCTATTGACAGCGCGCTGAAGAGCTGCGGACAGGAGCTCGGAGCGCGTCTGTGACCAGTAGTCACAGTTCCAGTGCAACAGAATTGGAACACAAGAACAAGTGCTTTCCAGCTCTGGAAATTCTTCTTTCAGAGAGTCTTTCCAACTTCTGGTTATTTCCTTTGGAGAAATGTTCCCTGATTTTAAATCTTTGGCTGAAGTAGTGCTTGTTATTCCAGTTGTGGCAGCAGAGCACGAATTCAGCCTCCAGAACATTTAAACAGCCATGAGTCTGTCTGAGGCAAAAGTCCAGAACCTCATGACTATATCCTCTTCAGCAAGCCCCCATTGAGACATTTACGCACAAGCAGGTGCACAGTTCAGGTTTCCGCGGAGCAGAAGGAAGGTGTGACACTGTGCGTTCGGGCTAGCCTGGCAAGCCATCCTATGTGAATATAGAGTCTGGCCATAAGCCATAGACAGAGCAGAGAATCTACATGGTTGTCTTTTAAACTGTCACTGCATGCTATTGGGCAACGTACAACGTGACGTACTCACCACTACGGATGTCAGTCAACCGGGCAGTCTGCCATACACTGTCGAAAGAAGACACAAATACATCCTTTTTCTAAATAAACTTAAGTACCTCTATCTGCTCTTGACTCAAAATCAAAGAAAAGCCCAAGTCTAAATAGTCCAAAGTTGATGCCAAAGCCGCTTAAAATGAGCCAATGCTATTGTAGATGTTCCGCTCCGTCATCCCACCCACCAAACTGATAGAGCCCTGTGATTGGCACAACACAAAACCAGTGGCGGCTGGTGATTTTTTTTTTGGTGGGGCAAATTTTTTTAATCTTTTTTTAAAATCCAAATTGGGTTTGATTGAAGGCAACTGGGCTTCTTTGGTTTGCCAGTTGTCATACATTTATTTATTAAAAGCCATCGGTCACAATAACAGAAAACTGTGTGCAATAGGTTTAATCTGCATATACATTTTCAGTCAGGGATCGACACGTTTTACTCTCAAATGCACAAGACCCCAAACGTCTGCTTCAGTGAGCTCCACAGGCTCCAGACTTCTTCAGGACATGAGGATCCCTCTCTCTGACATCAGAACCACCAAAGAAGACGTCAACACTTTCAGCTGGAACCAGGTGTCTGCTGCTGCTTTCATGGAGCTCCCAGATGTGGTGGATGTTCTAGAGAGAGAAGCAAGTCTTTTAGAAAGCTACAGTCTTCATGTCATGATGTGTAAAGTAAAATAAGCTGCAGATTCATCAGGCTGAGATCAATAATTACATGCAGGAAACCTCAGAAAAAGTTACAGTGTTTGCATTAGTGTTGGTAGGTGATAAATAAATGTATCACTAATAAATCACTTTAATATGAATTTTATTTTGATGGCCTCCCCATCACCCAGCCAGCTGCAGCACTCCACCAGTCCACTTACCAGCTTTAACTCCATCATCACTGACTGGACCGGCGAGTTCCACCAACCTGCTCATGGCTCAGCTCACCACTCATGATCAGTCCCTCTGAAAACATTAAGAGGATGGACATAAATGCAGTGGCAGCAGTGTGACCTGTAACTGTTTAGTTACTGTTCTACAGCTACTGATGATATCCCAAATGATGCTGCTGTCTGATCTATAACTCACATGGCAGTCTCAGAATAAAAGCAGCTTCTCTCTAGTTGAGCGTTTAGTACCGCCTCTTTACACACGAACATTATTGTGTCTCATTAAAATTCATTTTAAACCCAGAAATCTCCAAAGAATTTACAAAACTCTAAACAGATATTTATAACTGCGCTGAATAAGTGAAGAAGCTAAATAGGCTCGTTTAAACGCACAATGACCGGCTGCTAACTAGCTAGCTAGCTGCAGTTAGCCGGTTAACACAATTAACTAAAACTGACTACGTTAAAAATCATAATTGACTTATTTTGGTTCGAGGCAGTCAGCTAATGCTTCACAATGCCAACATGTTGTAATTTCATTAACTTACCAGAGGAAAAACACTCCAAAACGCAGAGAATCAACTATTGGGAGCTCCATGGCCGACGTTACTTGAAGCCTATGGGAGTGTCCGAACTCTGTATCTGAAAGGCGCTGATCTCGCTGCACACAACACCAGCCTTGGGCTTTAGCTCTATCGCCCTTCGGGCTTCCAAATCGATGACGATGAATTCCCGTTGCTATACGTTTGAATTTCTTGTCAGTAATTGGCTGGCTGCTGCACTCAGGCTTGGGCGATCATTCTGTCGCCTCACCTCCCTCCACCGCTGTGGACACGTGACAGGAAGTATGTCAACGATTCGGCCGTGTTAAAAGTATGAACATTATTAAACTACAATTAAATGCAGATTACACACAGCACTTACAGTCTATATGGTGTATAGATCGTTTATTTTAAATCTTATGTTTTTTTAAATATATTTTGGTATTCCTATCTTCTTCTTCCTTTTCCTGTGAGACTGGTGGGGCGGCGCCCTAGCGCCCCCTATGGACGAGCCGCCACTGCACAAAACTGATTGGGCCAACAGTAGACCTGCTGAGGCTCTAATGGAGCATAGCTAGACCGACATGCAGAGTTAAATCATTTTGTTTGCACTGCTGTCTGTCTAGATTTCTAAGCTATCTTTGGGCCACATCAGGTGAAATGTTCCTCCTTTAAGTGAAATCGTTTAATTGCATTGTTTATATGTTACTGGGGCACTCTGTTCAACTTGTTTGGATTAAATATTATATTAAAAATGAATGAAAATTAAATGGTACTCAACTTTATTTATTTATTATTATCTTAAGAATGACCGTTTTTTTTACCCTGTTGGTCAAAAGTGACAACAAAAATGTCTAGCGCAACCTCTTGTCAACCTCTAAGCTACAAGAAATGAATCTGCTATTTAAAATGTTCAAATGTAATAATCTACTGACATACATATATTATAAATCTTTAAATTTTCATTTCCTCTCTCAGTGAAAGCCCCCAACAAAAAGATGGAGAAGAGCAAGAAGAACACCCTGAAGGATTCGAACAGCGTATCTGAAGGAGTTGGACAGTTCACCTCGATAAAAGAGGGTGAGTGAAAACCCAGAGTCACCTACTTGTTATGGGAAATTCATGATCTCATAAAAATGTNTTCCTTGGTCAAAGAAAACAGTTATATGGAACAGACTTGTCCCACGTGACTGCGGCTGGCTAGAGCCCGCTCCCTGCTTACGCGCCCTGTTGATGTACCTCCCATCATAGCAATGTTAAGTTTTAATATCGAGTGTTTTACTTTTTTAATTGTGTATATAGGAGGGGAAAGCAGGGCACTACCAACACTGTTTACAGTGGAGACAGTGTGCTGCTGACCTCGACTGTGGACGTTGTGGATCGGTGGGCCGAGTACTTCAAAGACCTCCTCAATCCCACCAGCATGTCTTCCAATGAGGAAGCAGAGTCCAGGGACTTTGGGTTGGGCTCTCAAATCTCTGGAGCCAAGGTCACTGAGGTGGTCAAAAAGCTCCTCGGTGGCAAGGCTCCTGGGGTGGATGAGATCCGCCCGGAATTTCTTAAGGCTCTAGATGTTGTAGGGCTGTGTTGGCTGACACGGCTCTGCAATATCGCGTGGACATCGGGGGCAGTGGACTGGCAGACTAGGGTGGTGGTCCCCCTATTTAAAAAGGGGGATCCGTCGGACTGTCGAACCTCGAATCCAGGAGGAACAATGTGGTTTTCGTCCTGGCCGTGGAACACTGGACCAGCTCTATACCCTTAGGGGGCTCCTGGAGGGTGCGTGGGAGTTCGCCCAACCAATCTACATGTGTTTCGTGGATTTGGAGAAGGCGTTCGACCACGTCCCTTGGGGGGGCCTGTGGGGGGCCCTGTGGGGGCTACTCTGGGAGTATGGGAAGAGAGAGCTGAGCCAGAAGGCTCCATCCATCTATCTTCTTTGAAAAAGGTTTATCTTTCCTGCCTCATAAAATGACTTTATAAGTTATATATAATCTTATTTTGTTGAATTGACAAAAATTAAGTCTAAAGTGTTTTATAATGTGTCTAATACTATAATAATGAATGATGGGGTTAACATGAATATTTATTCCTGTAAGGATGTATTTCATATCTTAAATTACACCAGATTAGTATTTGTTGGCGTTAATGTTAAATCTATCAGGATATTCACATATTAATAATATATTATGAATGTTCAGCATATTTACTGCACATTAAGTTAATAAGATTTACTACACATTAAGAATAACCTCTCTTAAGCATTATAAAAAGGAGTGATGTCTGAGGTATCTTTGATAACGCCCACTCTAACTTGTCAAAGTCTGATTCGTCCAAATGAATAAACAATAGTTGATAAAAACGAGTTCACTCCCTAAAAAATTTAGTTGGAGTTGAAGAAAGAGTTTTGGAAGGAGTTCCTAAAAGACTAAGAATTCTAGCTAAGCTACTCGGTTTAGCCGACCGGGTGAGCCAAAGCCTAAGGAACCATCCTCCCTTTTTGACATGAAGGTCAAAACCTTCTTTGCAAGCTGCATCAGATACTAAATAGATCCACCAGCTTCCTGCAGTCACCTGGCAGGTACCCCTGACCAGAAGGGACCGTATTTGGAGCGAAGCTACGGCTCCGATACCTCAGAGGTCAATGCCACCAACAGTCTGTCCGTACCGACTTCTCTGATCCCCTGGATCACACGAGGACCTCCACACAAGAGTTCGTAGACTGCACTGGTGTCTAAGATTTTTATTAATTTGATAGTTTGTTAAACCATACAGATTTATTTAACCCAGACATCACAAGGTTCTAAGACACTTTGGTTCTGATTCCAAAACATTTAAGCCTACATTCCATCACATCATTAATTGTCTCAGTTATCTTGTTTTAACCATCATTCATCATAATTTGTCCTGTGTCCTCATTAGTTTAAAAGAAATAGTATTAAATTAATTTTTATAACTATATTCTTGACTCTGTCTGAATTATTCTGAAGTGTGCAGGTCCCTGATGTTACAAAGAATCTAAGGTACTATGAAATCAACATTCAAAGATCAATAAGATTGATAATTCATATAGCAGAGTCGTAGTTTAACCCTCCCCTCTGCAGCTTCTGTACTGTTACCCACCCACTCCCCCATCCAGACAGTGTCCTGCCCACGGCCAGAATCAAACAGATTAAAGATCAGGCTTAATAGAGCAAATCATGAAAATCTCATAAAAATAAAAACAAATTCTACTGAACAGAAAACTAGAACAATTAAATGTGGTTTATTGAACATTAGATCTATCTTTTCAAAGACTTTATTAGTTAATGATTTGATTTGTGATAATCAGATTTCTCTGTTTTGTCTCACAGAATCCTGGCTGCAGCAAGAGGACTATGTTAGTTTAAATGAGTCCACTCCTTCTAATTATTTAAATCATCATATTGCTCGTAGTACAGGGCGAGGAGGAGGAGTAGCAACCATCTTTCATTCAGATTTATTAATCAGTCCCCAACCAATTAATAGCTACAGTTCTTTTGAACATCTAATTCTTAGTTTGCCTAATCCGGATTGCAAAGCTCTAAAACCACTTTTGTTTGTAGTCTTGTATCGTCCACCAGGCCCCTACTCTCAATTTTTGGATCAGATCTCAGATTTCTTGTCTGATTTGGTGTTAAATACTGATAAGGTCATTGTGGCNGACGTGAAATAGGCAGATGTTTCAGCATTATTGTCATCAGATGTAGGATAAATCTGTTTTCTCTTGGGTATCACAGATGTGCTTTTTAAAGCTGCAGAGGCTGATTTGGAAACTGCAAACATGCACGTGGATTCTTATGTAGTCATTTCATTTTTCTTTGAGTTAAAAATCAAGACAATGAAACGATCACGCTCCAATCAGGCATCATCAAACATGCCTTTCAGACAATTGTTGCAATGAAGCCCATCCATCACTCTGGCTCATGCAATGCTAATGGCATGGAGGCAGAGGAGCATAACATCATCTGTGCTGTGTTCCTTCCAAAGCTCCTGGATTATTTTTGCTGTTCATTTTCTTCTTCTATCTTTTCATTTTGTGACTCTTTTTGTCGTCTCGTGATGATTTAGTTATTTTATATCTCTTCACTATTAATTTAGTTTGTTTTAAGTCTAATTTTATCGACTTAATTTGTGGTCTGTCTGGGTGTCTTTGATGTCTTTTGTGCAACATGTGTTCATTTGTGGTTTTGCTTTTCTTTTGTTTCTCATTTTAATATTTCATATTTTAAGTTTGTTTGATCAGTTATGTTTTTTATCTGAGGATTGGTTGCTTGCATCTTTTTGGGAATCATACATGTTGAAAAAACCAAAACAGGGGCCCAATAAAGATCTGCCCAATGGATCCATTCATTTATCTTGCCCTGGTTTAATTGTAATATTGAAAATTAAAGCAACTGTTCCAGTGCGTGCTAACACAAACAGCTAATCAGTCGATTGCATAGCAGCTACTCAATACATAGGAATCCAGATGTGGTCTAGATGACATGCTGAAGTTCAAGCTGAAAATCAGAAGGAAGAAGAAAAAAATATGACTAGGAAAATGGCATTATTGTTGGTTTGAGATGGGCTGCTCTTAGTGTTTCAGAAACTGATGATTTGCTAGGATTTTCACCCACAACCATCTCTAGGAGGTATTGTCAGAGAAAAACATCCAGTAAGCATCAGTTTAAATAATTGTCTGGTTAACATTCTGCCTTTAATTGTTGTTTTAATGCTCAGATCCTGAACCTTTGTCTCAAAACACTCAGAAAGTCCCTTCTTGCATTCCAATATTTTTACATGCTCTCAAATGGACTCTTCTCTGTCAAAATTCATGCAAATGTCTCTCTCTAGAGTTTTAGCTTCTTCCCTATGTGCTCACACATTTTCTCTGGTGGTGTAACGGTGTATGGGAGATTTCATGGTCCACTTTAAGCCCTTCAGTAAGCTGAGCCTGGTTTAAACACCACAGCCTACCTGAGTATTGTTGCTGACCACATCCACCCCTTTATGACCACATGGACCCATCTTCTGATGGCTACTTCCAGCAGGATAATGCACTATGTCACAAAGCTCAGATTATCTCTAAAACTGGCCGATTTTCCTCTCGTGCAAGAATCTTTGAGGTGGGGCCGAGTTTTACGTCGTGTGGTATACATGCGATAATGAGAATGGATTAACACCTCACAAGCAGCTTCTGATCGACAATCTTGAGGTTGCAATTCTGGGTTTTCAGACTCAAGGTCCAACATGCTGCGTAAAAACTATTATTTTTAGCATATTTTTAGGCCCAAAGTGTAAAGTGTGAGCAGTCAGGTTGCATCCGAGCATTGGGTCGTACAGTGTGAGAACATGACTCGTGAGCTTTGCCCTGTGAGGAAGTCATACAGTTTGAGATGGAGCTGAATGCCGTGACTGAAAAAGTCACACAGTGTATGCCTGGCTGATCTGGTTTCTAGAACATAACGATGAGTTCATTGGACTCCAGCAGCCTCCACAGTCACCAGATATCAATGCCTAACCTTTGGGATGTGGTGGAATGAGATACTCTCATCATGGATGTAACTGTGTGATGCTGTCATGTCAATATGGACCAAACCCTGTTGGATCTATGACCTAAATAATTAAAGCAGTTCTGAGCACAATGGTGGAGGTCTGGTGGGTTTATAAATATTAAGTCTCCAAAGGTTAAATAATAAAAAATGTAACAAACTCAGCATGACTACCCTTTGAACAGCAAGTGACCTAAAGAGCAACATAAACCAGGAAGACATGCAAAATCTGACAGTAAACCAATGTCATATGGCAGACAGTCATCTCCATTTCATTGTGTGTGTTTTTTGTCCTCACCTTGTTCTCCTCCACTATTAAACTCCTGTGAGCTAACAGCATGAATCCAGAAGAGATTGTAAGTGCAGACTTAAAGGGTCAAGTACAGCTGCACACATTTTATAGAGTTACTGTGAGCACAACTATAACTGTGCGTGCCAGTGGCCTTGCTTCTGATTCTTTAAACAACTTTTACATTTTTGTTTTGCAGCAGGAATGAATTTAGTCTCAAAATATGTCTGCTTTCCATTTCTCCTACGTGTTCTCATGCATACATGGATGTGTTTTCCCCTACAAACTTCACAGCATGTGACAGTATTGTTAGACTGGCATGAAATAAAAGTCTCTGCGCTGTAATTTACTGCAGTCCCGTATGTTCAAACTCACATATATGCCATCTGGAAAAGTATATTGTTTTATTAAAGCAACTCTTCCACTTCAGGATGGAGACTTGTGAAGGCGATATTGGCCGGGTGACAGCGACATGTGCACCATGTGCTGCGTGTACAAACAGACTCAATCTGAAATTCTTCCTCTGAAGTTCCACTGCTGTGCTCCAGCTTGATCAAACCAAAAGAGCTGTTGGGCCGTAGAGATTTTACACACGTCAGCATATATTTCCTCATTTGGCTCTTACAGGATAACATTCATTACAGTGCAAAAAGATGAGAGATTTTACACAAAGCTGGGTGCACCGGCTTAGTTTCTGCAGTCACTTAAATGTGGGCATTTGTTCAAACAGCTTGCAGCTCCCTCCAGCATGAAACAGAAACTATTTCAGACATGCTGAGCTTTTTTCTTAAGGATATTTTGTGAGGGATTTTCCAAAATAAAGACTTTCTTTGCAAAATGTTTAACGGCTGCTGATAACTGACACCAGGGGTTTTTCAGGAACTTTGAAATGCACTTTTGTTGAATTTTCCACTTCGATGTATAATTGTATCCTGAACATTCATTAAACAGAAAAATTCTTATGCTACTCTAGCTGACCCTTCTTGTTGTTACAACCATTATTGAAAATAAAACCTGCTTCTGTCCTACCAAAACTATCTCCATAATCCCTCTTAATCCATGAAGCCAACCAGCAGAAATTAAAGCAAAACTAAATAAGTTTCCCCACTTCTCCCTACTGGTTGAAAGTGGAATTACAACTACCCTGCCGCAGCCTGCTGTAGCTAGTGCTAACAATGAGCTAACACTAACATGAGCCAACTGATACTAAAGCCATAAAGTAAAAAGATCCACACTGTTTGAAAAACAAAAAATAGTATTACTTTCCAGTAGCAAAAAGCCAGGTCACCATCAGTCTGTGACTTCATGGCCTCCTTTAGCTTCCTCAAAAGAGTTCACTCAGGTTTTATCTCTTTGCTTCACCTCCAAGAATCCATTATAGTCTGTGGGGGTGATTCAAACCAGCCGCGATGCGGCAATCAAGTTCTGTTTTTGCCACAAGCCGCTTCTTAAATGCGTCAATTTCCGCAGGTAACATAGGGTTAGTCAGGACATCACACTCGGTTTCAGTGTGAAATGTTCGGTAATTTTCAAAATAAAAGTTTTTATTGCAGTGATGCGACCTCACGTCTCAAGTGCAGTGGTATGTTTTTCATGGCGTTAATCCTGGCAGTGAAGTCTTAAGGGACCTTGTGATCTCACGAGTCCAGAGAGGAGCGCGGCGGAGAAGCCGCTTCACAACTGTAAAGAAGGCCTTAATGCTGGCAGTAATAGAGAGTACAGCTAGTGCAGCATGTGCTGACCCATGTACTCCACTGAAAGCACCTAGAATGGGTGTATAAATGTCAAAACCACACCACAGAGTTGTGGAAAAAGCCAGCTTTGACTTTTGAAACATTTTTAGACACATATATACCCCAGAGAGGGAATGAGCATTTTTAGCAGAGATGTGGCAAAAAGCTACATACCTGATTTTGATACGGGTGTTGTTTTTTAAACGAATGCAGGTATTCTCAGGTGGTAGTAACATTTTCCAGTGTAACAATGCATCTTACTATAGCATAAAAGATAATAAATAATCCAAGTTGTTACCTAAATCTTTCTTTTCTTTCTTTCTTTGAGTCAATTGAAATGTCCACCACCCAAGTTGTAGGATTTAAAAGATCAGCTGATGATATTTAATGGCTGGTATCCCCAGAGATCTTTATAGGTGGCTTAGTAACTTTAGTAAACTGAATAGGAGAGTGTGGGTGTAAACGTTTCTGCAGACATGCTTCAGTTTGTATTATCAGTGTAGCAGCATTTTGAATCTACCCAAGATGAGATTCAAAGTCAGTTAAGTGTCAGGCTTTGATTTCTGGGTAATTTTTTAAATAAATGTTTCAGTTTAAGAGATTTAAAATCAAACTAGAGGATACCATCTTCTGACAAGGTTAGCACATGAATCATGACTGCATAGAGTTTTGACTGGGATTTAAAAACAGCAAACAATCAGCTTCATGAAGCAGTAGCTCAGGAGGTAGAGCGGGTTGTCCAGTAATCGGAAGGTTGCAGGTTCAATCCTGGCTTCCCCCATAGAATGCTGCTGTTGTGTCCTTGGGCAAGACACTTAACCCGCCTTGCCTGCTGGTGGTGGTCGGAGGGACCGGTGGTGCCAGTGTACGGCAGGCCTTGCCTCTGTCAGTACGCCCCAGGGCAGCTGTGGCTACATTGTAGCTCATCCCCACCAGCGTGTGAATGTGTGTGTGAATGGGTGGATGACTGATTGTGTTGTGAAGCGCCTTGGAGGGTTGTAGAACCATAAGAAGGCACTATACAAATACAGGCCATTTACCATTCATGAAAACTTGTTAAAGGATCTAAACTACTTCTCAAAGACTTAAAGTGACAATGTGTAGTTTTTACCATTAATCTCTGGAAATATCCATCGAAATGTTGAAAATGAATAAAACGACGTCCGGTCGTTGAAAAATATTGGCTTTGTAACATATAACCATAAAAATCAGGTCTAAAATACATAGGGTGAAGGTATAGTCTCTGGGGGACACCATATTGGACGTCATATTCCCTTCTACGCAAGCTCGGGGTCCTGCGCCTGCTGATGACGTCACACTAGATGATTGGCTAGACATACGACTTACAGAAGTTACGTTACAACGTTAGAAAACATTTAGACAGTAAGAAACACAAATTTAATAACAAAACTGCTAAACTCTTTCCAAAACCTATGTGAAAGAACAGAATCGAAAAAGAAATGCAATACATTTTGGCCAAGTGGTATTGCCGTAGTTTGACTACAGGCGCAGGACCCCGAGCAGATCCGGAACCTACACCACCAGAAAACTAGCATCAGCATTGCATTCTCTCGATGGAATTAACTGAAGGACTAGTCTGAGGAGTCACGCAGAGGTCACATGCTTTCTGCTTGACAGGTAACATTTACCGTAATGATTTTTTAAACTAGCAACAGTCACGGTGACATGGTGTAAAACTACTCTGAAATGTATGTACTGCCCCCTATCGCCAGGAAACTACACACTGTCTCTTTAAGGTCGTTTTCTGACGGTATTAATGGTGTAAACCTATTTGTGGAAGAGAAAATCCTATTGGACTTATTATAATTGTAGAGTTTCACCTCTTCAAATTCATTTTTGTTAGCTGTCAGTTTTTCAAGGTAATCTAATGAGATTATGCTTCATGCACTCTGGAGCATCTCCTACTAGATGGTGTGGCTTGACTGAGTCTTCCTCGCTTCCACACAGTTCAGCTAATCGTATAAAAACTCAACACGGTTCAGAAAATTTTGTTTGCTTTCTAGAAAGAAGCAGGCCATACTTAAACATCCTTAATGGTGAAGTTCATTAATTTCAGTTCATGTCTGTAACTAAAATCTTTGTGTGATCCCTTTGTATCAGTTTCATAAGAGACTTTCTTTGACAGTTTAACAGCCACGCTACTGTAAATCCCCATTTGCTCCCTTCAAGGATAATCATGTAGCTTTTGTAATTCATGTATTCAGGTTGTGGCTTGACGGCTCTGATAGGGGTGTGTTGCAGAACTATTGAAATGAAGCGTTCACAGCACAGTCATTAATCACCATCAATGCTTGACACGTTTTAAAATTCACAGGAGTGTAAATATCAAAGACTCTATCACAGGATAAAAATTTCATTATGTTGGCTCAAGTTTTGCAATTTCAGGAACAAAAAGATCTAAAACACAACGTGGAAGAAACAAAACCCTTTGCTACTATTTTTTTTTCCTTCTTTAAAGCTAAAGGTTTGAGCAAATGAATGCATAACAAGTGGAAAATGCTGCTGATTTCTGCTTCTTCTGCACATCTGCAGGTCACAGTGCACAAATGCTCATCGCTGTAGAGACAAACATTAATCCTGACTCAGATGCTATTGTGTATACTAGAATCATATCTGATGACACAACATTATCATAACAGGACAATTTGTCTTTCTCTTCACCCAGAATGCCCCCCAATAGGACTGGAGACATTAAAGATTGATGATTTCCAGCTTCACGCTTCGTCTACAAAACGCTACGGCCTCGGAGCGCACAGAGGTCGCCTAAACATTCAGGTAAGAGCTGCTGTCGCTTTGCCAAGGTTTTGTTTGGGCTTGCCAATATACCTTAAGGAGATTTCACCTTGTCTCAGAGGTTTTAATGTTTTCTGGAGTCATTTTGTTTCCACAAAGTAATAACGCAAAAGAAATGTAATGAAGAAGAGACGGCATCTTTTGCATCATTTACATTATCGTCTTTCAGCTCGCTTCTTATTTAAACGCCCCAAAGCAAAGTGTTGCAATCAAACCAGATCACATCCTTGGACTTAATAAAAGTCTTAAGGAGAAAAGATATTTCCTGTTAGTCATGAGTCAAAGGTTTAAAGCTGCTAACAATCTGCAACAATCCTCATTTTTTCCAGTTTGACCTGCCTCTCTTGCACAACACCAACACATGTTCTTAATGCAGTCAGGAATCCACAAACAACCAAACAAAAACCTGTCGTCTGCTGGAGATGAATCCATGTGTGTCCAAATTCAACAACCAGAGGAATACATGGGCACGCTCTGGAAAAATACAGAAAAAACAGGTGGATTTGTTGACTCAAGTCATTTTGTTCAGTGTCTTTTGCAGCAGCTCAATTCTAAAAGAAATATATTGACATCAAGATAGAGAGAAAACACCATCAACCTCAACAGCATGCATTGTTTACTGAAGCTACATAAAATAATCCCAACAATACAACAGAAATCCTAAATATAAGGCTTTTCCAGAGGGATCTGTTGAAGACTTAAATTTCTACAAGTGCATGGAAATAATAAGACACAATCGCTGGCTTTAGGAAAACTTTGTAAAACTCCTTCGAATAACCAGAAAGGACCTAAACTCAAACTCAGGTAATGCCTGAACAATGTGCACTGATGCTCTGTCCAACCTGATGGAACTATGTACCTCTTCTCAAAGCCTGGGACACTATTTTTCATTGAACCCCAAGCGCTGAGTAATTTGCGTAGAATTGCAGATGATAAATAAGAATTCTACAGTGAAAAAAAATCACAAAACAGTCTAATTTTTCAATTGTGTTGGAAGGAAGGTTACACTGAAACAGATTTCTTTGTCAGCCGGCTGGGAGTTGTCAGTTTTTCTCCTTTAAAAAAAAATGAAAGAGGGACATATATGGAAGAAATGCAATGTCACCAGAATATGACTTTTTTTAGACATTAAATTTTTTACATTGAATTTTTATTCTGTGAAATCCATCCATCCATCCATCCATCCATCCATCCATCCATCCATCCATCCATCCATCCATCCATCCATCCATCCATCCATCCATCCATCCATCCATCCATTTTCCTCTGCTTATCCGGCGTCGGGTCGCGGGGGCAGCAGCTTCAGCAGAGAAGCCCAGATTTCCCTCTCCCAGCCACTTGGACCAGCTCCTCTGGGGGGATCCCAAGGCGTTCTCTGGCCAGCTGAGAAACATAGTCCCTCCATTTGTAATTCCATTTGGCATTTGTAATTCGACACTGGTCAGCAAAAAGTTTTAAAGTTGTGGACAGTATGTTAGTAAAAAGAGCGACCCAGAAATGATTTCTTGTACCCCTAAGAAGCCACGGCATCCTTTTGTTTTACTATAATATCGGGTGGAGAACACTAAAGGCTTACATTGAGCTAACGAGTTAACAATGCTAATGGTGAATTAGAAGCAAATAGCTCTAAAAATATCCCAAGCCAACAACTATATATTTCAGTGATATCTATTTATCTACTTATCAACTTACTGTGTATGACTCGCCATGGCAACAGACATGAAACTCACGGAATGGGAGTGGGGAGAGTTTGGCCGTTTCTCAATATGCGTACTTGTCTGTACTTGTGTACTCCCGTCCTTGAGAAACGTCATCAACGATGGTCCAAGTACTGTTCCAATTCTAAGTACATATTCAAGCAAGTTCGCTGAAAGTTCCCGGATATGTTCTTGCTCCGCCCATTGTATCGAGGATGCACTGATGCATCCTTCTGCGGACTTGGGACAGCAAAGTTTCCCATAATGCATTGCGCCGCTAACCGTTATACTCCGAACGGCAGAGGAGAAAGCTTATAACTGTTGTGTTTTATATCAGAAATACAAATAAATCAATATAAAGTTGTCTGTTATTGTAAATAATTGCGTATAACCTGTAAAATTTGCTGTGTATTTGTTTTTTTCTTCTTTCAGACTCTTCACGATCCCTCAAAATGCTAATGAGCTAACCCACTATCAAAATAAAAGCATCATTGCTTTGTTTTGATGAAAAAAAAACTTTTTTTCTTCATTTAACAGCAGGAAATGCTGATATTTTATCAGTTTTGACGAAAAGTGGACCAAATATAATACAAATAATACGTTTTCATTGTTTTTTTGTCATTTAAGGAACAGACTAGACTTTTATTTTTATGTCAGGTTGTTTTTTTTAACCGTAGCAACAAGCAGCGCTTGTTACCGTGAGGCAAAGAAGTAGGCTTGTTCCAAATGCTGTCCTCGTCCTCCCGTACTCGGCAGAATGGACTTTCTGGTGTACTAGGCAAGAACACACTTGTCAAGTGCACAAGAACGTACTAGCGTCCTTGAGTATTGAGAAACGGCCTTTGTTTTGAAACATGGACTGCAGTACCCAAATTTGACCACAGGATGTCATTCTTACTTCATGCACCGTTATTATGTCACATTTAGTCCTTTTTAAAATATTTTAATGATAAGCTGTTGAAAGGTAGATTAAAGAGGAATTTCTACTTCAATGAGAACAAATAGTTATAGAACAGTGGGTTTTGCTTGTATTTTCTCAATTGTCTATTTTTTCAGATTAACAATTGACCTTTCGCTGAGCCCCGCCCCCCTAGTTACTGTTGCCAAGTCCGACAATAAGTGGATCAAATACTGCAGCTCCGCAGATTTCCGTGATGGAAAGAAGTAGACAGATGCGTGTCAGTGACATTTTTGGGAACAATTTCTCCTCAATATCATCCAGATCGAGGCAAATGGGTTACAGTATGCAGTGGAGGGATATATTAGTGTCGGCTCCGCTGAGCGAAGCGCAGCAGGGAACAAGGAGTTGGGAGTTTGGGAGAAGGTCCGGCGTCCGGGGACGCGTGGATCCGAGGAGCGGTGGCGGCGATGCGGTGTCCTTGTGAGTTGTCCGATGTCAGCTGTCAGATGATCTGAGCTGCAGGCAGCTCTAACAGAGAAAAGCTCCCGGCGCTCTGCATCGCTCAGTTGATCATCTCAGCTGAGTCTGTTTATAAAATGTAACTTTTTATGCCCGTGTTTACTTTCATTTTCAATACAGTTCCCGGCCGGAGCTCGGCATTAATTCATCACGTGATCATGACACCACCCGCTGTTGCGCCAAGGCTTAATGTGCGTTTATAAGACACACGGTTGAGGTAATATTACGCTGATTTGCCGGCACGGTGTGTCTTATAAAGAGTCTTGGATAGTCTGGGAGGCGGACCTCCGCCCAGCCGCGGGCAGGGGGAGCACTCATGCTTGGCTGTTGCTGTTTGAGCTCGATGAGGAGGTTCTGAAGGGGAACGAAGGAGACACGACTACTATCGAGGCTAATGCTTAGTAGTAAATTAGGCTTAGCTTCATCATTTTGTTTGGAGTTGTCGGATAGTAACGGTTGCTATGATGTGTGATTGGACAATAGCCGTTCTGGGGGCGGGGCCGGCGAAAGGATACTTTTACCTGTTGTACCATCATACCAGGGTTCATATGTACTATATTATACTCAATGTATATATATGTATGTATATATATATATATATATATATATATATAAAGGAAAAGGATAAAAGAATCCAAACTTCATTGATTTTTTCATTATTTACCGCCTCTACTCTCAATAATTGATCAAATTTGTCACAAAAATCAGGTTGTGGGTTGTAAACAAAAAATATAATGTCTGTGTGATTTAATTATACCATGACATGACTGTGTCTGGCCTGCAGGCTGGCCTTTATGAAGATGACCTGTATGATGGGGCCTGGTGTGCTGGGAGAAACGACCCCCTTCAGTGGTTTGAGGTGGATGCCAGGAGGCTGACAAAGTTCACCGGGGTCATCACACAGGGCAGGAGCTCCCTCTGGTCGTGAGTAGGAAGTTGCACAGGACTTTTTTTTATTCCAAGTTGATGCTAAAAATAATTGATGGATTATGCTGGTTTAATGAATTCATGATCTTTTTAAAAGCAGCAAAGCTATGCTATAAAAGTCTGATCGTGTTGCATGCATGGAGCCTCGTGTGTTACTCGTCTAATACAAGTCCAAACACAGTAAACTGCCAAGTATCTAATTACACATGGCATGAATTTAAAACAACTCAGACATAAATACTGGAGGTAAATTGTTCCAGAAGTCTGAGTGACTGTCTAATTTTCCTTCAAAACCCGATGGAAAATTTGACACCACAAATAAGAAAAATGAAGCTTTTCAGTCTTGCCTCTGATGGTGCTGCACCTTTGCTTATGTTTGACTTGAGTTTTTTCTCTGAACTTCTCTGTAGGATTAAGGATTTATGGATTTGATTGATTTGAGTGCAGACTCAATTTTTCATAACTCCTAAAAGGTCACTACATTATTAAAATAACTCTGTGGAAAATAGGTTCTTAAGGACAGAAGGTTTTCTGAGGACATGACAAGTGGATTATAATTATCTGTGTACATATTTTGATAGTATTTTGGTGTGCTGTTGGAAAAAAAAATCTTGTGAAAATATAAATTCCTGAAGGACATCTCAAATGATACTTAAAGGGATACTATGCAGTTTTGGCTTGTTTTTAGCACCCCCTAGTGTCCGTTAGTGAAAGCAAAAGTGAAACTTTTCTCCTCGCTGTGCGTTTGTCATTTTAACACCTTAAGGCTGGTTTATACTCGTCCGTCTGCGTGAAACGGGCGCACGCACCGGCATTTTGCGTCGGCGCAAGGGCTCTCTGACTGGCTCGTGGAGGGTGACTGAGAGATGACCCAAATTTTAAACATCCGTCGAAAGTGACAGAGACCGCAAGCTTGTGATTGGTCAGGATGACGCTTCCTGTAACTTCGTCACCAGCACCACCGTTGCTCCGTTAATAAGTAAAAAAATATTTAGCGGAAGACCCAGAATAGATTGAAGAACGCATCGCGGAAAAGTCCGAAAATATGAACGTTTATTCACCCGTGACTGAAGGAGTACAAAATACGGAGCAAACGTGGATGGAAATGACAGGAAACGTTGGTTTAGAGGTGGCGACTGGATGAAGAGGTGGAGGAGAATGAAGGACAAATTAGTCCGTGTTAAAAAGTCTCTGAAATACATTAAAACAATGTAAACACATGAGTAAATACACTATCGTGAACCGGATACATGAGTGTCATGGTGGCAGGATATCACAGAATAGCGCTACGCCCTCTGTTGTCCTGGCGGGGAATTGCTTTGCAGCACTCCTCTGCCTGAACAGAAGTTCGAATGTGAAAACCTTTCCGACGCTCCGTGAGCGTCTCTCCGTTGCGGAGCTCACAGAGAGTATAAACCAGGCTTTAATCTAACTGCTGAAATGTCTCCTCAGCCTTCATTAGTGTCTACAGGAGCGATTCATCACTAAATCACACAAATCAGCTGTGTTCATGATCTAAAACATGCAGGAAACATGCTGGAAGCAGACTGCAGCGCCAGGCATGTCAGCTCCACTTTACTAAAGTACAACAGAGACCGGACCGGCACTCTGAAGTTGCAAGTGCGGTATTCTGGCCACAGAGGGAAGTGGAGGTCTGAGTAACATTTCATTAACCCTGTAAAGGGTCATTTTAGCACATGCTGGATAAAAGAAAAATTGACATAGTATTGAATTAATCTTCACTTTATCTGTACAAAAACACATAAAAAAATCAAATATGTGTTATTTTGAAGCCTAAAACAGCAGGGAATTTGTGGTTAAAGACACAAAAGAACAAAGTCTCCACTCTGCAGAGCGATCCTGGCAGTAGAGATGACACCTTTTCATGCATCATTTATCATCTCTGCAGTTCTGATGTAAAGCATGCTACTCCTCTATGGTTTTCTGGAATCATGCTTTCAGTCTTTAAAAATGTCAGCATGCATAGGAATGGTTCCATGTTAGCTGTAACACTCAATCAAACTGCTGGTGGCAATCGAAAAAAAGACGCAAAAAGCAAATTCTTCTCTATCGGAGCTTTACAATTACGAGTACTTTCACCAGAAGAGTGTGAAAAATTTCCTGAACAGCCATTAAATCCTAAAGATGATTTGCTACTAAATTAATTGAAACATTCCTTTTTTCAGAACGTGTGTTATGCATACAAATATAATCAGGAAGCTTCTGAGCCAAAAACAAAAAACCCAAACCGCTCTGATGCATTCATTTAATTCAGTTTTGTCCAACGTTGAGATTTACATTATACAGAAACAATCTGTGTCAAGAAGCGGGACAGAAAAGGTCTGACTGACTTTGGCTTTTTTTGTGCTGAAATTGGATTACTGTAATGGCTTTTGGATCCCTCTTTTGAATGAGGAATACCTTAGAAATGATTTATGAGCCATTAGCTGTGATTAATTGATTCTTTCACGTTCATAAAAGCTTTAGGTTGTGCTTCACAAATCAGTGATTATCCAATAAGAGAAGAAAATGTCTATGTTTAGTACTGATGGGCCTGATGGTTGAAAATGGCTGTTACCTTTGTAGCCATTACATTTCTACACTCCAACAATCCATCAAGCCACCACTGAGAAGGAACTTAGCAATTTGAAAGATGCTAACAAAGTTAAATGACCAGAATGGTAAAATATAATCGGAATGTTTTTCAGCAACATACAAATTAGACACAAAAAAAACCCTGAAAATATGAATTTTCATTTAGTGACCAAATTAAAACCGTTTAAAAATATATATTTTCTTCTAATATTGAAAAATAAAGGATGAGACACAATAGACCAACATCATTTATCTTACGGTACTTCGTTGTTCCTTCAAACAACCAACTTTATCCCTTATCATCCAACTTTCCTGAAAATGTTTTGACAACTTTTGGCCTTTATGGTCTGTAATTGGAGAGGGGTCGTGCACGCTCTTGTGAAAGCTGCAGCAGTTTGAGAGAAAAGGAGGATTATCTAATAAGCTATTTTTGTGATTTGCCTTCAAGGCAAGTGCTATCCGAAGGTGCAGAAGACACCAATGCCTGAGAGGGAATTTTTATGCTGCAATTAGCTCTGTGTTGGGCTTGTAGCTGTCTGTGGTGCCAGATCAGGAGCTCCTGTCTGTAACGGCGCTTTAATTAACAGAACTGGGAATTGTTACTGGGCTGGACCAGCTCAGGAATGATGTCTTCATCCAGAAAAGAGGTTCCCAAACATTCATACAGCACTCTGGGTAGAGCTCTAGCTGACATTATGGGATGAGAAATATTTAGAAAACTCTTAAGGGGGATATTTAATATGGTAGTTTCATGATTGATGCCCTTATTCTAAGTGTTCTACATTAAAAAAAAATTGTATTTTCTTCTTGGTTATTCAATGTTAAACTCTATATTATAACTCATTTTATTTATTATAACTATATGTTAACTGTTGATAGTGAACATTTTTGTCAATAATAGTGTTCACTCAGCTTTTGCATCCTTTTATGCTGCTATGTGGGTCTCAATTGCCTCTATAAACACTCCAAATGTAAAAAAAAAAAAGCCCATCTAGTTTCTGTCAGTGTTTGGGTAATGAATGATGTGCCTGAAACAAGCCATGTCAAAAAGTCCCTTTTTAGGACGTCACAAACAGGGAAATTAGAACAGAACCACCTCTCATCTGCAGGAGAACAGCAGCTCTACTCTGAGCCCCTCCCAGATATCGGAGCTTCACAGCTTATAGCAGCCTGAGTGGAGGATGGGTGGGCGGGGCCAGCTCCAGCTTATTTTAAAGTGACAGAGCCCTGAATATGTCTCCTTTAAAAAGGGGTGAGAAAACATGGGAAAGTAGATGCATTTAATAAGAACATCACATGGTCATAAAACAGCAACAGAATTATTTTGCCATTCTTGTGTATTTTGATTAAGTAAACAGATAAATGCATCCACCCAAATGTTCCTGAGTTTTAATGATTTATTTTAGACACAAACATTTAAAAATGGTCTCTGTAGTAAACTTTAGAAGCAGTGAAGTGACAACCACCAACACTAATTACTGACTTAAATCATACAAATTTGCAGTTTCTTTCATTTTTTTTACAGCTCAAACAGTTTTTTATTTCACTTTTAAATTGAATATATATATATATATATATATATATATATATATATATATATATAAAAAAGCTTTTTACATAAAACCTTTAAATAATTATGAATACTTCAAATTTAAATGAAGGTTTAAATGAAAAATTTTCATTGTACTATTGCCAGTACAGTGACCATAAAGTCATTCTGATATGCTAATTAGCTTGAGCTACAGTGTATATAGATATAGTTTCTCATACCAGCTTAAACTCAAAATGCTTCTTCTTTTGAGTCTAATCTGAGCTGTGTGTGTGTGTGTGTGTGTGTGTGTGTGTGTGTGTGTGTGTGTGTGTGTGTGTGTGTGTGTGTGTGTGTGTGTGTGTGTGTGTGTGAGCTAGGGAAAAATAGATTTTGCTGCGGTTACTTGGAGCTCATGTAGATACTTTATTTTACAGAGTATTTTTCCATTTATCTATCTATTGTTGGGGTCACAAAAATCCTGAGAACAGTGAGAAAAACATTTTTCATTTGTGAAAACCATTTTAATTGAATATCAAATTTGTTTATTGTGTGTTTATTCCAAATATAAGGGTATATAAATGACTGTTCCTAAATGACATTTTAATAGAATCAAAGTCACATTAATTTAGTTGGATAAAAATTACATTTCTCTGATATGCAGAGGTGTAAAAGTAAAAAAAATGTTTCATTTCTACATGAATGTTCCACATTTATGCACGTGTTTATTTATATTCCTACCACAGGACATAAATATCAATCTTTTCAAAAGATGGAAGAAAAAAAATCCTTTGAAAAATCCCTTCCATTATTCATTCTGCAGTGCCCCTGCTGTAAATGCAAAAAAATACTTTGTAATATAAATGGCTTGTTTCCAGATGTAATATTTGTAAATAGGATTTCATCCTTGGAGACTTTGAACGTGTTTGGATGTGAAGTGAGCTACTTCTACCAGGTCTCCTTGGTGCTCTGTATGCATGAAAATATTGTGTTTTTCCTTGTCTGACTCTGGTTTTGTCTCGATGTGGACAGGAGTGACTGGGTGACATCATACAAGGTCATGGTCAGCAACGACAGTCACAGCTGGGTAACACTTAAGAATGGCACTGAGGACTTGGTGAGTTACATCCTCTGACATCCAAAAGCAACAAAACATAACGACAGTGAGCATTTTCATTCTCACAGCCTGTTAACGGCTACTAAAGGCTCTGGTTAGTGGTTAATTGGAACTAAAAGAAAAATGAATCCTTGCTTGAGAGGAATTCCAGAGGAAGATTTCGATGCCTGCTTATTTCCAAGCTTAATGAGCTGTGAGGTGATAGTAAATACTGCAGATGGGAACTCATCTTCTCAGAGTTTCTGCTCAGGACCCGTTATCTTGATGTAGCTGGGTTCACCGACAGTCGTGTGAATTCTCTCTCCTTTTTCTTTCTTTAAATAATGACTGGTTCACAATCCGGTGAACTAAGTTTTGTGTAAGTGCACACTCTGGTGTCTGGTGATATCATCTGTGTGGGTGATTAAACCCCCTGCAGTAATTTAAGTCTTAGCTACAAGCTTTCCTCCCACCCACACACCCACCCTTTGTGCCAAATGCCAAACTGATCTGTTGGCCTTTCAAAATACCAGAAAAGGTGCAGAGAAGAACTCCAGACGTGGGTGTTAAAATTTACAAAGATCTCCTCGGGGAATGAAAGTTGGATGACATTGTTCAGGTGCATGAAACCAATTCTTGTCCTCATGTCCGGAACAAATGCAGGTTCAGTCAGTGTTCTAATGATTTACTTTTTCATTGACAGCTGTAAAATAAAAGCTTTTTCTTTTATCTCTTGATCGGATACTCACCATATGTTTGCCTCAGTAGATATTCCATGGAAACAGAGAGAAAGAAATCCCAGTCCGGAACATCTTCCCATCACCCGTCGTTGCCCGGTACATCCGGGTCAATCCGTGCTCCTGGTTCTACAGCGGCAGCATCTGTATGAGAGTGGAGATCCTTGGCTGTCCTTTGCCAGGTGACGGGTTTGTATGAGCAATGCACACACACGCACGCACTCACACACACACACACACACACACGCACACACACATGTTTGACGGGGTTCGTGTCAAAATGAGATTAGCAGCGAATGAGAGATGCTGTGTTACTTTTGGTTTTATGTGCTGAGGTTTGGCAGTGTGGCGAGTCTGGAATACCTTCTGGAATTCTGCTTTGGTGAAAATGCTGAGCTGTCATTGTTTAATTCTCAATGCCAGTAGAGGAATTACAGATTAGGTTTAGCTTCCTGAAAGTGAGCGTTGTAGTGGAAACTTTTAAACCTCCTGGCACCAAATTCCAAAAATCATTCAGATTAGGATATTAAGATGAGCCTAGATCATTCCACATAGAAGGAGTGAATCCACGTCTTTGAATAAGAAAATGATCAGTAACTGTTTCTAATCTGATTCCAGATCCAAATAATTACTACCACAGACGTAACGAAGTCATAACGACGGACGACTTGGACTTCAAGCATCATGGTTACAAAGAGATGAGGCAGGTGAGTCAAGGGGATGAGAAGACTTTTTACCTATGCAGCACGGAGCAGTAAAAGATGGTGTTAAACTTTGAGCCAACGTCAGTAAACTTGTGTCCTTTTTGCAAGAGCAGAACAGAAATGCGCAGAGCACCTCCAGCAGCATGAAAATGCATGCAGCATCTTCTGGGTTGTGTCATTACTTATTCATAAAGTTGTCACGAGCAGAAGCCTGTTTGTACCGAGGAGGAGGACAGCTGTATTTGTCACTTTGCACGTTGGGCCTGTCCTGAGCTGCTGCTGTTCACAAGAAACATTCTTATTGTGTGACTCAATGGAAAAGTTGCTGCTTTCATTCTTGGTCCTAAAAATATTCCTGCAGAAATTTTCCTCCTTTTTGAGGCTCATGTGTGCCACGCATTTTAAACTCTTTTTTTCCAAATCTTTTTCATCCGTGACATTTTGCTTCTTTGTGAAGGCACTATCTCCTCGTTTCCTTTGCTGTATCTCTAGTCCTGCACCAGAACTTTCATGTGGCTTCTCAAATAAAGAGCACGTCCCGTGAGAGGAACAGCGTTGCTCCTAAGTTACGTAAGGGTTTTCCTTTCCTTAGATCATAACTTTACAGTCTTGGGAAAACAATGCAAGTACACACTAGAAGTTATTTCCAGCACTTTTAAAGCAGGGAGACTGCATTGATTCAGGTAAATAATTGTTTTCTGGTATATTTATCAGGGGAACACTGTGCTTTATTAAAGTGAGAGCAGGACTTTCACCCTGTCTCGTAATCCTTTATTCCACCGACAAACCTGACATTTGTTTAGTGATTTACTTGGTCAGAAAAGTCGAGATTTAGCCCACACTTAATTAAAACGCCATCACACCTGAGTGGCTAATGACTTCAGCTGCAGCTGGAGCAGTGAGCCGAGGCAGATGTCTGGAGTTAACGCAGCTGCTTCATTTCACAGCTGCTTTGTCTTTTTTCCTGCTGTGCTTCTTTGTGTCCGCTGATGCACGTATGGGTAAATAAATAACAATGTTGCAGTTTTAATCAGTTCCTCTAAAAGCCCGTCTTCATAATTGCTTTGACTGCATCTCCAAAGCCGCTCGCTGGCTGGAGTGAAGCTAAATCAGCTCTGTGACAGAGCTCTGCTGAGATTGTCTTTGAAACCTGCAATAACAGGAGGTGTGTGTGTGTGTGTGTGTGTGTGTGTGTGTGTGTGTGTGTGTGTGTGTGTGTGTGTGTGTGCTGTTTTTGAGACACGTTATTAAAAGAAGTAATGAAAAATCTCGGACACAGAATACTTTTTAATAGAAATTTCATTATAGAACATTCAGTAAGAATGTTTTAGCCTATTTAAGATGTTCTGATATAATTTAACACTCAGATCTTTTCATGGTCCATCAGATTTGTGTGGTCTTTTGACTTATGGACTTTAAATTGAGCTCATACTACTTTTGGTGATAAATATACAAAGAAAACATCACATTACAATACAAAAAGGATCAGAACTGATTTGTCTTTCAAAAAAATTATCTGATGTAGTTGGAATTAATTTCTGAAACCACAAGATATGCAATGGCTAAAAATTAATGAATGCAACTTGTGGTTTGATTTATTATGTCTATGACATTAAAAGTACAATTTTAAACACTAATAAAGCTAAATAATAAACATTAGTGATGGAATTAGCCATATAGCATCTTGTCTAAAAGTTATAATTGGGCATTTTAAAAATTTAAATGTCATTCAATGCAATAAAGATAGATAAATAAATAAATAAATAAATAAATAAATAAATAAATGTGTTTTGCTGCTTTTAGTTTAAGACCAAGTTCACTGAGAAACAGTTTTATATATATTATAATCACTCACTCTGAGTTTTTCATGCAGGCTGAACATGAAAATCGTCTCCTACACCTATCTCCTGCATTAGCTTCTGATAGAAAATAGACGGTGAAACTCTAGGATTAGAAAATCCTGACAGATCTACGTCACACTGTCACTTAACATTCATGGACTCACCCATCTTGACTCACGACGGGGAAGGCTGTTGTTGGTTTAGCGTCCAGGAAACAGCAGAGAACCTCTCTGCTAGTAGAAGCTAACCGTTAGCATTAGCAACTCCACCACACAGCAGAACTCCTCCAGGCTTGTGTTATTTGTGGAGATAAAACATCAACGTTGCAGAGCAAACAGAGTCAGTGGTAGAGTCGTGTTGCTGTTAGCCAATCAGAGGAGAGATACAAAATAAAGCTACAGATCCTGTGTTCTCATCCCCCATTCCTCTGGCTAACTTCTACTTCCTGAAACAGGAGCGCCAGAGCTTTTTTTCTCACAGAGATCGACTCACAAAGCATTCATTTATACTAGAGACCACTGTACAGTAGATGTGTTGAAAAACCAAGTGAACTTGGTTTTTAAGATTGTGTAGCTTTCTACACCGTATCGTCACTTTGTTAGAAGCAGTAGCATCTGAGAATCCTTCACAACACATTCTTTGGGTGCTAACAGATATCGTAAGATTGCAGGATTCTGCAGCATTGTGTGAACTTGAGCCAGAAATTAAGTTCAAGATTCAATCAAAACAGTTTTTGCTTTGTTGACCTAAAGAAGACCTCAGCTTAAAAACCAGGCTGGAGTGATGGTTGGTAATATGCATTCCTTTAAGGATTACCAAGCCTTTGATTTACATTTATATTACAAACAGTTATTACAGATATTTCAGCATTGTTCATAAAATTTGACAAATAATTAGAAGCATGTCTGAATAAAGCAGCTCAGTTCCTGACCTGCATGCTTCTCACCCCTCAGCTGGTGAAAACTATTTATATACAGCAGCAGATTCTTCAACTTTCGTGTCCCTTAAATATGGTGAACTTTCGTGTCTGAAGAACACTTTATGAGAACTCTGACTCTGCTGGAGTATTTTCATTTTATAGATTTTTTTTTCGCTGCATTGCAAAAAGAAGTATTATTTAAAAAATCATCAAGAGTTTTTTGTTTTTCCTCCACAGTTTATGAAGGTGGTTAATGAATTGTGCCCCAACATCACCCGAATCTACAACATAGGAAAGTCACAGAGTGGCCTCAAGCTGTATGCTATAGAGATCTCAGACAACCCAGGAGAGCACGAAGTTGGTGAGTTTTCCTGCAGTGGTTCCCAATTATGGGTTCAGGACCCCATTTTGGGTCAGGAAATGCAAAGTTTGGGGTCTTGAAATGATTTACAGGAATCAAATAAAGCTGAAAAATCATTTATTATTGAAAGTTTTCTTTATAATGAATCTAAAAGCTAAAAATAAAAGTCGTAAATGAGTATGACCAGTACCATATCAGCTTTTTGACAATGTTTACCCAGTAATTTTTGCCATCATTTTATGCGTCAGAAACAAAAAGTCTTTATAAACTGCTGGTTTATTGTGCCATGAGGTGACTGTTCAGTTGAATCTAAAAAAAACAACAAAAAAGTAAAAATGAAACCACCTGATGTTCTCACACAGCATCCCCCAGCATGTGCTACTGTGTTACATTAAAACTAATCCCCATCCACCTTTTCCCCTTTGTTCCTCACATGTAATCCCGCTGGCCAGGTGAACCAGAGTTTCGTTACACTGCAGGTTCCCATGGTAACGAGGTGCTGGGACGAGAGCTCCTCCTCCTGCTGATGCAGTTTATGTGTCTGGAGTATCTTTCTGGCAACCAGCGAATTCGTCATCTGGTGGAAGAGACCAGAATCCATCTCCTGCCATCCGTCAACCCTGATGGGTACGAGAAAGCCTTTGAAGTGGTAGGTCTGCAAGACGGCCATTAGTGACCTCATTTCATTAGATGACCTGTCATGAAAACAGCACCTTATCTGCTTCATGCACTGCTGCAACAGTGCAAAGGTCTGTCCTGGAAAATTAGCTGGAATGATCCAGTGGAATATACAAATGAACAATGGCTGCCATTGAGCAGCCTGTTCTCGTGTAAATTAGCACTAGTTACATCAGTCGAAGGATGAGATGAAGGGCCAAGATTTAATGGGAGATGAGTCAAGAAAGACCAAGCTGAGGTCAAGAGCAAGGGATTGTCCCGTATACGTCCTCCAGATGTTACCTGGTGATCTGTGTGGAAACTGAAATGGTCAGGTCGTACTTTACAGAAATATACATCAGGTTGCATGAGCAATTATGAAACCAGGATTTTCAACTAAAAGGCAACTTTATGTTTTTAAAAGTATTTTAACTTGTTGTACAAAACACTTATGGAATGTAGAGATTTACAAATGAATCAGCAGTCATACTAATAGCTCCTCTTGCTTTAATTGTGATGGTTTTTTGATCTTTAGACCATATTTTTGACTGAGAAACATTTGCATGGACTACAGTACCTGTTTTTACATGTTACTACTATTTTTTAATGAATATTTTATTTTTTACTACTATTTGATCATGTCTGTGGGCTGTAACCGGGACCAGGGAAACTATAATTTCATTCCACCTCATGTCTGACATGTGTAGAAATAACAGTAAATGAATCGTTGATCACATGGAACCTTTATTTCCTCTGAATTCTTCGAGGGTTCTGAGCTCAGCGGCTGGTCTCTCGGCCGCTGGACCAACGATGGAATAGACGTTCACCACAACTTTCCTGATCTCAACTCCATTCTGTGGGAGGCTGAGTCCAAAAAGTGGATTCCTCGCAAAATGGCCAACCACCATGTGTCCATCCCAGAATGGTACCAGTCAAAGAATGCCTCAGTGAGTTCTACTAGTTGTTTAACTGCACTGTGCAATAGAGCCTCGACATTAAACCATTGCTAATACTAGTGATTGATTTGATGTGAATTGGACACACCTATTAACTATTGTTCCTAACTATTGAACTAATGTTCAGAAACAGTAAAGTGCAAATTGTGTACATCTAAAAGCAACATCATACACTAGTTTACTTAACCAAGTTGTGTCAACTGGTTCCACTAATAGTTGCTTAGATGTAAAGAGTAATGGTATATTTATTTTTAACATAACAACTTGTAACAATGTTTACTACTCTTTACATTTAAGTAACAGGTTTAATGGAACCAGTTCACATAACTTGGTTTTGTAAATTAAACATTTGCTTTACTAGCGTGTTTTTCTGTCATGACTCAAATAGTTATAGTCTGTGTTAAAAAAGTAAACAACTTAAAAATGACTTCTATCTGTTTCATAAATCCCTTAAGGCATTCCAGGGTATCAACACTCTCTTAAAACTTTTTGCAAAATGTGAAAAATCAGAAGCGGTGTGATCTATAAAGTAAACATGGTGAGCAGTGCATTGCTCATTGGTTCTTCAAGTGAGAAAACATGATTAATTATTGGTTATTCACGCAGACTTTTGGTGAAGATTGTGAACATTGTTGGAACAGAAACATGACACACCCATTAACCATTGAACTGGCCAGTTAGCCACTTGGTAGAGTACCGGTACATGAACTGAAGTGAAAAAACAAAGAAAACAGGAGGATGGTTTAAAAAGAAGTTCAACTTCATTATATTCCCTTGTTATTACCTTCATATTATTATCTTTTATTATGATTATTATTAGTTTTTAATAACCCTAATCATGCTAATGAATAAATAATAGGAAATAAACATATATATGGCTTTTTTGTTGGTTTGAAAGAGTTAATTAAAGTTATGTTTTGTTGCAAATCATGACAATAAGTCCAGCTTTGCCACTTGCTCATGTAAATTTGCACCTGCCTTGTGCATTTAACAAAATATGAAATGTTGAAAAATTAATGCCATTTTCAGCTCAGTGTCATAATATTACATGCTGCCTATTGTAGGTTTAATGTGATTGAACCAAATGTAATTTTCTTCTACTGATTAAATAAAAGTTGAGAGAATTTTAGTTGCTGCAGACTCAGAGCGTTGGTTCTAAGAGGCACTACAGCGGAGGTATGTTTGAGGATTTAGTGCTAATAGTTACGAAAAAAGGGCAAATTTTTATGTAAATGCAGATGCAAATGAATGTTATTTTTGTCATGCATTCACAAATGTCAACCCCTGCCTTCAAGTGCATTAATAAATGTCAACTAGTAATAAGTCAGAGCTTAATATTCTAGCACAGGGTGGACTTTGTGCTGATGTAGAAGCCGTTTTCTTAACCAAAAACTTTTTTATAGTCCCAAATGAGGTCATCTTTTATTGGCAAAGTTTGACACTGTGCTCCTTTCCTACGCCACCCACCTCTGTAGTAGCAAACAAATCTCACAGTAAGAAACCATCAACGGTTTGAAAAGGGTACGGCAGTCATGAGGGCGCATCACCATTGTCTATTTTGGGATGAGCGGATGATCTCGCTGTGTATGATGAAAAGGCAGAGAGCTAAAATACACCAGGCGTTCTATTAAAAGCTCTACCTCACGAGTGTTTTGACGTTAGTAGGAGCTGTGGATGAGTCACACAGCCTCCAGAATAGCTGCTGCAGCTGCAGGACTGGGATTCCCATTTGTGCTCACAAAGCTGTGAAACCTATCCTTGTTTGCCCCAGACTGGTCCTAAAAGTGCTTAAAGATAAGACGGCGGGTTTTATTATGCAAGTCCCGACAGCGTGGTCGATTGCCGATCAGTGGATTCTTGCGGGGCTGTAAAGATTTACATATTAGAATCGTTATTCCTGAGGCGGCTCTGCAGCGTGGACTGTGTAAACAGCCTTTTTGATAGCTTTATCACTCCTCCTTCAGAGCACATTGCCACGAGATTACTTTAGCATCAGGGAGCTCATTTAGCAATCACAGTGCTTCGATGATTGTACTAATTACATTATCCACGCCTCTTGCGTACCCCCACTGTAGGTTGCCTTGGAGACACGTGCTTTGATTGCGTGGATGGAGAAAATGCCCTTTGTGCTGGGTGGGAACCTCCAGGGAGGGGAGCTGGTGGTGACCTTCCCGTATGACAGAACTCGCTCCCAGGGGGTGGCCAGGGAGCAGACCCCCACTCCTGATGACCACGTCTTCCGCTGGCTGGCCTTCTCCTATGCATCCACCCACCGACTGATGACTGATGCCAACCGACGGGCCTGTCACACAGAAGATTTTGCCAAAGAAGACGGGACCATCAACGGAGCGTCCTGGCACACTGCAGCCGGAAGTTGGTGTCCCCATCTGCTGGGGTGTTTTTTGCACCGCATCATGAAGGGTTTTTCTGATCATTAAGAAGCTGTGGAGATGTTTTTGTTTAGAACATGTGTGATCCTAAATCTGGGTTCAGGCAGTATGTCCACAAAGTTAAAACAGTTTCATACAGTGATGAAATATTTCAGTAAAGTCTGAACTTTACTTCAGAGTTTGGCTTGTTTTCACACAATCTGTTTGGATTTCAGTAAATCAAGTTGCCACAATAATCCCAGTAGCAAGGCCAATAAGAATGACACGAGTATTGGTTCTCACAAAGGTTGCCAGTTTTTTTAGATCACTTTGTCAGATGTTTCTATGGTTTACTGGAGTAGAAATCCAAGCATTTCAAAAGCTTTTATTAAGAATTACGCCCTAATAAATCAGAAACTGTAACCGTTTCTCAGCTGTTGAATCCACAGACCTTTTGTAGATTATCAGTCAGTCTATGATGGGTTTTCAAGGAGAAAGGTTACGTCTTTACTCTCCATTCCTGACACCAGGTCATCCTGCAAAAGTCTTTGGCTTTTAGATGCTGGTTACATTGTGCACAGATGCACAACCCCACAGCAGGATCAGCTCGAGGAGATGGTCCTGGTGTTTGGTAGATGCACCCTGAAGCTGCACACAATTGAACCTCCCTTTCAATTTCTTAATCAGATCAATTCCAGCAGCAGTATTCTTGTCTGCGAAGGCCTGCAAAGGCCTTTTATGCAGAACATAAAAACAATGAGCAGTCATTCTCATCATAAAGAATCTAATCTGTTTTTCCATCTCAATTTGCATGAAAGGGTTGTCTCTAGCATCATCCTCATCAACATGCTGTTATCAGGAGTATCACATAAATCATGTCAGTGCATCCTTTTGTGGCTGAAATGCAGTAGAAATGGACTTTGAGGTTAAATTTTGTTTCATTGCATTCATCTGATGAGCCGTCATGATGGTCTTGAGTCCATGTAAACGCCATCAGAGGAATAGAAGCAGCAAATATTGTAACAAGTAATATTTGTGTCATTCTCAAAATGTCTGCATTAAAACAGACGCTCATCAAACAACAAGAGCAGAACTGTCATGTTTTATGGAAATCCTCATTAGCATAAAAAACACAGAAAGGTTTTCATCATTCATCATTTCTGTTTCTCAATATCATTAAAAACCACAAATGCATTTAATTTGTCAGATACATCCTACATAATGATCTAATAAAAATGAGCAACCCAGGTTGTTTTATTCCTCCATGAAAAATGGATAAACAGAATAATGCACCAGCTGTGACCTGCTGTCCTTCACGCAGGGATTTTAATGCAACCTGTATGTTTATGAGTCATAATTATCACATTTCTTGAATACAAAAAGCCAGTAATCTATTTGATTTATATTGTCTCAGCATGAAATCTAGTTTACTGAATTATTTGCAGTTTATATGATCTTGATGTTTTCTGTTGGTTGGCAGCTTCAGCCGCCTCTCTGCAAAAGTTAGAAAAGTTCTACCTTTAGACGGGTTTCACGATCTAATTCAGAAAATCTGAAGAGAAAAGAGAAAATTGCACTGGTTAGAACATTTACTCGCTTGGATATTAGGCTTGTGCAGCTAGAATAGGGAGGTTTAGGTCAATTTAAAGGATTATTTGACTGAAACCCGTGGGAGGCTTAAAATAAAATCAATGTCTGACATTATAATGCAATGACCTTCCATACTCAAATAAATTAGATGTCTTGTAAAATAGAGGATTATGAGCTCAATTAGAGGGTTAACTTTTTCTTTTCCTCTCCATAATTTAAATTATATGTATTAATTTTTTCCTTTTGGCAGGTATGAATGATTTCAGCTATTTGCACACCAACTGCTTTGAGCTGTCGATGTATGTGGGCTGTGACAAATTCCCTCATGAGAGCGAGCTGCCGGAGGAGTGGGAGAACAACCGCGAGTCTCTTCTGGTTTTCATGGAGCAGGTACCGAGTCCAGTTAGGGCCCTTAGTTTACTGAAACACACAGAAGAACAGATACATGAAGTCATGTGGTAAAAACATGATTTTTTTTCTGCTCACACAGTCTCTGAAACTGCCTAAACCTGTTAGTGAAATGGAGATTATAAAAAAATCTAATGTCTTCAGAACTTTGAAATTTAAGGACATTGTTATAAAACGTTACAGCTCCAGGAAACTATGAGGGTGATGAATAATAGAGATTTCAAAGAGCTCCATAATCAGGCTGCATTCCCAGCAGCACAAACAAGACTTTGCAATAAAACTCCAGAGAATGTGAACCCTGACATGACATGGTTTTTATTTAAATATTGATGCAGGATGCAGGGTAAAATATATAATATGAGGCTGTGAGCTTTCCTTACTGGAGAGCAGAGCATCATTCATTATATATAACACAGTCACAAAAAGCAATAAATCGTGAATTCAATCTTGCAGCGGGTGCTAGAAAAGTGAACTTGTGTGATGGTTTTCACGTGCAGGTGCATCGTGGGATTAAAGGTGTAGTCAGGGACCTACAAGGTCGAGGAATAGCCAACGCCATCATCTCCGTGGAGGGCATCAACCACGATATTCGCACTGGTAAACTGCTGCATTTCATTTTATCTGAGTCTCTTTGGAAACTTGGTGTTATTTGAAGGTTACAAGGTTACCTTGTAAAGTAATCTGATTACTGATTACTTTTTCAGTGTTTGTGAAAACGTTTGAGCTACGCCTGCCCAACTAGCAGACGTGCGAGTGATAAATTTATAGGATAATGTCCTCGCGTGGTTCAGATTTGTATCAATTTAAAAATGGGTTTTGTAGTGACCTCTGACCTTTACATATATAGAAATCATTTGGAAAAAGGAACCATCAATGTGATTTTTCTGCAAAATGCAAAACATTTTTTAGGTATTTCTCTGCACACTGCAGCCGTTTCTGCTTGTGAGCACTGTTTAGTGGTGGCCGAACACAAAGTTTATGCACAGTTGCAATACTCTGGAGGACTCTACACCTTGATGTCCGTGGGACTCCAGAGGCACCAGCAGCTTCAAATATCTGTTTGCTGCTACATAATGGCATTTTAGCAGCTGCTCTCTTGATCCGATGCATGGATCTGGCAGAACTCTTCCTCAGTTTACCTTCATCTTTACGAACCCGTCTGTGCTCTGAATCAGCCACAAATCTCTTGATAGTGCAACGATCACTCTTAAGTTGTCGTGAAATGTCTAAAGTTGTCATACCTCGTCCAAGGCACTGAATTATTTCACTTAAATAGAATTTGCATAATAATTTGGAACAGGATGTACTTCCAGGCTCTACCATGATGCAAACAGAAAAACCTAAATTTGTTTTCTTGTACTTTTTATTGCCAGTCGGTGAACTGAAAAAGCAAACTGCTATCCTTTATATGAGCTACCGGCACAGTAAACTGCTACTGCCGTAAAGCAGGAAGAGAGCTCCCACTAGAGTTCCCACCCAAACCTCAAAACTGTTAAGTGCAGTTTCTGGTCAGCAAAGGTACAGAATGCTGTCCCATGTGAAGCTGCTCAAGTTTATGGATCAAGAATCACTGAAACCAATTTGAAAGCAATAGCTTAAAGTGTTAAAAACTCTTTATTGTTCTATTTAGCTGACACAAACTCAAAATAGTGACTGTATTCCAGCTAGAAAATCCACATTTTCTGTTGTTTACGTTTGTGTTGCTGGCTGCTTGGTTTGCGTTTTCCGTGAGATGTGGCATAGATAACAACACTTATCGAAAAGATATGTTTGCAAGAAAGCAAATATCTTTATACTAAGGAAATTACAGAAATATTAATGCTCAGTGATCTGGATAAGTAACTATTCTAGTTACTAGTTTGGAAATAGTAAAGTAAAAATAGGTCATACCGGAGTACAGTTACGCATTAGCATAATTGTTGACTGATATCCAAAAAAGGAACCACGCCTTTTGATTTTTTCTTTTTAGAAGAATACTTTTAAACTTCATGTTTATTCATGTGAGATTTTGCAACCAGAGCAGAGGAAGCTGCACCAATCCACCTTGACATTTTATTTTTTCCTAAATGATGTCTAGAAATTGCAGTATGGAAAAACTGTTTAAACCATGAAATAAAAGACAAAAACTGAATCAGATGGTTTGTTTAAGCAGAGTTGTAGATTAGTGTCTGATTCAGAGCCATGGAGGCTTCCAGGTCTGAATTTAACTATTGATTAGGAATCCTCAGGGCAAAGACGTTAGAGGCTTGGAGCGTGAAATCAAATTTTCAGAAAGACGTCAGCCATTGTTGTTTCTGGAACTGAGACTAAGCTGCTGCTTCCTCTCAGAAACCTCACTTTCCACAGGAGCACTCATTTGTGCAATTTTTTTCTTTTTTGGGGGGGGGGCCTACTTTTCAATTGATTTCAATTGGTTTTGTTTTTAACGACATTAATCTTTGAAAAACAAACAGTTTCATTGCAATTTTTCTTCTGTCATCAGTGACAGAAAGGGACAGCCTTCCTGAAGATGATTCATTCTTTTGGATGTTTTTCAGAAGTGAAAACTTCAGTTTATTGGCATTTTATAATCCAGCATTTAAAGAAAAGACAGGATTATTTTCTATGTTTCAGGTACTGTTCACACTTTAGATGGAAATTTAAAAGAGAGGAAGTAATTTCAGGTTGTTCACTACCAATATGTCACAATTACTATTAAAAAATGTATTTGACAGTAAACAATCAAGACTTACAAGAAGAAGACAGAGACATGAGGTCAGAGGTGCCCCCAGAAAATTTTGATAAGGGTGGTCAGACGGGGCCTGAGAGAACTCTGGGGTGGCACACCAAATTAGTCTTTGTGGTAACTCTGGAAGAGTTTAGCCTGTGGCGACGCATTGCATTGCTCCATTATTTGTTTGTATTAAAAAACAATATGCATCCAAAACACTTAACTCAAATTTGAGAAATACAAAAATTTCAGAAAAATACATTTCAATTATTTGAAATGTTATTTCATAATAATATAAACTTTGAAAATGGTGAGCAGCAGAAACATATATACATGTTTTTTATTCTGATTATTTTTTATTCGGTTATACATTTATGTCTTGATTAAATAAGATGAATTTATGGTTTGAGTGAACATTAATATGATTTATTAAAAAACACTGGTCTTCCCTGGGGGGCCAGCAATTTTCTAGGGTTGGCCATGGCCACCCCTGGCCACCCCTTGGGGGCACCACTGCATGAGGTCCATCATTATATTGTACCTATGATCAAAATGACAATTATTTACACAACACAAAAACAAAAGCTTTTGTTTTCTGAAAAATGTCATCATGTTATTTCATTTTCCGTTTAATTAAAATAGAGTTTTAGAAATATTTGTGGTTTTTACAGCTCTGGGTCAACGTAAATACCCCAAAGATATGGGAGGCCGTATCAGGAATAACAGGACTTCTTTCTTCAGCTGAAGTGTCTGCACACCCATTTACCTCATGTGGAGTATAAGGGACAATCAAATCTTTAAACTGCTTCTAGTAGAAACTACAACATGCAGATTTACATTTGTTGATGAAAGTAGCCAAAAGAAAGCCTTGTTTTAATTTGATGCACACACAGAAAGCTCAGCATTTTTTATCATAAATAAATAATGTTCTAAAATGCATGTCAGGTTAGCGCCTTATATTTGCAAAATCACTCAACTGCAAGCTGATGTGAGAACTTTGAGACTGATGCTTGGCTGAGCTAAGTGGCCGCAGCACAATACTTAAAAATCTGACACACAGAAGAGCTAAATATTGACTTGCTCTGTGTTTGTGCGCCTCTTCAGCTGCTGATGGGGATTACTGGCGCTTGCTGAACCCTGGAGAGTACAAAGTCACAGCCAGAGCTGAGGGCTACAGCTTCACCAGTAAGAAGTGCGAGGTGGGCTACGAGATGGGTGCCACCAGGTGTGACTTCACCATCGGCCGCACCAACTTGTCACGGATTAGAGAAATCATGGAAAAGTTCAACAAGCAGCCCATTAAATTACCTATGAGGCAGCTTCAAGCTCGCAGACCCAGAGAAAGGCATCTTGGGACATCATGACTTCATGAGGAAGCCAGAGGATGAATTACAAGCAAAGATTTGCTCTGATGAAGACTGGGGTGGAGTCCAAGCTCGGCTTTGGACCTGCCTCAGATTCCTCTAGAGTGCTGTCAGAGGCATTAGTGCTCGGAGGCTCAAAACCTAAATAGAATCAAATGAAAGCTTTATTTGATCCATGTTTGATGATGTACCCTGACATGTGTTCTCTGTGTTTTTCATTATTTATATTCATGGTAAACATTAAAATCCTTCATTCTGACAATAGCCATGTTTAACTGTGTCTCAAAGAAAAATTAAGATATGTACTCTAAGTGCTCATAATGGAGTTAACACATTAAAATCACATCAGAGTCTGTTATTGTAATGGAAATAAAAATTATTGATGTGAAGATGATTGCAGCCTGTGTGGAACTGCTATGAATGTCATTTTGTACATACTTAATATAATAATGTAAAACAGTTATGTAAATCATTTTAAAAGCTTTCTTGCCTGCACTTGTTTGATACATTTATGCTTTAAGTTTTTAAATAAAAGTTGGAACAAACAAATTCATGTTTTTTGAGTCATGTGTTGGGATTTATTTCACAACAAATGCTCTAGAAACCAAAAAACACTGTATAGGAGGGTCTATGCTGACATTTTTGTGCGCGTGCACGAATGGCTGGGTGGCAAGAAAACACACAAAATGGCCTGCTGTCAAGACGCAACAAACACTTTCAAGAGAGTTTGTGGGTGAAATCCTCAATAAATAACCACTTTGTCTGAAGACAGACGCAGATTTAGAGAGAAGCTTAAAATCTGTATTTTTGACAAAACAGACGTTTTTCAAAGCCCATATGACATCTGGGATGATGCAAAACGTTGGTCCGATTCACTGGTGTCATTTATTCCTATTTAATAGAAAGCCCCCTTCACTCATGAAAGATTACAGGCTTTCAAAAGTCTGGAGGCCTATGATTAATTTGTTTCAAGGGAAGTTGAGCCGATCTCTTCTGCAAAACAAAAGACATGGTCGTGCTTAAAGCAGAGTCAGCGTTATTTGCATCACCCATGGGTGATTGCCAAAGAGACTGGTGAAAACTTCACTGTGACTGCAAAACCACAACTGTCCGGTAGCAGCGACTTCACCCCGCTGCACACACACCTGTCACCTGTCATCTTATCACCCTTCTGTCTATTTAAGCGTTTTCCACTCACTGATCAGATGCTCTGTCAATGACGTTCTCTCGTCTCTCCTTGAGCTTCTCACGTTCTCATATTTGTTCACGCCCTAGCAAATTACTCTGGACATTCACTGCAACGCCCGGGATTTTGTAAGTCATTTCTTCCTTGTTACTAGTCCCGCTGGAGCTATTCGCACTACCGATGCCTTCGTTGAGATGCTCGTAGTTCCTAGATTAAATTGCCTATCAGTTTTCACCTGGTTCTATGACTTCCGCGTTTGGGTTAACCGACACGCTATAGCCTCTCTCTCTCTCTCTCTCTCTCTTGTGTGTGTGTGTGTGTGTGTGTGTGTGTGTGTGTGATTGCTAGATACTTTCTCAGGTTCTTCTTGACAGAAACACAGACAGCTAAGGACAGAGTTGTCTCAGGATGTAAGCATGGTAAAGGTGAATGCTATAACCTAAGTCACGCCCATCTACTTCTGGTCCATGGGTCCAAATGTCAAAAAAAAGAAATAAACGGGAATCTATGAAAGGATAAAAGTTATTTTCTGATCCTGTTTGATATGTGCCATGGATTTCATATATGATGTCCGTGAATTTTAAAGACACATTTTGATTCCAAGAAAGCGCTTATTTTAAACAGGCAGCAAAATTTATTTTAGGTTTCGTGTGAAAAGACGTAGCGGACTCCAAATGCTCGTCTTACCAAATATACGTCATCAAACCAGACACAAAGAGGAGAAGAAAAATGGCTGCGAGTGTAGCGAGCTTCAAATCTTTCTTCCAGGATTACAAAAGGAGCATTAAACGTGGAGAAAACCACCATAAATCAGGCCATGTGGTAAATAGCAGCTACACTGGGGAAGAAGAGATACTGCGGTGACGTTATATATAAGACTTGTGATTTTATATTCTTTTTAATTACGAATTTTTACAAGCAAATAAATCTCAAAGTACGTGACAGACAGACATAGTGGAAACACATAATTATTTCTCATTCAAACAGCATATGTGTTAATCCAGCGTAAGGCAAAGCAGACCAGAAAATAGCTTTTATAGCTTTGTTCCCTTCAGAGGTGTTGACTTGAGCCACATGACTTGGACTCGAGTCAGACTCGAGTCATTAATTTGTTGACTTTAGACTTGACTTGAAAAAAGCGTTCAAGCACTCGGACTTGAATTGGACTTTTACCCCAGTGACTTGGACTTTGACTTGACTTGAACCTGTTTACTTGAAAAGACTTGATATTTTTCTCCATAATTAGCATGACACAGGCCATTTAAAAGAAGACTATTCTTATTAGCTAAGTTTGATTAAAACTGTTCAACGCAGAGGTCTAAGTTCAGAACTACTTTTTGTACAATTTCTAAGTTCAGTGGTTCAGTCGCACTTGTTTCATCAAGTGTCGAGATAAATACAGATTTCAAAAATTATTTACATTGAACATATGATTGCAATGTTTTAAAAATGACTCAAAATGACTTGAAATTTGAAGTGTCATACTTGACTCGCACTTGCCTGCTTTTTACTTGAGACTTGACTCGACTTGAGGATGAAGACTTGAGACTTTCTTGAGACTCACAAAACAATGACTTGGTCCCTTGGTTCCCTTACATTCTGTTTTTCTTTATTCCGTGGACCAATGAGCCGACCGGAATGGGAGGAGACTTAGGCTCCCATATGACCATCTCCAAAAAGCCTGGTGTTCCTCTGATTACAGTAGGACATACGTATCAGTCACGGAGCTATAAACAACCTTCCTAGATCCTAGAGGTGAACTGATGACAATCTAAAGAGACAGAAATTATGAGTGGTAACAACTTCCACAGGTACATCAGTAAATCCTATTGAACATCTGTAGAAGAAGCTGAAACATCTGGAGAGGAACCTGATCATTGAAACAGAAACATCAGGAACAGGTGTGCTGATTACAAACCCATGTCAGCTGTGACAAGGGAACAGTACTGCAAAGTAATTCAGGAGAAAAGTAAAGAAAAAACAGAAACAAAAGAAATGCAATAAACACCAAATCTAAATCCAAACTCAGGAATCACGATAAGAAGGATTAGTTATTCAAACTCATGTCTGATGAGTTCAGATGATGATCATTTCTCCACAGACAGACCTTTACAGGAAATGATCAACGAAAACACTCAGCTAGCTTAAATCTGTTTTTTTTTTCATCTGAAACTCATTATAAAGGTCAGAGACTGAATCAAGTTGATTTATTCATGCAACTAGCAATGCTGCAATATTTAATTTATAGGATTAACAATAAAATAAAGGCAGCTTTTACACAATCCTCTTACATAATTGAACATCCGTGATGGAAACCTAACTCAGCTACATTTTCACAATGATTATGGTTACGTTTAAGGATCAACTCGTTCATGATTCCTGCAGATTGTATCTCAGGAGCGTCAGGACAGAGAGACTCTAATTACCAGAGCTCTGCAGGGGCTTTTACGGTTCAGCGGCTTACCCTGACAACTCCAGCTTCCTCCTCTCTGGCCAGCATGTAATTAGAGGAAGACTGCAGCCTTTTATCTCATCCTCCAAAGTTATTGAATGGATTCTCACACACCTGTCATCATCTCAAAGCGCCGGACACTCCAGGACTTGTCAGAAGTGGTTAATATTGCAAAGGCCCTCTGCAGTTACATGGCCTGTGTTGAAGTGTGAAAGTAAAAAAAATACATATGTAAGACTCGGAGATGGAACATATGAAAGGATTAAACCATTAAAAATACATCACATAGCATCGTCTTACAGCCTCTCTGGAGCTTTTGAAACCACGGATGGCAAAAGATAAAAAGTAAAAAGATCAACTTCAAACCAAGAACACTGAAGTCATGGTTAAGAAATACTAATATGACCCTTAGTATCTTGCTGTTGTTTATTACTGTTCATTTATTTTCTTCCGAATATCCAATGCTATATAAAGCAGTAAGCCCCCGTTCACATGTGTTCCAGAGATAAAAATTAAACATGTTTAGTTTTTTTAAGTCAAAACTTCAACCAGCATGCACCACAAGATACATTAGTAAACTATATACACTGCTCACAAAAATTAAAGGAACACTTTAAAGAAACACATTAGATACATCAGATCTCAATATGAAGTTGGATATCTATACAAATAACGACAGGGCAATGTCTTAGGAACAAAAGGATGCCAAGTCTTTTAATGGAAATAAAAGTGTTCAGCCTACAGAGGGCTCAATTGTGTAGACACCCTAAAATCAGAGTGAAATGAAGATGTGGCAGGCTAGTCCATTATTTCAAAAACTTCATTTCTGCAACTCAAAATGCTTTTCAGTATCTTGTGTGGCCCCCACGAGCTTGTGTGCATGCTTGACAACGTCGGGGCATGCTCCTAATGAGACAACGGATGGTGTCTTGTGGCATTTCCTCCCAGATCTGTGTGAGGGCATCCCTGAGCTCTTGTACAGTCTGAGGAGCAACCTGGCGCCGCCTAATGGACCCAAACATAATGTCCCACAGATGTTCTATTGGGTTTAAGTCAGGGGATCGTGAAGGCCATTCAATTGTTTCAATTCCTTCATCCTCCAGGTACTGCCTGCATACTCTTGCCACATGAGGCCGGGCATTGTCGTGCATTAGGAGAAAACCAGGACCTACTGCATCAGCGTAGGGTCTGACAAAGGGTTCAAGGATTTCATCTGGATACCTTATGGCAGTCAGAGCACCATTTCCTAGGCAGTAGAGGTCTGTGCGTCCCTCCATGGATATGCCTCCCCAGACCATCACTGACCCACCACCAAACCTGTCATGTTGAACGACGTTGCAGGCAGCATAACGTTCTCCTTGTCTTCTCCAGACTCTTTCACGTCTATCACAGGTGCTCAGGGTGAACCTGCTCTCGTCTGTAAAAAGTACAGGGCGCCAGTGGCGGACTTGCCAATTCTGGTGTTCTTGAGCAAATGCCAGTNACTGAGAAGGAACTTAGCAATTTGAAAGATGCTAACAAAGTTAAATGACCAGAATGGTAAAATATAATCTGAACGTTTTTCAGCAACATACAAATTAGACAAAAAAAACCCTGAAAATATGAATTTTCATTTAGTGACCAAATTAAAACCGTTTAAAAATATATATTTTCTTCTAATATTGAAAAATAAAAGATGAGACACAATAGACCAACATCATTGTTCCTTCAAACAACCAACTTTATCCCTTATCATCCAACTTTCCTGAAAATGTTTTGACAACTTTTGGCCTTTATGGTCTGTAATTGGAGAGGGGTCGTGCACGCTCTTGTGAAAGCTGCAGCAGTTTGAGAGAAAAGGAGGATTATCTAATAAGCTATTTTTGTGATTTGCCTTCAAGGCAAGTGCTATCCGAAGGTGCAGAAGACACCAATGCCTGAGAGGGAATTTTTATGCTGCAATTAGCTCTGTGTTGGGCTTGTAGCTGTCTGTGGTGCCAGATCAGGAGCTCCTGTCTGTAACGGCGCTTTAATTAACAGAACTGGGAATTGTTACTGGGCTGGACCAGCTCAGGAATGATGTCTTCATCCAGAAAAGAGGTTCCCAAACATTCATACAGCACTCTGGGTAGAGCTCTAGCTGACATTATGGGATGAGAAATATTTAGAAAAATCTTAAGGGGGATATTTAATATGGTAGTTTCATGATTGATGCCCTTATTCTAAGTGTTCTACATTAAAATAAATTGTATTTTCTTCTTGGTTATTCAATGTTAAACTCTATATTATAACTCATTTTATTTTATTTATTATAACTATATGTTAACTGTTGATAGTGAACATTTTTGTCAATAATAGTGTTCACTCAGCTTTTGCATCCTTTTATGTTGCTATGTGGGTCTCAATTGCCTCTATAAACATGTGTAAAAAAAAGCCCATCTAGTTTCTGTCAGTGTTTGGTTAATAAATGATGTGCCTGAAACAAGCCATGTCAAAAAGTCCCTTTTTAGGACGTCACAAACAGGGAAATTAGAACAGAACCACCTCTCATCTGCAGGAGAGCAGCAGCTCTACTCCGAGCCCCTCCCAGATATCGGAGCTTCACAGCTTATAGCAGCCTGAGTGGAGGATGGGTGGGCGGGGCCAGCTCCAGCTTATTTTAAAGTGACAGAGCCCTGAAACTGCTCATGCAGGTACAGAAACTGAATAATAATAATAATAATAATAATAATAATAATAATAATAATAAAGAATAAAACTGCTGAAATCGCTTCATGTGAGAGGGATTTAGTGCAAAGAATTTCATAAACATGTTTGCTGAGGAGCAGGACTATAATTTAAGAAAAAAGGTCATAATATGTCTCCTTTAAAAAGGGGTGAGAAAACATGGGAAAGTAGATGCATTTAATAAGAACATCACATGGTCATAAAACAGCAACAGAATTATTTTGCCATTCTCATGTATTTTGATTAAGTAAACAGATAAATGCATCCACCCAAATGTTCCTGAGTTTTAATGATTTATTTTAGTCACAAACATTTAAAAATGGTCTCTGTAGTAAACTTTAGAAGCAGTGAAGTGACAACCACCAACGCTAATTACTGACTTAAATCATACAAATTTGCAGTTTCTTTCATTTTTTTACAGCTCAGTTTTTTATTTCACTTTTAAATAATATATATATATATATATATATATATATATATATATATATATATATATATATATATATATATATATATATATATATATATATATATATATATATATATATTAAGCTTTTTACATAAAACCTTAAAAAAATTATGAATGCTTCAAATTTAAATGAAGGTTTAAATGAAAAATTTTCATTGTACTATTATCAGTACAGTGACCATAAAGTCATTCTGATATGCTAATTAGCTTGAGCTACAGTGTATATAGATATAGTTTCTCATACCAGCTTAAAAATGCTTCTTCTTTTGAGTCTAATCTGAGCTGTGTGTGTGTGTG
>SSNS01000268.1:698857-711170 GCA_006937985.1 Aphyosemion australe | reverse complement strand
ACACACACACACACACACACACACACACACACACACACTTATTCCCAGGTAGTCATAAAGTCATAGGGTAACATGTCTAGTCAGGATGCAGCTCACTGATTGGGGAAAACAGGTCTTTTTTACAATGAGCCTTATCATGCATATTTTATTTGGCCATTTATCAGGGCTCCTGGGACATTTTAACCTCCCAAAAAATGCAGTTGCTTTATAAAGGCTCAAAGATCAGTTTCCAATTGTAAATAAACTCCATTCCTCTGCCCCTTTAAATCATCCACATACGGCATCCAAATGCCGATAATCTAATCCTCTTCTATAATGCTGACACCAGTTTTTGTGCTGAATATGTGTAAAACAAGACTAATCAAAACAGTAGCACTCTCATTTGGGATTATAATAGGACAATTTGTCATCCAGATGTCTTCTGGGTGAAATAAGAACAATTTACTGCATGTAAAGGTGATTGAGGGTAGAACTGGGGGGTGCTGTATCCTGGAGCTCTGGTACTGGACAGATGTGCAGAAAGACACCAGCTTCCTCAGATGTTAGTGAAGCCTTTAATGTTTCAATGCACTGGTCTGGATACAGTAAAGCTGAGCTGCCTTTTAACCTTCTTCTTCTTAAGACTCAAAGTCAGACCAGACTCTGCAAGGACATTCATCACAACCTGCACACCTAGAAAGAAAGAAAGAAAGAAAGAAAGAAAGAAAGAAAGAAAGAAAGAAAGAAAGAAAGAAAGAAAGAAAGAAAAAAAGAAAGAAAGAAAGAAAGAAAAAAAGAAAGAAAGAAAGAAAGAAAGAAAGAAAAAAAGAAAGAAAGAAAGAAAGAAAAAAAGAAAGAAAGAAAGAAAGAAAGAAAGAAAGAAAGAAAGAAAGAAAGAAAGAAAAAAAGAAAGAAAGAAAGAAAGAAAGAAAAAAAGAAAGAAAGAAAGAAAGAAAGAAAGAAAGAAAGAAAGAAAGAAAGGCTTTACATTTTAAACTGTAAACTAAAAATAAGTTTCCTCTGGAAAACAATATAGTTACTATTTAATTTACTTCATTCTAATTTTAATTTAACTAATTATTTTAAGAATTTATTCAATTATTTAATTTCGTATCAAAGAAATGTAACTTCTAGAAGAGCCAGGGTGTAAGAAAGACACCTGTCAGGTATAAATGGGGCCTGTGAGGCTTTGATTCACACAGGGTGACACTAATGGGCTTTGATTCGTATGAAAGGTTTAAAAAAACTAAACTCATAAATCTGCTCAGTGATTTTAAGATAGAAAACAACAAACGGCGGCCCACCGTTTTCCTTTTGCAGACACAGTTGAAAGCATGTGGTGATGTAAAAAACAGTGCCATCAGAGTTTTGTTTCTTTTTTTAGGACACAAATATTCAGGGAAAATATTTAGTTTGTTATTTTAGATTATTTTAATCCACTTCAAAGTCTCATGTGCTAAGTCTTTTATGCATTTTTAAACATCGTGTTTTAGTGGAAGAAGAACAAGCTTAACATTCGTTCTGCAATATCGCTGACCTTTCAAATGCTATTTCAACAGTGTTTCTGCTTCAGGACAAACATTTCTCAGCTTTCTATGGCGTCCAGGTAAGTTCACACAAGTGAAAATTAAAACCTTCACTGCCTCTCTTCAAGAAATGACTTAGGAATATATTTATTGGCATTGTTTCTAAACACAAATCACTTCAATCTTCAAACCTGCAAAGGCCTCATAAAGAGGATAAACAGCATCCCTTTGTTTTTCAGTTTGAGGTGTCCACTTTTCACTTTGAGTTGTGGTTTATTTGTGTCTCCGGGGGTGTCAGTAGGATGAGTGGGCTGAAGCCAGCCACGATTAAGCCGTGTGTCACGGTCAGTGCCACCCACCCGAAGATAATCATTGATTCCTGTGGAGGTAATCAGTGTGCACAACCGCAGCCATTTACGGCTGAGGCTGTCTCAGTGAGCCGCTGATGTTGTTTCATTACCACCTGCATCGTGGTGTGAACAGAGAAATTGCTTCCCTTGGACTCGCATGGAGTGCAGGTGGAAATGGAGCGAATGGCTGCAGATATGGGAAAGACATACAACTCCTGTCAAACCTTCCCATTTGGGCTCTTCTTACCCTTCACTGATGCATTCTTAGATTCATCAATACCTCTAAAGATCTAATTTATCACCCAAACATGGATGCATCACACGGGGACTTATTTATACCAGTCCTGTCTGACTGGTGAATATAGATGCTGATAAATCACCAGAACCAACCAAGGCCAACTCAGCTGCTTTTGTAAAACTTCTGTTTAAAAAAGCACGATGGAAAAGATTTCCTCAAACCCTTATTTGATATTAAATTCTCTGCTACATTCAGTCATTCTGCTTGAGTCAGATGTCAGGAGGCCAAAGTACAAAGTTAACAGACTTTTCAGTTTGCTTAAAAATATCAGTGTTTACTTCACAAAAACCTGAATTTTGCAGCAAATGAAAGTGACTGTGGAAAAGTCTTAGATGACCTATGAACTTTCACCAGAACAAGAGCTGATTTAATCCGACAGAAGCCTTTTAGTAATATTCATCACATCACTGGTGCATGCACACGCCTGATTCTTGGATATTTTTGCTTGTAGAGGTGCTAGACTATTGTCCAGGTCTTCTGAATGCAAAATAAACACAAATCCTCCCCCCTGCATGCTGGATGGAAGGACCCTGTTAGCAAAGCTTTTTGGTTTTTACAAAAACTGTTTTTCTTTTGTAGAACATAGACTTCCATCTTACAATACTTACAAATAAGCCCCGATGTTTACTTTATTTTTAACTGTCATAAACTTTAATAAACAAAATTTGATATAAAGCCCATAGAATTAATTTAATGTATGAATGAGCTTATTCCTGTGCAGAATTGTGGAGAGCTGGTATCTCTCTCCAGCAGTAATTGAGTGAGAATCCACCATGGATGGGTCACCAATCCATCACAGGGCTGCACAGAGACAAACAACCATGCATGCACACATTCTCACTTTATAGCCTATTTACACTTAGGTCAGTTCAGCCTCGGCCAGGTGTGGACAGCCCGCCGTCGAGCAGCCAGGTTTTGTTTACGCAGCCTTCTCAAGAATGCAGATGTCCCCAAGCATGTGGGCGGGTCCGTTAAAGAGTCACAGAGAAGTCTGCGGTGTCCTGCCTAAACGCCACGAGTTAGTAAACAAAAGCAGGCATGAGCAGTGTTGCTTTTGGAGACTCTGAGATGAAGCACACAGCTTCCTTTTCTCATTGAGCAGAAGTGCTGCCATTGGCTCCTCTCCCATCCAAGAGTGCTCACAGCAGATGTTCAGTGTTCGCGCTCCTGCAGCCAGGATGGCCAGTCTGAGCTACAATCAAAGAAGATGTTTACCCCACTGCATCCAATCTGGTGTTAATTTCGTAGATGAAATATTTTTAGTTTTTTTTTTTTTTTTCGTTACGAATTAGTTTTTGCGAATGAAAACAAAACTAAAACAATCACTTCTATTAAAACAATTATGATGAATATTGATCGATATTTTCGTCAACGAATATAAGATGAAAACAAAAATTGACAGTAACAAAAATTAAAATCAGAAAACGGGAACGATGGGAACGATGGTAGGAGTGGACAAAAGAAGCAGTCAGCAAATGGAACAGGCAAGAAAAGAACCGATCAGAGTCCAGAGCTGGCCGGTGTTTGAACAAGCCACCGGTAACAGTTGAACAATTTCTGTCTGGACTAGTTTTATTGATCCAAAGTGTGAAACGTGAATTTTTCATATTTCTTTACAGTTTCAAATAGGTGTAGTTAACATTTCCTTTACACAAGTTGAAAATTATTGCATCAGAGGAAAAATACATCTATTTTAGTCGACTAAAATAAGACTAAAATTAAAACAAATAGACTACTAAATCGTGATTAAAATTAAAACAAATTTTGCCAAAAGACTAAAATTAAATTAAAATTTCTTGTCAAAATTAACACTGATTCCATCGCCAATGAATTGTACATCAGGAAGCTGCCACTGGCAGATTCTACCTGCCAGTCAGAGGCTTCCACTAGTAGGTAGGAGTGAACTTCAGCTGGCCAATCAGTCTGTAGGTGGGTGTGTACGGTCGGCTCAGCATGAAACGGGCCGCGGGGGAGCAGGGCTGAAAAAAATGGTCGGCTCCACACAAACAATGCACAGATAACGTCAATGTAAACGCAATTACCCTATCAGGGCTAGACCGAGATGACCCATGTGTAAATGTGGCTTTAGACTAGCATGCATGTTTTGGTCTGTGGTAGAAAACACGCAACCTCGATGCATGAAGGCCTCAGACCAGCCTGTAGAGTGATTAGTAATTTATCTGAGCCAGACCTGGATGTGAACGTTAGAAAGAAAAGCAACTGTGTTGAATATCTTTCAGTTAAGAAAAATACTTTTGAAATAATGGAGTCATAATAGTTTGTGACTGGTCTGATTATATTTCCTATGCAAATCAACAGCAATGAACACAAGACTTGTGTATTCAATCACTGAGTTAAAGTTGTTTTTTTGTTGTTGTTTTTTTTTGCATGCAAACTCATCCTGCCTAGCCTTAAACTTCTAGTAAAAGCAGTGAGGATGTGTTTCTTTTTCTTTTTTGGGGTGTGTGTGTAGTTTTTATGCTCTAGTGCAGCATTTGAATTTGGATCTTTGCGTGAACAACAACCAAATGTCATCTGAGGTAGTTTTGACTGCATTTTAAAATGGCCAGATGATTATTTCATGTTCTTGTATAATTTCAGAATAAAAGCAAAATACAACTGATGTGTTTTCCATGATCACACGAGGGAAAAGAAGGAGACCATGTAGGTTCAGAGTGGGTTTATGATCATCTTCATCACTGTAATAAACAAAACCCATCATGACCAAATATTCACTTCACTGTCGCCTCCTTTAGCAGCAGCTTCAAGCCCAGGTATAAGAAATTCAAAACAAAACACTAGAGGCAATCAAGTCAGTCACCAAATAACCAAAATGAGGTATATTTAACTCAGCTCAGTTTGACCTAAAATCAACAATTAATACTTCATTTACATTTAAAGCAGCACATTCTGTGAAACTCAAACAGTTATAGTGTTAGAAATTACAAATATCAAAAAGCCAAAAATACAGTTCTTATTTAAATCTGTCCACATATATTAGATCATATTTACATTTTCTCTTAAATAAAGATAAATAATGTGCATCAGTGAAGAATCCACCATGATTTTACAGAAACACACAAGCAGATGTTACAGTAGTGACACTAATAAATAAGGCAGTTATTGACTATCTGTACATCATCTGAATATAATACATGTTCTAGATTCAAATGAAACAATAACCTATCTAAGTTAAGGCATCAGTGTAATAAAATGTTTCAATCACCAAAAAAGCTGTTGATTATTTTTCTAACGCATTTAGTATCTGGAGTTTGACTCTCATGTCAGCGACCACCATTTTGGCACTTTTTCTTTCTCCAATAAATTATCAAAGTTTGTCTAAATGACATTCAAATCTATTAAGAAGAATCTAGATGTGTGCGTGCGTGTGTGTGTGTGTGTTTGTAAATTGCAAAAAACATTTGTTTACAACATTTGTTTCAAGTAAAAACCCTCTCATGCAAAGCTGCCTGAATCCTGATAACACTAAAAAAGGGGACAATTAGAACAGCCTTAAGGCCACAAACCCCAAAAAGCTACGAGAGGCTACTGCAGAAGAAGTGGGCCTTTATAAATATTCACAGCTATTCACTGTAAGAATAAAAAGTTCACACTGTCATCTTTCTATAGCGACACCCTGGAACTCTTCTAAAAGCTATCTGGAACACAAAAACGACAACATTAGAGATTTAGGTAAATAGTTTAGTAAGAAAAGCTGCTCTGGAAAATAAAACCAATGATGTTTGGGAAAATGTTGAGGACAATTACTGAACTACAAAAGTGTTGCATGTTTTTGCAAAAGTGCTGAAAAATGTTAAGGACTTACTCAGGAGCTATAAACTGAATTACACTGCTGCCTCAGCTTGAATAAAAAAGTATATTTCTTCTGTCACATGTTCAAAAACTTTCTAATTCAAGTTACAACCCTATAATTAGAGCTCAATAGGAGGAGTTTATAACAAAAATATCAGTTAATTAACAAGTGTTATAACTGATATATCATATATCACATCATTCCAGCTTTTTATTTATTAACTATGATTTTCTTCAAGAATAAATTGAAGAAGTAAGTCTTAATCTTGATGTTTTTTTATTTAGAAAATGATTATTAGGTGTACTACAAATTGTTTCAGCAATTGTTATGAACATTAGCAAAGAAAAGTAGATCATTATCTTGTAATTGTTAAACCCCATCCCACTTCTTAAAGGAGACATGTTATGACTTTTTTCTTAAGTTATAATAGTTCTATGGTCAATACAAAACATGTTTATTTGGTTCTTTGCACTAAATCCCTCTCACATAAAGCAATTTCAGCAGTTTTATTCTTGACATTTTCAGTACCTTCCAGAATGAGCCGTTTTGGGGCTCTGTCACTTTAAGAAAACAAGCTGGAGCTGGCCACGCCCACTCATCCCCTGCTCAGTTTGCTATAAGCTGAAAAGCTCCAATATCTGGGAGATCAGGGTAAAGCCACTGCTCCTCCAGCAACAGCTCTCTCTTGCACGTGAGACGTGGATTTATTCTAATTTCCCTGTTTGTGATGTCACAAATGGGGACTTTTTGAAACACCTTGTTTTGGACAGATCTTTTTCAAAACCAAACACTGACAGAAAATGGAAGAATGATTTTTTTTCAGGTTGGAAGTGTTTACAGAGGCAGTAAAGACCCACATGGCAACACAAAAGAATGCAAAAGGTGAGTTTAGCATAGTATGTCCTCTTTAAGTCATGAATTAATTGTGATCAATCATGTCATTTAGAAACTTGGATTCAGCTTTACTAGTCACACCCAGACCTGATGACTACCAGTCCTGTCAAATTAGGCAATGACTTCAACAGAACCTGTCTGACAACACTGAGTAGACTAAAAGATCTCAAAAAGCAACACATCGTGTCCAGTTATAAAGAAATTCAAGAACAAATATGGCATCATGAGAATTCCATGCACTACAGCCCATCTCATATTTGCCACAAAGCATCTTGGTGATCCCCAAGACTTGTGGGAAAATATTCTTTGGACTATTGAGACAAAAATAGAACGTATTAGAAGCTGCTTATATCCTATTAAATCTGGAGAAAACTAAGACAGCATTTCAGATAATGAACACTCAAACACGGTGGTGATAGTGTGATGGTCTGGGGTGTGGGATCTGGGTGACTATAATTTTTCACATAAGCCAGAGTTAATTTGGATTGAATTTTTTTCCTCATTAAATTAAATTATATATTTTTTATATAGATTTTGTATTTACTCAAGTTATTTTTGATGTTTGTTGATCTGAAACACTTAACTGTTAGCCTGGCAAGCCATCCTATATATGTGAATATATAGTCTGGCCACGAACCATTGACGGCTCTCAGTCGTGAGGCGGGATCTACGGTTGTCTTTCAAAATGTCAGCATGCAATTGGATAGCGCTAGGACCAATCAGAGTAACGAACAACGTGACGTAATCACAGCGACGGAAAAGCGGGAGGCTTTAATAGCGTCCAACATCAATGATTTCTGTTGTTTTTGTATGAAAAACATGTGAATATCAGGTGTACTGGGACATTGCACTACTTTGTTTGATAAAAATAAGAAGCCGCTAAGTATAGCTGACAGACTTACGCACGTTGGAGTCTAAATAATCCAATGTTGATGACAAAGCCATTTCAAATGAATGTGTTTCCCAAGTTGCCCCCATGTTGCTTGGGTTCGCGGCCGCAGCGCTGACGTCATCGGCTACTCCCGCTCTGTGATTGGCCCATGATATAGAGCGCTGTGATTGGCCCAACCAAAACTATAGCGAGCTGTGATTGGACAGCCACAGGCTGCAAGGGTTCCTATGAAGCGTGCCTAGACCAAACTCTGCAAAGCAAGAATTGGTCTAGTTCACTAGGCTACTTAACTGTGGAAAAAAAGGAAATACAGATCAAATTTTGTCGGGTAGAAAGTACTTTTTCAGCAGCATTGTATTCTCTATTTGAACCCCTAAAAAAAGAACTAATCTAAGATGCTAAAGTCGTGTTAAAATGCTAGTTTATTCAAATCTAGCATCATAAAATAAGTGAACTAGAATTGTTGGATCGGGAAGCTTCCTGGTTTAGTTTTTTATATTTTTGCCAGTGTAGTGATTATTATTGTGTTTCCATTCTCAGGAATGTGAGAAACATTTTGAACAAAAGCTATTGTCATCATTAACTCTTTATGTACTGGAAATAAACCAAACATTCAAGTACTCACGTTGTTGGGTGTGTGAGTGCTAATCCTTAAAACTACACTTGCTGACAGTCCATTTATCTGTACTATCAAGGCCGTAGCAATGACACCAGCAAAAACAGCTGGTTTCATCGTTATTTTCCCACTTAAAACTCAGGCTGGTCAAGTTGATAAAACCTCCAGAAACCCACTTGAATACCTAATTTGTCTAAAGGAAATGCTCATACGGTCTTTCTATTCTGAAATGTACAGTAAATAGGCCAAACACTATGCTATGGTTTTAGTTTAGCTAGCTTTAAGTGCTACATTAACAAATGAAGTATCACTTAGTCACTTGCAAACACTTTGCACAGACTCCCAGCAGTTTTAAAGATTAGACAAATAAATAAATAAATATATATCAAAACAAATATACTGTAAAATACATAAATATAAGACTGCATACTGAATGAAATGTACTAACGGGAGCTACCTGTCCAGAGTTCCTGTGTGAGCACATCTGTTTCTCCAGGTGAAATCTGCAGTTTATTGTCCTCACAGCAAGTTCACTGCTCTGATCTGCTGCTCTGAGCACTCCGTGTTGTTCCTCCTATGCAGACGTTTGTCCTTGTCTGCAGGGACTCTTCCCCCTTTTTCTTTTTCTGTCATGTCAGACTAAATTCATGCAGATGTGGACAAGAAACAACACTATTCATCCTCATCTTCATAAACAATGAATCAGGTTTATAGCAGCCGGGTCAGCCATCAGATTGTGTTTCATCAGTGCCTCTCCGTCACTCTCTTGTCAGTATGCTGTTGCCCTGGTTCTCCAGCCTGCGTCCTGATGCGTTTGAGGAGCTGCGTTTTAGCAGCCTGTTGACGATGTCCACGCACGTCTTCTTGTACTGGTGTCGTAGCAGGGAGTACACGAAGGGGTCGCAGGCGGCCTTGCTGTAAGCTAAGCACTTGGAGACAATCCCCCAGTGAGGGTTGATAGGCACTGCTGGAAATAACTCCACGATCCTGCAGGCGAGCATACAGAGAGCATGATGAGAGCCAGAGGAGTGATAGTTCAACCTGCCTGAAGCTCAACATGTAGAAAAACACTTAAAAAGCACAAATTTGTGAAATACATGCAAACGTGGTGCAGTGCTCACGTGAAGCGGAATATAAAAGAACTGGAGAACGTTACTGATCTTTTACATGAAAATTTCTATATTCAATCTGTTTCAGACACTAGAATAGATAAAAAAAAAATAAAAGAAATGTGTAAAGACTGCCAAGTTGAATTTTCCTTTCACCAGAGTTTAAAATCTCACCTAACTGCTAACACACTATTGATGGCTATGAATCACTGCCCCAAACAGCAGAGGCTTCGTACAGCTACGTCTGGGAGAAAGGTAGATAAACAAAAGCAATAAAACTAACAGATGCCATAACAAAGTAGATAGCTACGTGCTGCCCTAATTTCCCTCTGTGGTACGCTAGACACAGTTAGATTGTGTGGGAGTGCTCGCTGCATGTCATGATCCAGTTATGCTCTGCTCCTGTATAGAGGGCTGCCTCTGGCCACGCCCATCCATGTTCCTCCTCTAAGCCTAGTTCATACTTCTCCATCTGCATGTGTGTGACTGATTACTGATTCCCTCTACCTGTGTCTGAGATATTTAATAATAATAATAATAATAATAATGCATTTTATTTAAAAGCGCCTTTCTAAACACTGAAGGTCACTGTACAGGATAAAAACAAAATCATCAAATAAAACACAAGAAGACCTAAGTACGACATAAAACAAGGAATCAAAACAAGCAAAAAATAAACAAGGCACTCTAAAATTTATAGTGGATAAGTGGTTTTGAAGAGGTGAGTTTTGAGCTGGTTTTTGAATTGAATAAGTGAGTTTATGTTCCTGATGTGAGGGGGAAGGGAGTTCCAGAGTTTGGGAGCAGTAAAATCATGACTCCCATTCTGCAGTGTTGGATTGTTGTTCAAGCCTGTTCATAGTGGTCCATGTCCATGCTTGTTGTGTAACAACCTTGGTTGCCTTGCTGACCACTAATCCAGCCCGCTCCTCTTTTTAGTAATCAGGTTTGCTGCGTGTTCTGAACCTTACCTGATCTTTTTGACTCTGTCTCTGCTCACGGGACCACAGATCTGTTTGCCACGGTTTATATCTGCTCTGGTTCTGACCTGGATACAGTCTACAAATACTGAGTTTTGGATCACAGAACCTCCATTTCACCACTGTCCTGACTTTCTCAATTACCTGCCTCCTTGGGACCTCAGTGATTAGCTCTCAGCTTGGAACAATCCTCCTTGTGGTGCCTTCCTCTGAGGTAAATTTACTAAATATTGTTTACCCAATGTCCCTGAACCTTGCTAACCTTCTCCTGTCTATTACAGACCAGTCCTCTCACTCTGAGGACGGCTATCGGCCGAGACGCCCACTGCACATTCTTTTACTTTTCATTGTTGAAAATAAAACCTTTTAAGCCATGACTGTTTGTTGTGCATGTATTGGGTCCCTTCATTACTTTAGTAACTTTTAAATCAAAATAGAAAACTTTCATGCATTCATGAGCCTATGAATGATTATTTCTTATGCTGCACCTTCTGCACTGTAAACGCTCACCCTTAATCTTTGCCTTTTATCTGATTATTAAATATGAATTTAATTTGTTCTAAATGTATGTGTGTATTTTAATTATGCTGTCACATTGATTTTGCTGTTCTTGCTCCTGGAAAGCACATTGAATTGCCTCTCTGTATGAAATGTGCTATACAAATAAAGCTGCCTTGCCTTGAGACCACAGATCATTGGTAGATTGGCATTTACAAGCTTTTTTTAAATTTAACAAAATAGGAACAATGAGAAATTTTAATATGAACACAAGAATCTAAAATTTCTATTTAAATTCACACCTCCTTATTGTAATTCCCTCTATCTGGGTCTGGACCATTACTCCATATGGCGTCTTCAATTGGTCCAAAACGCAGCAGCACGCCTGCTGACTGGTACCAAAAGACAGGAACACATGACCCCAGTCCTGTTGATTTCAGGATCCATTTTAAAATGTTACTTTTTGTTTTTAAATCTTTGCACGGTATGGCTCCCTCCTACATCTCAGAGCTGCTGACTGCCCATGTTCCCATTAGCAACATGTGTTCTATAGCACCCAGGCCTTCTTGGGGCCAGAATATATTTGCTTTTTAACCTCGCGTTGGCGCAGGCAGCAGTCTGCGTCTTTGTTCACATACTTGCTGCTACACGGCGCTGCACAGCTTGTAGTACTGGAGTGTTCTACTAGGGAGAAAACTAGAGTACTCAGACCGGATATAGGGCTGGGTTTGTGGGTACAACCAAAACAAACATGGTGTCGGGAAATAATATTTTTTACCTGTTGTACCTTTAATTTTAGAACTTAGAATCCAGGGAATCAAATATATTAATCACTTCTCTTTTCAGGTTTATTGATACACATATGATTCTTGTACTCTTTATTGATCTGCATTTAACCATGATTTGTGCATGTTTACATCAAGCGGTGAGTTCCAGCTGAAGCAAGAAGGTTTTAATCTCCTGTGGAGGTTTTGAGTTTCAGTCATAAAACTGTGCAAAGGGGGAGGTGAGAACACTCTGACCTAGGGACAGATAACAGCAGCAGGAGAAGATACAGACAAGGACCAGTTCCGAGCCTGGCACCAGGAGAATCTCAGTCTCCAGGGAAAATCAGATTTATGGCCTTGGGCTCCAATAGGCGGGTCCAGGAGAAAGAATATAATCAAGTGTCTTTACTGTGAAACTTCAGATTCGCCATTATACGAGGGGAGATGGACAGAATCTCCCCGAATGTACATCGGGTTACAATAAAAGATGATTGAGTGAAATAAAGAGTGTACGTTGATTGCAACGAGGCGGTCTTCATGGCTCGTGATTTCTTATTTGATCAGAAGATCTTAACGAACCGGGAGAGTGG
>SSNS01000268.1:670148-697484 GCA_006937985.1 Aphyosemion australe | reverse complement strand
ATAATATTTTTTACCTGTTGTACCTTTAATTTTAGAACTTAGAATCCAGGGAATCAAATATATTAATCACTTCTCTTTTCAGGTTTATTGATACACATATGATTCTTGTACTCTTTATTGATCTGCATTTAACCATGATTTGTGCATGTTTACATCAAGCTGTGAGTTCCAGCTGAAGCAAGAAGGTTTTAATCTCCTGTGGAGGTTTTGAGTTTCAGTCATAAAACTGTGCAAAGGGGGAGGTGAGAACACTCTGACCTAGGGACAGATAACAGCAGCAGGAGAAGATACAGACAAGGACCAGTTCCGAGCCTGGCACCAGGAGAATCTCAGTCTCCAGGGAAAATCAGATTTATGGCCTTGGGCTCCAATAGGCGGGTCCAGGAGAAAGAATATAATCAAGTGTCTTTACTGTGAAACTTCAGATTCGCCATTATACGAGGGGAGATGGACAGAATCTCCCCGAATGTACATCGGGTTACAATAAAAGATGATTGAGTGAAATAAAGAGTTTACGTTGATTGCAACGAGGCAGTATTTTATGGCTCGTTCTTTGTTCGGTCAGAAGATTTTAACGAACTGGGAGTGTGGAAAAACAGCGAGAAGTCAAATGCGGAAACAGCTCGGAGGAGAGAAGAAGGCCAGAAACCTCATCACACGGGCCTGAAAGGAGTGACGACAGACGAGCTGCTGGAACATCATATTCTTTGACCAAAATACATCAGAAAACAGAAAGAGACAGTAACACCACTTTTTTCCACAACAATGGCATCAATAAAAGAGATCAGTAACTGGTTAATTTTGAGATCACAACAGAAAAAAGACAGCAGTGGTATCTTAGATGGTGTGAAAGACCTCTAAACCTGAGATGGAGTCACCATGGTGAGTGTGTCTCACTCGTTTTGTCAACTCCACCTACTGGTTACTTGTATATTACAGCGTTCATGTGCGTTGCCTTATTTTCGGAGGATGCGCACAAACAACGCTTCAAATCAACGCAAGTTACGCGTGGCAGCCATTTTAAACACGCGTATGTGTCGTTAAACAGCAAATATATTCTGGCCCTTAATCGTTCCTAGATCTCGTCTTAAGACCCGTGGTGACTGGGCCTTCTCTGTGGCTGCACCTAAATTATGGAATAGCCTGCCCTTGCCTATAAGGACTACTCATAGCCTTTAGCATAATAAATCTCTATTGATGATGCATCTTTTTAATCTGGTTTTAAATGCGAGTTGACTTGGGCATTTTGAGTTTTTCTTGTTTTAGTTTATTGTTCTTACTATTTTTCTGTGTCTCTTGATTTTATTTTTGTTTTTATTGTTTGTGCTTTGTTGTACAGCACTTTGAGGCAGTGTGAACTGTTAAAAATGTGCTACAGAAATAAACTTGACCTTGACCTTCTCACTGCTGTTCCTTGAGTGTCATGGCTGTTCCCAGTTACGGATCAGCACCACAAGATTCTAGATGACGAGCAAAGATGTGTCATACACAGTAAGTTGGTAAGTAGATAAATATATTGTCATATCTGGTGCTAGCACTCAGTGTTTGACGGTAGGGAGCACTTACTACACTTACTATGGTAATATTTGTAAACAACTCATTAAAGGAAGTAAAACTGACACCGCCCAGCTGGCTGAGAATAAAATCTGTTTCAGTATAACCTTCCTTCTAACATTATTGAGACATTAGACTGTTTTGTTATTATTTCACTGTAGAATTCTTACATATTGCACCTTTAACACAGGCTTGGAAGTAATAAGTCTTTAAGAAACACAACATTTTACTCCAGTTAGAAAAGTATTAAAAAATAAATTAAATCAACATGTTTCTCCATCAGCTATAATTAATGACTTTATTTCATGCCTGCATCTGCTTCTCATAGCTGCCGTCTGTAAAAAAAAATAGGAAATTTTAGAAATTTTCACTCCCACTTTTTTATGTGGCGTCATAAAAAGGTGTGTAAAAATGACTGATCCTGTGTTACTGCACTTTGCATGATTACTATGTCCACAGTGAAGCTTGGTCAGCACATTAACACGAGCCTTATAGGCTAGGAGGTTTCACTGACATTTACTCCTGTCATTCCAATTAAACAGTGAATAGGAGGTTAGCTGTCACACCGCACAGAACTGGCACACAAAATGACCCTGATGAACATCAGTGAGGACTATGATGTTTAAACTTAAACAGCCTTTTACCACCATCTTTGGAATCAGAACTGGAATGTGACACAGAACCTTCGTCTAAGAGGTCAGCCTCAGGAAAACAAAAATGGATTTCTCTGCAGAAAATGGAGACAAGAATTTACAAATAGAGTGACTTAATTATGGTTCCAATTAATTATTTACTTTCCTTTTGCTGAACTCCATATTTTAATATTCTCACTTCTTTATCTGAACGTTTCACTTGACCATCACTGATCGATTGATCGATGCAGGTGGATTCTGACAAACAGGAATGCACCCAACGAACTTGAGAAGAAAAAGTGCTAATGCAGCAGCAGCAGCAGCAGAGCTGAGGTGTATTACTTATCACAAGGTCAGCCAATCTCATCTTCAAAATCTGGCTGTGAGAAGAGGAAGCAGACAGGAAGTGGGGTGGGGGTGGGTCAGCCCCTGCAGGGAGGTAGCCAAAGGCTTATGTGTACGCCTCAGTGTGTGTGCCAGCATGGTTCCCCTCTAGTCTCCCTAAACACCCACCTTGTGATCACATAGGGAGCAAAGCAGAGCATGAAGGTGCCGATGAAGGTGCTGATCTTCCTCGTTGCTCTCTGTCGTCGCCTCTTCTGCTCCTCGAGGCAACGCTGCCGAACACTAACAGCAAGGAAAGTTCAGCGATTAGAGGGGGACATTATTAAACTGAGAACTTTTGATCGATCTGACAAACCTGAAGAGGTTAAGCTGGTTTAAAAGATTCTGATCCAACGGAAGATCCCGGTGTGAGAAAATACTCAGAGGTCGTTTATTGTTTGTGAACTCTAAATGCACCATCACCAAAATGTCATGATGTCACAGCGCTTTAAGTAAAAATTTAGAAAGTGTAACTAAATTTGACAGGCAGGATTAAAAATGCCAGCATGCACCTCATGGAGAGATGCTGTAAAGCTATGTAACTGGATTTAATGATCTATCACAGACACACACACACACACACACACACACACACGCACACACATGCTTGCTGTACTAGAAGGGAAATGCAATGAGTCTGTGACATTTAAATTGAGTTAGATTTGTGCATGCTGTCTGAATACAGAGAACATAATTCAAATGTCAGAGGAAACCAAAGCAGCATTATCTATAGGGCACCAATTGTAAAGTGATACGTTAAGAAATTAGCAGCTAGCTCACTGTAACAATAAAACAGGGTTTAAACCGTTTCACCAAATTTATTTAAGTAACAACAACAAAAAGTAATGCTAAGAAATGTGAAAATTCATCCTAATTTAAAAAACAAAGCACATATATAAATATGGTGGTTTAAAACTATTATTTGTCTAACATGCAAATTTGCTGCTGTAAAACACAAATAGTCAACAAAATAGAAGTGTGAAGAAGAAATCTAATATCTAAGATCTAAGATCCAATGATTTTGAAGATAAGATTATGAATCCACTCAGATAGATCATTTATCTGTTCCTGTTCTCCCTGAACATTAGTGCATTCTCATGGCCAATCTGACTCAGCACAACCTTTGCATTAAAAATACTTTCAGGAATTGGATATGGGGTCTCTTCATACTTTTATTTTGATAGGATACTTCTAGCTAGAATAGGAAGGACTGCATGGTCACTAAAGATTTAGATCTGATTCTAAAAAGTTACATTTAACTTCATTTATTTAGATTTTAATCAAATGTTTAATGTAACTATGTATTTTATTTGATTGTATTAAATTTAAATGTAGCTTTAGAGGTTCAGATTTGATCCTAGATGTTTACAAACAACTTTAGATATTTATGTCAGTTTCAGAATATTTTTGCTTAATCTTCAGAAAGTTAGATTTGGATTGAAAAAGTTAGATGGAACTTTTAATTTAAAAACTTGATTCTAACTTTGCATATTTAGATTTGATTTTAAGTAACTTTGAATTGTCAGATTTTTTTTTTATTCTTCCAATCGAATAATGGGTTTGATTTTACATATTCATGTTAGATATTAAGGTTTTATTTCTAAATATTAAGATTTGACTTAAAAACATATGCATTACATACAATTTTATTTAGATTTATTTTTAAATAGATTTACTTTTGCATATTTTAAAAATTTTATTTAATATTTGGATGTAGGCTAATACTTTTTATATTTATATTTGGTTCTAAATATTTGTTTTCATTTTTTAAAAATGTAGCTAAAAATATATTTGTAACAAACATTCTGTGCTTTTCAATCGGAGCTCCATACATTAAGTGACCAGAGGGGAAACTGAGCTATCCCAGTGAAACTGAACATTTTGTTCTTTTTCCTCATTATTCCCTCCAAAAGATAAACAATCCCTCAGATGAACATGGAAGCGCTAATCACAAATCCCCAGAGCAAGCTGCAGAGTAATGAAAACCTTAGAGGAGCTCACCTGGGGTGTATATCCACAAGCAGCACCAAAGTTTGCATCGTAATAACGTCGATCCTCTTACAGTGGAAGCGCGCCACTTTAAGCACTTTGAGATATGTGAAACATAACACTATAAAAGACAGGAGAAAGGTGAAGGAGTGGAAAAACACGGTGAAGATGACAAACTGCGTCCGACTGCTCGCCCTCGGGTTGGACAGGGTGCAGGACGCGTAAAGCCGGTGGTAACCCACCCAGGACAGGCAGGTGGCCACCGTGGAGAAGGACATGGAGTGCGCCCACGTGTACCCCAGAACAAACGCTGCGTCCTTGTGGCGCATTTTGGAGTGGTACCTCAGGGGAAACACCACTGCGATCCACCGGTCGATGCTCAGAGCTGCCATGCTCAGCATGGAGTTGGTGGACAGAAATGTCTCCAGGAAGCCCACGATCTGACAAAACCCGTCTCCTCCCGGCTGAGCCTTGCTGACAAGCCCCACCAGAGTGAGCGGCATGTTGGACACAGTCAGCAACAAGTTGCAGAAGGTGAGGTTGAGGTTGAACAGACAGGGGACCTGCTTGCGGATCTCCGGGTTGTACACAAAGCAGATCAGCACCAGGACGTTGGACAGCAACGACACGATGATGATCACTACTACCAACACGGAGAGGATCACCTCCGCAGTGTCCATCCTGTGTCCCCCAAAAGTCACTTTTACGCACTTTTTGAGCGCATGTCCAGTGTTGTTTGGTTCCCGACTCCACGCATCCCCAGATCTCTCCTCCGGTGGAGATGCCCCTTTCTTTCTGCTACATTGTGTGTCTCTGTGGCTCCACGNGACTAGGATTTTAAACCTGATAAAACGCTGGTATTTTTATTAATATTACACGATTTCTCTCCCAGCGTGACAATGGTGTATATTTAGTCTCCACTGGTGACTTTAGAGCAGGATCTCGGGTTTCCTGACATGCAGCTTTACTTGATATGATCAATTTTCTGTGCACCGGTGCAGCCATGACTTCATTAGATCAGTTGAGCTCTCTGTGTGTTTAATCCCATTCTTCTCTCTGCGTGTGCACACTTGAGTCATCCCATGATCTCCCCATAAGGCTGAGATGTAGGTCAGTTTACGGTGCTGTTTGGGCCCACGGCTCACCCGTTCAACCCAAATGTAAAGTGGCAACATGTAGGCCAGTGGGATGTTCCTGCACCATAGGGACACATGTGTGTGTGTGTATGAGAGAGAGAATGGGAAGACCATCTTTAAATTTAGCCTGCTAGTCCACTGGGATTATGGGCTGAAGACGAACCGTCTGACAGGATTAATGTGTCATCATCGATTACGGATAAACGTCTCATCCTATAGCTCTAAAAGCTCTTCCTCATATTGGAGTCTGGAACAGCGGTGTTGTTCAAACATCTCCCTGATTCCTGTCACCATGTTTTCTGTCTGCCTCCCAAAGGATTCTCACACCACCAGCTGGTTGGGATTGGAGCACTGGCGGTTCTAGGGGTGGGGTCACAAGGGCATTGGCCCCTGCTGACTGGACCCCTGAAGTGCCCCTGTCGTGTCACTCATCTGTCCTTTGCATGATGATCAGATTAAGTTAAAGTCCCATTAATTGTCACACTGGTGTGTGAAATTTGTTCTCCACATTTGACCCATCCCCCGAGGGAGCGGTGAGTTGCAGACACAGCTGCGCTCAGGAACCATTTGGTGGTTTACCCCCCAGTCCAACCCCTTAAAGAGGGAGGCCCAGACTTCCCTCTCCACAGCCACTTGGGCCAGCTCTTCTGGGGGGAACCCAAGGCGTTCCCTGGCCAGCCGAGAGACATAATCCCNTGATCCGGAGGAGGATTCCAGTTGTAGAAATGTCCCCTCTTACCTCTAAACCACAGGAAATGAGCTCTCACGCCAAAGCGGCCGTGTTCCTCTGCTGCGTCTTTGCAGTGGGGGGTGTTCCTCGTCTTGTGATGCCTTTTTCTCGAGGCTTCACCCCTTGCGCGCGCACAGCTGAGTGCATGAGCTGCTTGATTTGTCCTCACCAATTCCTCTGAGTAACAGTAGACCAAACACTGTGAAAGGAAACCCCCAATTAGCCTCATATGTTTCTGACTTTCTTTTTTTAAAAAGAAAAACAAAACACTCCATTGATCATCAGCATTATCATCTTCTGTGCAAAACAGCATCAAAAGATTGCATTTGACACTGTTGTATAAATATGAAAAATAAGAGATTCAGTCAGCTAAAGTGGCTTTTTTCATTAATTAAACATCATCCCAGAAGTTCTTTTATTACTAACACCAATTAATCAAATGAGATTTGAATAAACAGGGGCATCCTGCTGATTTGCCTGGTTCAGGTCTCATTCCTTCCTTTTCTCATTAAATCATCCGACTGAAGCAGGGAGCAACATCCTTTCCTCAGAAGCTGGAAAACGCCCCCACATGCTGCTGCCCCTCAGGACTCCAGTGTGGTGGATTTTTTTTCCTCCAAAGACTCATCAGAGCATGCTGCAGCACGTGAGCCACTGGAGAAGGGTGAGGTGGTGGTGGGGGTTGCAGAAAGGACGGGGGTGTTATTGGTGTTGCAACACACATCATGCATGGCCTTAATCTGTGAGAGTTTTCAGTCCACAGGATCTTTTCTGCTAAAGACGATCACAAATGTGACATTTGCTTCCACAATGAGTTTGCTGTACTTTTTACAGATTTAACCAAAAAGAAGGCATCTGCAGGCCAGGAGCACACTACCATGCCAGCTACTTGAGCTGAATTCCATTTTGTTCCAGAGTGGGGCTTTCAGCCAAGGATGCATTTCCAGGATTATATGTTAAACACGTGATAGGGCTATCAGCCTCTGGAAGAAAGCCTGCTCCGGTGCTGTGATGCACTCTCCTGTCAGTTCTCAGGCCTTATCAGCACCACGCCACCAGTTGATCTCAGGCACCTTTTTGTAGACATATCTTTAATTATCCTCTTCATGATGAAACACCAGCCCCACAAGCAATGATAATACTCCTTATAGCTTGGAGGACACTGAATGATGGACGATGCTTGGTTGGAAGATAGAGCTTGTGATGGATTGATGCTGTGGTTTTTAAAAATAGGACTTTGGGGTTTTTTTGGCTGAAGAACAAAAGCCACACGGACACACTCATCACAGTTTTTCATATTAAACAGACATGCAAGGGAAACACTGCTTCATAAATATGTAATTGTTTTTCCTCATACAAAGCATTGTCTTTCATCTCAACTGAAAAATACATGTGAGGGCATGATGTCTGTAGTATAAATAGAGCTGACTATGGGGGGCACAAAAGAAATTACACCTGCCGGATTCAAGCAGCCATGAATGAATAGTGATAGTGTGTGTAACTGATAAATGAATGAATGAATGAGTTTATTTTTGAACACATCAGTTATAGAACATATTTCCACAGATATTTCCTACAACCTTGTCACCAAATGATGGACTCCACCAGACAAACACAACAACAAAAAATAAAAGGCAAAGGGAAAAACTGCGGAAAAATAATATAAATTTCTCCAAGAGAAGGAAGAAAGCAATGCCAAACAGAGGAAAATATTATATTTTGAAGATGATTTAGGGTTTTGATAACTTAAAGGGGTTATATACTGCAAAATCCACTTTTTGGAGATTTTGACCATCATATGTTGTTATTTCCTCATGAAAAATACCCCCTAAGCAGTTTTTGGCTTCACACATGCATTTTCCTGTCTCAGCTGCAGCTTCTCTGCAGGTCTGCTAAGCTATTACTGGCCCCACTCCTCCCCATCCAGGTAGTCTCTAGTCCAGGTCCCTCCTCCCCTGGACTGTAAACACTAACACCCAGTCTCTCTGTTTAGCTAGCAGGATGTTTTATCTCTACAGTTGTGAAGAAATTATTTATTTTCTAGTCTGCACTTTAAATAATGCCTAGAATGTGAAAATGAATTTTTGCCTGCAAGAGGAACAGGATCCCCGTCCAGTCTTCATAACGAAGAGTTGAATCAAGTTTGGAGTTTATCTTCAGGAGCTTTCAAAAACTGAGCCAGAATGTGACCATGGTTTCACAGACGTCACAGAGTGGGTTTTCAGATGGATTACTTCATCAAACCAGCACGCTAGCTGCTATCTTAATGATAATAAAGTTTGGAAGTTGGTCGCGAGCAAAACGGCTCTCAGAGCCGCCTCTTTGATGTGACTGAAAGGAGCCGACTCCCTCTTGAAGGAGCCGGCATGAGTTACACAGACTGTACCTGCAAAATGTACACACACACACACACACACACACGCACACACACAGCGTGCCTCTGATTGCCAGGGGGGTGGGGGTTGCACTTGCATTTTGCAGCTAACTCTGCTTTCTTTTTCTCCATGGCCCACGATGCTTTGCTGGGGATCTAAGGTTACATCCTGAAATGGGTGGAATTCACAGTGTGGAGGCAGGATTTCATCCAATCCAAGTGTCCTTTTTCAGGGTTGATAAAATATCNCGATCAAATACGTAGATCTGAACGGTTGAGAAAGCCACCTGCTAAGTTTACATACCCACAGCTTGGCAAACCTTTAATTTTATTTGCACAAACTTTACTAGATGGGTTTAACAAAGTATTAGTTGAAACTTTTGATCAAAGCCCTACCCTGGTGTAAACATGAAGGGACTCATGTCAAATCAGAGGGGGAGGGTGTAACCCGCCTGAAAAAAGGGGTTAATATTTATTTTATTTTCATAGTATGATTATTATTTCTTTTCAATTTGGAAGTATAAGTTATGTTGGTTTTATTTTTGAAAACCGGAACTTTATTTTGAAAAGAACCAAACCGGAAGTTGTATCTGCTGGTTTAGCAAGATAACTTTATATCGTTAAAAGCACTGTGTGAAACGGAGGGAGAGTAACTCCTGTTTTCATGAAGAAAAGAGTTGGAGAGCTGTCGGAGAAGCACTTTCTGTCCTGGTTTCTCCTGTAGAAAACTTCGTCTTGGTCAAGTTTTTTGTTGTGCCTTCCTTGCGGATGCACGGGGAATGAACCCTTGTTCCTGGTTACCCACGAGGCGGACCAGTGATACCAGTGATCCCAGTCGATGGCGAGCCTCCCAGCTGAACTTCGAATTGAATGAACACTGAAAGTCACCCCAGTCATTCAGCAGATTCCGTGGTAGGATTGTAGCTTTCACTGAGATACTCACACACAGCAACTCTGGATTCATCTCCCTGATTGAACTCTCATTGAGCCAAACCGGATCGGACCTTGAACTGAAAACTGAAGAGGAAATTGTTTTCTTTTGTATCAATAGTTTTTGGGCCCTTATGTTTGTACCGTATGTTGGTAGTTGAAGGTTATTACTAAAGTTGTACTACAAACTATACAGATGTCTCTGGCTTATTGCTTACTCACAGCTCCTATGAACCTAGGTCTAGACGTGTACATACTCTGAAGTGGGTTACATCAAGATAATAACCCATATTTCAGAACCAAGGATGTCTCCATAATGGTAATATTTTAATCATGGGCCGATTGCTCAGGAAGGTTTAAAATAGCATGATACAGGTCTTTTAACACTACTGATATTAGTAAATTAGGAGGACGTACCCATTTTGGCAAGAGGGAGGTACACCATATGAGTCAATATTGTCCTGTGACATTTGGTAGTGATGTGTTACATGAAGTTGACTAATTGTTTCAGAAAAGGAGCGAGAAATTTCTCCATAGACAAAAATGTAATTTGGTGAAATAAGTGGGGATAGCCACTCCCATTTAGATGAACTTATTAAAGTCTTAACAGTAGAAACATAAACTTTTAAAGTTGTTACAGAAAGGTAGATTTTAAATGAACAAATTTATATTTTGACTTTTATATACTTTCTACGCTGATTTGTTTATTTTTTGCTTTCTTAGTCCTTACCTGCAAATTGGTGATCCTTCTTTTCAAAACATTATAAGCCACAGGGTTTAGGGTGTTGTGACAGAGGATGTAAGGGAGATTGAAATACCCAATGTGTTGTTTCTATAAAAGTTGTATAATCAAGCAGATCATTCAGAATGTATTTATATACTGGTTCAGGACTCTTCAGTATGTCAGGCTTATCAGAACTGAAACGCTGTATCAGAGAAAGGAGGATGCAGCCTGACCTGGGATCAGAATATAACGTACACTTATTCTATATTTCAGATCTATTCTGTCTGTCACTACATATATTGTAGCAGGAGAAGGAAAAAGTTACTTTTCAGCTTCCTGTCCACTGATTTCCATTCATCGAGGTCACAATTATAGTTTGCAAAATGAAATTTCTGAATCTCTGAATATTTTTCAGCAGATATGCTCTGTGAACTGTATTTTTTTATCATTGCTAAAGAACATTTGCACAATATTTATTTTTTTCATTAACATTTCTACTTACATTCACACCAAATAAGACATTTTCTCAGCATGAGTCACACACAGTAAGTTGACAAGTACATAAATTAATTTCACTGTAATCTCGAGTTGTTGGTCATTGAAAAAAGTAGCTTGAGGTATTTTTTAAAATTCGCCAAAAGCATTGTTAGCTCAACGTTAGCTTTTAGCCTGCTTCAACTGAAATGAGAGTAAAACAAAAAGATGCCGTGGCTTCTGAAGCCGGGCGTACACTGTGCGACTTTTTCACTTTTTTAAGCCGATTTTCTCCTCGTGCGAGAATGTACGAGATCGGGGCGAGTTTTGCGCTGAGCGTCGTGTAGTATACAGGGGGTTACGAGAGGCGATTAACACCACGTGACCAGTTACCAATCAGCAATCGTAATGTTGCACGAATTTATGGCGTGTTTGATATTTTGCTCGTCCCTCGTGAGGCTATCGGACTGTTGAGGCAGCACTGAGACCCAAAAAGTAACCGCTCACGTCACATGCGTCAACATGGCTTCCCTGCTATTTTCATATCAACACACGTCATTTATTTTTACACTTTTCTCCACACATAATGACAAGGATTGTGAAGAAAGCCTGTTTGTCGTGTTTATATCAAATTAAACTGATCCTAAAATATTGTTTTACTTTCTTTCTTACGTCTTTCTCTTCCAACCCCCATAAACCCCTGCGTGTCCTCCTACGGCAAGCCCAAAGGACAACAGACATCAATAACAACACAATAGCCCCCAGGTCTTCCGGGGGTTTCGGACATAAAAGTCTGACGTGTTGCTACCAGACGTACAGTGCGAGCAGTCAGGTTGTATCCGAGGACTGGGTCGTATAGTGTGAGAACCTGACTCATGAGATTTGCTGTGCGAGTACACTACAGTTTGAGCTGAAGCTGAACGCTACGAGTGAAAAAGTCGCACAGCGTACGCCCGGCTTTAGAGGCACAAGAAATAACTTCTGGGTTGCTTCTTTTACTGGTTAACATTATGTCCACAACGCTGCTACTCTTTACCGGCCAGTAATTACAAATGCCGGCGCTGCAGACTTGACAGCCCTGTGGGCTCAAATATGATTGGCTCTGGAACCAGGAAGTATGAAGGCAGGACAGATTAAAATACGTCCCCCTTTGACCATTTTGAAAAGAGAAAAACTGACAACCCCCAGTGGCCTGTGAAGGAAATCTGTTTGATATTAGACTGTTCTGGGATTGTTTCTTACTTATTGTACCTTTAAATAAACAACACATACCACCTAAAGCTTGTCTTTTTGGGGAAATCTTTCATTTTTACTGTAGCTGAGAGGAGACACAACGTCTGCAGATCTTTGAGGATAATTTCTCCTGTCAGTAAATTTAACAAGTGCAAGACTTGACTGTGAGAGATGGTAGGAGAAGAGTGAGCCTGCAGCTCTCCTCCTTTATTCTGTGGCAGTGTGGATTTGAATTTGCTGCCAGTTTAGATTCCACACTCGACTTCTTCCTGATTGGCAGGCTTGGCTAAAATTTAAACAGACACATGATTTTGCTTTTCCATCCTCCTGAATATAGATTCAATACTAACAGTTAGCGATGCAAAAGTTGTTTTAGAAAACACAAAAATAGAAATTTGGCATCAAGTTATATGAAATCATCCATTGGTGAAAATGTCTGAGGACAGGAAGGACACTCAGATAAGAAGCATTAAACAAACAAAGCAAAATGTCATCCAGCAAGTAGAGAAATAAGGGAAGGTGTTGACACTGCTAAGAAAAATGCTGAAAGGTCATGTTACCCCTACCCTACACAAACATAGTCCAACAGCTATAAACCAAAGTATTAAAGCAAATAATACGAGGCTTTTAGTGAGCGTCTTTGTCACACATCCTACCTGTTCTCAACAGACACGTCTATAATTAGCGGACAGTTGAAACGACAGATGAGGACAGCTTCTGTCTTGGTGAGGCTGTTAGAATTTATTTGAAGATGAAAGGATAAAATTGCCTTCTGCAGATGTCTGATTACATCCTGCGATCAACCCCACGTCTGCTTGTTTGAACAGTGTGTGGTTGCTTTACAACAGCATCACGCTTTGAAGATCAAACCTATTATCTCTGATATAATGGCGCTTCCCTATCTCTGGCACAAATCACACACACACACTGCTGTGTTTACTACTGCTACTACCCCTCTGAGTTCATGAATGAGCTGGAGTTAATTCCCTTTTATTCCATTTTTACTACACAGTGTGGAGCTTTGTGTCCATCTGATTTTTATGACCAAACTTGATTTTAATATTTCATTTCTCGGGTTCATGTGGACAGGTCTCGTGCCGATGTAGGTGATTGAACGTTAAAGCTTATGGAGTTGATGTGAGGATCTTCTTGTTAGGGAAATATGGGGTCCCTCGGGTCAGGTGGGGATTTGTTTATGTAGTAAGAATTAGTTTAGGACTCTGAGCACATGGATTCATAATCTGTTGCTGTAGCAACTTCTGACAGAAGCTACTTCTGCATCGGGAGCGCGCACTGGGAAACAAGCCGAGGAGAACTTTCACTCATAATAGGATAATCATGTCTGCTCCATCGTTTATATATACGTTAACGCTCAATCAGTGGCACAAAAAGTGGGCATAGGTATTTTATGGTCTATTTATTCACAATAAAATATTTAGCTAGCTATCACTAACTTATCGCTGGTTTTTATCATCTGAGGCAACTGACAAGGGTCAAGCAATACTTGCCGATGGCTGTCTTTGAACAGGTTATTCACTTGTTTGTCTCTTGTTGGCTGGACTACTGCAATTCCCTTTATTATGGCCTTGACCACTCATCTCTAAATCGTATGCAATTGGTGCAAAATGCAGCAGCTCATCTTTTAACCCCAGTGCTTGCTTCCCTCCACTGGTTACCAGTCTAGTATAGGATTCAATTCAAACTACTGCTCTTTGTTTTTAAATCTCTTCATGGTCTGGCCCCACCTTATATCGATGACTTATTGTCAACGTATTCTCCTGCCAGGAATCTGAGGTCAGGTTCCCAGTCACTGCTGTCAATTCCAAATGCTCGCCTTAAGACGCGAGGTGATGGAGCATTTCTGTGGCCGGTCCAAAGCTTTGGAATAACCTTCCTCTGCAGCTCAGGTCATCTCAGAGTTTGGATGCTTTTAAGGCACTACTCAAAACGCATTTCTTTGACCTGGCTTTTAATGCTGGTTAATTTTTATTCTCTTATGGATCTTTTTTAATAAACTGTTTTATGTGTTGTTTTCATTTTTATTTTTTCTTCTTTTAGCTTGCTGTTTTATGTTTTTAGTCTATTTATTGTGTTGGCATGTTCGTCATGGATGTGTATGTACAGCACTTTGGGTTGCGTGAGCAACAATAAGCGTGCTTTATTAATAAATTGACCTTGACTTTGCTGTTTGCTTACAGTTTATAGTCTATGGCCCAGTCGAATACTTACACTTCCACCCTTGCGCCCTTCAATTGCGTGTTCCCGTCCAGGGGTGCGAGTGCGTAGGGTGTTCTGATTCTCAAGTGCGGAATTCAACCACGCCCTTTTTGCACTCTTGATCCTCACTTCACCCAAGTCCGCATCAATTACAGTCTTTTAGGGGTACCATAATTTTTGCCCAGGTCTGTTCCATGAGTTTATTTCTTTAAATAATTTTATTGAAGCATGGTTGAAAAGCAATGTCTGACTTTCATTGGTTAAATTTCATAGAATTTTTATTTATTATTACTTTACTTTTTAACTGATGATTTTTATCATCCACTGTTCATTTATGTATTGATGGAGGGTGCCAACAATTTTGTCCACGTCTGTATTGCTCCTGTTTTAGTTTCAGATCAGCAAACACAAAATGAGTAAATACAAAATGATGAGTTTGTTGATTAAAGTGGAAACAACTGCACTCAAGTATTTGTGATAAGTGAGTCTCTGTGAAGGAATTTTGCAACATTCTTTGCAGATTTTCATTTTAATTCAGCCAAACCTGCGGCTTTTCCAGCTTGTTTAAGGTCAAAGGTCAGACAGTGTTCTTATGGATTTTCTGGTAGGAGAATTCATGGTTCATCCAAAGGAGCTCCAGACCACCACACTACCACCAGCATGTTTGACTGAGATGTTCTGTTTCTGAAATACAGGGTCAGTTTTAGTCCAGATGGGACACGTCACTCTGTTCCACTTTTGTCTCATCAGTCCACAAAATATTTCCTCAAACATTTTGGGATCTTCATGATTATAGGGAAATGTTAGATGGGTCTTTGTGCTGTCCTTGGTCAGCAGAGGTTTTGACTTTGAAACTTCCCTATGATGCCTGTCTCTTTGTATTGAATCATGACCTTTGACCTTAGCCATAACTAGCTCAGAACTGCAACACTTTAGATGTACGAATAGGACATGACATGTTGCTTTTTGAGATCTTTCAGCCTGCTTCATGTGGCAGTAATCAGGTCTGGTGCAGCTAGAGGAACTGAAGATTTAATGGGAGGGGATTCCTTATTTACAACATTTTGGACAGAGTTTAGCAGCAGATATCATAGCAACATTTGCTGTCCAGATTTTGTAGGAGTGTCAGATTTACAGCACAAAATAAAACTGTTGAACCTCAAAGAGATAAAAGTAAAATAAGCAGTAAATTTGGCTAAAGTTAAAAGAAAGTGAATACAGGATGAAGCTTTATTTCAGAGGGATCTTTGACACATTTCAGACTAAAATACAGCTCTATCAACCCAGGTCATTTAGTATATCTGTCTCTTATTTCACAAATGGAGATAAGTTCATCAGATTCATTCAGCTGCCTTTAGAAGCCTGATTTTTACTGAACATCTTAAATGTGATTTTTAATGGACTAGTGTTGTGATTAAGTCTATTACCGCTCAGTGTCAGGGCTGCAAAGCTGCTCCGTTTATGAGAAACCTGCTTTACAGCAGAAGAATTTGTAGGCTTTGTAGTTCACAAGTTCCATCTTTCATTAAAGTGAGATGCACAAATAAGTGTTTGATTTTACTTTCAACATTAATTTTCATTTTAAATGAAAGGAAAATACACTTGTGTAGATTATATGCCACAGTCTGCTTGGTTAAGTTTTGTGTGCTGATCTTGACAGTGTTGTGGGTTAGTCTGTTTTCTCTTCTTTTTTTCAGGTTTTTTTTTCAGCCTTCTCTGCACATCAGACCTTGGTTTGGTAAACCTCACACCTTCTTTGTATCTCATCGTTTTCTCCCTGGGTGGTTATTCAGTCTAGTTTCCTTTGCTCTGCTTCATACCACTGCCATTGTTAAGTTTCTCATTATCTGGGTGTCTTCAGACTATTTCTTCTTTTGGTTTGTTTTTTGCACAGTGTTATTCTGCAGCCGTCTCTGGAGTTTCTTTCCCTCCTGGATTTAAACATTTGACCCAGTCAGACTGCCTGTTTTGCATCTGAATCTTGCATCGTGTTCTGTAGCACCTCTTGTAACAAACAATGATGCTGACCAAATAAAATCGAGAAATTAGATTGAAGCAATATTAATAAAGCATCAAATGATGGAACTTTTGCCTGTTTATCCCTGCTGGAAAACCCAGCATAGACCAGCATGGCTGGCTACCAGCATGTTGTGTTTTGGTGCTGGTTTAGCTGGTTTAGCATCGCATGCTGGTCCAACAGCTAAACCAGCACCAAAATCAGTCAAAACCAGTATGCTGGTCCAACATGAGATGCTGGTCAAGCTTACTAGCATCCAGTCATCCCATGCAGGACCAGCATACCAGCACTAAAATACAACATATGCTAGTCTATGCTGGTTTTTCCAGCAGGGATGACCATATAAAACCTAAAGCCCTGTAAGATTAAGTCCATTAAAAATAAATCCAATAGGTTTTAAAAGCCACTCATTGATACTAGATTTTTTTCATTATATATGCAACTTTTTGTTTTGAAAGTCATGGTTTTTTAGAACTTTCAAAGTTTAGTTGATTGTGAATTTGCCCATAAATTTAGCTTGAGTTCACAACAAACTGTATAAGTCAAAATGCATGAAGATTTACGTTTGTGCAAAATAAACTTTTTTTTATTTAATGTTTTTTTTTCTACTCACAAAAATGTGTTTGTGTTTCAGTTGTCCAGGTGATTTTTGATGATGGACTCATGAGACTTTGCTCTGAGACAAGAATATTATGGATTCTCGTAATGTTGCCATAAATGTTTTAATGCAGGACAAAATGTTTTCCAAATCGTAGTGGTAGTTCATCCATGTGCTTTAATCAGGGACTTTGCAAAACTCTTTAAACGTTTAAGTTTTTTTAAACATCACTGATAAACTGCAGCACCAGGTATGTCAGCTCCTTTTTACTAAGTCCAACATATACCGGACCGGCCCTCTGAAGTTGCAAGTGTGGAATTCTGGCCACAGAGGGCGGTGGGGGTCTGAGTGACATTTCATTAACCCTAAAGGGTCATTTTAGCACATACTGGCTCAAGAAAATGATTTAAAAATATGAAAAAGTTGCATAGTATGCCTTTAAATAAGACTCGGGTAGTTTTGGTGTTCTGAGCTCATACACCTGCAGTATGTCTTGTTTTGGTCCATTCCCATCTCCTTGACAACTGCTTCCTACTAAAAAGTCAATTTTCCTCATTCACCGGTTTAATTTACTGCAAGGATTAACGCACCAGCCTAATTTCATTTCACAGTAATTTAATAAATCCCTCCAAATTTTCACAAGCACTACATTCACCTCAGAGAGAAACCCTCTTAATTACAAATCTTAATTATTCTTTTATTGGCAGCTTAACTGAGCCAGCACGGGCAGAACCCAACCAGGAGACAAGAGGATGACAGCAGATTTCAAATTCTGAAAATTAATTTCTTGTGAGAATGATTACACATATTAGAGTGTGTAATTGGGCTTTTTCCTTCCATGCATCAGCGAGTCCTTTCTAGTTTTGCAGGAGGTTTCAATTAATCTTTGGCGTTTCCTCTCAAGTGTGCAGCTCGGACATGCTGACGTAACGGTTTGTGACACACGTGACAGTGCACAGATGGAAACCTGATCTGCTCCCTGAAGGATCAGCTCTGCTGTGTTGTGTGTGTGGCTGGAGAAATGCCAGGAAGCTTATTGTCTCTCACACATATAGTTGGGATCTAACTATTACTAATATATACATTTTCTCAGTGAAAAACAAAAGATTTGACTCTCCTGTTTATTTGGGTGGACGGCTCATAAAAGAGAACATCTTTTTTAAGGTTCCTGGCATCTTGGTGGAAGCCCAGCACTTACATCATACACTTCTGCCATCTAGTGGCGCCCTGCTGTATTACAAACCTGAAGGCTGTTTTTTTCACTTGCTGGATCACAAATGATGAGAGAATGGGCAAAATTTAATCTGTGGTTCCTCCTCGAGGCAATTACTTAATTTTTAAACCAATAAGTTTTTTTTCTGCTAGTTCTTGATGAATTTGTAAAACTGATGGTCTAATTTGTCATAAGCGAAGGTTCCACAACAAACACTGATTGTCAACCCAACATATTAGGAATAAGCTCCGTATTAATGTTTAAATTGTCACTAAACATAATGTTAAATCAGAGATATATCTCATTTTAGGTGCCACGATATATTGTTGAGTCCTGTTTTAATGTCAGAGGTCACAGGAGAGGACCCAGGACTAAACTCCATTTAATTTTTGCAGCACTTTGGGAGCGTCGTCCTGCTTCTGCAGCTGCAATAAAGCCACTTCGCTTCTTGTTGAGATTAATGGCAGGCACACACACACACACACAGGGGCCATTATAGCTGAAAAGCCACTGCCCCACCTCCTCCTCAGTGCTGCCCTGGGAGCCACAACCTCTATAATGGCTCCATTCTCTGAATTAATGGTGCTCATGGGCTACATGAAAAAAAAGAGGGAGTTTTCCTGGAGATGAATGGAAAAAGACAGCAGGGAGTCATTGTGTGTCATCATTAGAGCTAATTTGTGTAAATAACCTTACAAAATCATCAAATTAAATTAACATGTTAATTCTAATTTTTTATAATAGTAGCCAATAGAGGACTGGTAAACACTGAAGATCTGGTCACAATAGCTTAGCTCAAAACCAGCTCACCTCTTGTTTTCTGGTAAATGGTGAAGAGGACTCATCGTTTTCTCCTTTTTCATTTCATTTGATCCCTCTTTAACCCCTTACAAATATACTTATTTAGTTTTTAAATGGGAAATATCCAATATGACCTTCTGGAGGATTATATGTGCACAGGTTTCTTTATTAATCTGTTTATTTATGGACCTTTTGTGAAGGCAGATATTGCAACAGAGCTTAGAGCAAAACATGTTTCCAACAAAGCGATCTTAAAGTCTATTGTAACACATTGTTATGTATATGACCACCAGTGCCTTCTGTTGGGTTTGTAGTGCACCGTNTGCATGTTTACATCAAGCTGTGAGTTCCAGCTGAAGCAAGAAGGTTTTAATCTCCTGTGGAGGTTTTGAGTTTCAGTCATAAAACTGTGCAAAGGGGGAGGTGAGAACACTCTGACCTAGGGACAGATAACAGCAGCAGGAGAAGATACAGACAAGGACCAGTTCCGAGCCTGGCACCAGGAGAATCTCAGTCTCCAGGGAAAATCAGATTTATGGCCTTGGGCTCCAATAGGCGGGTCCAGGAGAAAGAATATAATCAAGTGTCTTTACTGTGAAACTTCAGATTCGCCATTATACGAGGGGAGATGGACAGAATCTCCCCGAATGTACATCGGGTTACAATAAAAGATGATTGAGTGAAATAAAGAGTGTACGTTGATTGCAACGAGGCAGTATTTTATGGCTCGTTCTTTGTTCGGTCAGAAGATTTTAACGAACTGGGAGTGTGGAAAAACAGCGAGAAGTCAAATGCGGAAACAGCTCGGAGGAGAGAAGAAGGCCAGAAACCTCATCACACGGGCCTGAAAGGAGTGACGACAGACGAGCTGCTGGAACATCATATTCTTTGACCAAAATACATCAGAAAACAGAAAGAGACAGTAACACCACTTTTTTCCACAACAATTTGGAGGGGGCACTCCGTGGAATCTTCTGACCAAGCGACGATTATTTGGACACTGGACATTGGGAAACCAAGCCGTCCTGTCATCAAACTGCCGATAATTGGGCGATGACGAGGCTGTGACAAAGATAAGACGGACGACAGCGCTGACTTCATTACTGGTAAGCAGGACCTGTTTAGTCGAACTCTGCATATTGGGGATAATTAAATTTGTTCGTCGGAAATTTGCCGTAGTCTCGGCTGTCAATTTGTGTGTTTTAAAATTCGAGCCATTGTTTTGTCGGACACTTCGAAGACGGACCGACGGGTCCAGACGCGTTCGTGTTGTTTGCTCTGGACGTGACGTTCCCACTGCGAGGCCGCCGGGCAGACGCAGACAGTCGGGTTTGAATTCCCGGGGAGTTAGGGGCGCCCCTTTAAAGAACCGAAACGTGTGTTCCGCTTTCAGGACTGGCGATCCAACAGCTGTAGCCGCCGGGCTACAGGTGGGCATTAGGCCACAGCTGGGTCTGGTAACCCCGTGGAGTAGAAGCGCCACGAATTCACCTGGATTGGCCGAAGTTAATATAATGGTTTAACTGTCAATTCTTAATTAGGGCATTGTATGGACTCTTAATTAAGGGGTAGTGGCATTAGGCCAGAGGAAATAGTGAAGACAGGCAGTAGACTCCCTCCTACTGCCTAGCGCATGAGTTGAGGTGTGTGTGGCTACGTGGATAAATGATTAGTTATTTGTTGTCTTGGTGTGATTTGCGGTGTGCATGCAGTAACTTTGCCTGATCCTGTTGCGTTTCATGTGTGTGCTTGGAACCTGTGTGTGTGCTGCTGCTCAGTGGGCGTTGACCATGATTGAGGAGGCCTGCAAGTGTGTGTGTGCTGGAGGTGTGGCTGAGGTTCTGGTTCCGAGCCGTGTGGGCTCAGGGTCTGTGTGGACAATGCTGCTGTGGGGTCTGTCTGGGAGAGTGACTGTTCGTGTGTGTTTGCTTGAGCGGCAGCGATGGAAAGCAAAACTGGATTTTTTAAGAGCGAAAACAAAGGACGCTGTTCTCTACAGAGGCTGTGTGAGCCTCGAATTAAAGCTCTTATAAGATGATACAGTTGACGAAGCTTAATTTGGCCCCAAATTCACGTTTTGTGCTATCAAATTGGTATTAAATAAAACTGACACAAAGAAACAAAATTGAAGTGGCGAAAATCATGAACGGAAAATTAATAACATTTTTTCGGCATACTGAACAGCACAAACGCATAAGAATATTTACTTAATTAGGCAAATAGCTACTAAAATGAAACATAAATAAATGAATCGATAATGAAAAGTGAAAGATTAATGATTACAAGAACATTCACAACAAATAAATTTAGTTAATCTGGAGCGGAGCAAAATCAGTTGGAAAACTAAAATAAACATTCTAAATTAGCAGAAACAAGGAGTGTTGCAACTTAGTTGAACTTTGGAAAGTTAAATGGTTAATATAAAATGATGCAGGAGACGGTGATTCTATTCCTAAATTTGAACAATACAGGAACATATAATTCAAAAAAGATAATCTAGAGTCACACTGTCTGCACGTGATAAATTCATTTGACAATTAGGCTGACAAAATACATATTTGGTCTATAACAGAAGGTTAATTGTAGTATTTGATTAGAAATATCTATTTGACTAATGTTAGAGGTTAATTTCTCTGAAGGACATCAGACTGTTGCTGCTTCCATCATAATTAGGATAAAATATAAAAGATTAAACACAGGGTGGTTCAATGATGTCTGGAGGTCATGTGATGTCGCTGAGACTTATATGTAATCTCTCATGGCAAAGTTAAAGGTCTGCTAATTTGTATACAACTGTAGTACACTTTCTAATAAACATTCTTGAATTTGGTTTCCATTTCTAAATAAGGCCAAGTAAAGTGAATAATATGAGTTCCTATTATGCATGGATTTAATCTAAACATCAGGAGTAAAAGTTTTGCTGAATGAACAGAGGATTTTTAGCTGCATGTTTTTAAATTGGATGATTTAATTTCTTGATTAGTGCATGATCTGCGGACCTGTGCTGTTGTGCGGGTGTTCCTTGCTGCGATGATGATGCTGGCTGGCTTGACTGTTCCTCTGGACTCTGTCATTCCTATTTAATCAGATATTAAAGATAGGGTGATATTTTTATTGATCATGGAGTGAGCTACTTTGTTTCACTGGGTGAAGGCCTGGGGGTCATAGCATGGAGCCCTGCACATGAACTTTGCTGCAAAAGTCAAAAGGCTGCTTCAGCTGAGGCTGAAAGGGGGTCTGCCAGCGCCCCTATGAAACACATCATGAACTGTGAACTGAACGCAAACCAACAACAAAGTTGAACAGACTGTGAAAGAAGTTGCGGTTATGGACTCAAAACTGATAACAACTGGAGGCCAGGCTCCTGAGAGCGGGGAGGCACATGAAATGAACTGTGACCTTTGGCTGGGGTCATCAAAAACTTGAAACCAGGGGACAATACAATCTACTCCATGTGACGGCTCTTGGGTTTGACCCTAGTGGTGGAAAGTGCTCACGGCATGTAAGCTCAGGGACTGAGTCAGTTGACTGCTGCTGCTGATTGAGAGACATGACGGAGTCTGAGTGGGNTGGTCTGTGGACTACTCCATGTGGCTGGTCGTCTGAACATTCCCTCCCTTTGTCTTCAGGGACCAGTAGGGAAAGAGACATGGAGGTTGTTCAGCTCCCTGTCAGACGGTCAGGTGAACACGGGTTTGGTTTTAAAAGGAAGATCAGATCTTGTGACATGAACAGAACGAAACGAGCTCTGAGCTTTCTTATAAAACCAAACCTGTGGTCACCTGAACCGATACAACTACATCACATTATATTGGATTGTCCCAAACCGTATTTCACCATAGTGCTGTACTTCACCAGATGGTATTGCATACTGGTTGCATGTTTAAACAGTTTGTAGCTCTTTGCAGCAAGACTGTTACGGGTTTAAAACCGAGTCTTTCTGCATGATGTTGGCCTGTTCTCACCGTGCATGTGTGGGTTTACTCCAGGTACTTTCCAGGTACTTCTTCTCACAGGCCAAAAACGTGCATTTTAGGCTATTTGGTGACTTGAAATTGTCCCCAGGAGTGAGTATGAGACTGGTTATGCATCTCGTTCGTCTTGCGTGTCCCTGAGATGGACTAGAGACCTGTCCCAGGGTGTTTCCTGTCTTTTGCCAAGAGATTGCTGGAGATAATCACCAGCTCTTCATGACCCTATGAGTAGGGGTCAAGAAGATGAATGAACAAACTACCATCATGTTGTATCACATCATATTGCATTGCACTTTACCATATTGTATTATATTACTGTATTGCATTGTGTCATATTGTACTGTATATTATATTTTATTTCGTATTGTTTGGTATAATTTTGTATTGTACCACATTTCAACAAATTTAACTGTGTTGTTATCAGGCTGGAGATATTTTAAATAGTATATAAATCCTATTTCCTCATCAGGCTTTGCTCTATATAAGAAACTGATTATTTAACTTAAACGTCATTCAGGAAAACGACCAGGGCAGCTTTGTTGTTTCGCCCCATCACTGTTTTACCGACTTTGTAAGCGTAACTTGTGTAGTTGTAAGTATACTGATATTTTGTTTTGATGTGCCATTTTTTAAACTAACCAGCTTCGGTACCGACCAGAATGACATATAAAGTAATTGAAACTGTGGCGATAAAACATTTTTTGTGCTTTCCAAGTCCTGCAGAGGGCGAGCAGAGCCAGCCAGACCACCGAGTCTCCCTTTCACCTGAAACACGAGAGGGACCTCTTAAAGAGAGTCACTTGCAATCAGAAATCCTCCATTTAATTACAACACACAGGAAATTACCGAGTGAATGGGTCAGGTGCTGATAAGAGGCTGAGCCCTGGGAATGATAGCTCCTGAAACCTGAGGAGACCCTGATCTCAAAGCCGAATTATCACAAAAGGCCAAGTCTGGAAGCCTGACAATCTGATGGTACTGTCATCCAGATTCATAATTAATATATTTATCGAATTAATCGCTGAAAAGAGCCCCAGCCTCCTGAACAGTAGGCAAATTCATTTGCCGCTGGCTCGGCTTACCTCTAATAACAGTGTTGTCAGGGAAATAGGCCCAAAGTCGGCCGATGACCCAGACCTCATGACAGACAAATGACTCATCTACGCAGAGATGATATGAAGAATTTAGGGAGTAGAAGGAAGAAAAAATGTCATTGTTTGGCGATAACCACACACCCTTGTTTCAGAGCGAGCTCCAAGTTGGTGGAACATGAAAGAGACATGGCTGTTTGGAGAGAACTGAAAATATCTGTTATAGATTTAGTTTAACAAGTCAGTCATCAAAGAGGCCGTATCTGTTGCTGCCTCATGTAGGTCAAGAGGAGAAGGATCAAAGTGATTGATTGTCTAAATAAGATTTAAACTGTATTAAATACAGCCACTAAAAGTGATGGGTGAGTATATTTAATGACTCTAAGGCAGAAAAGTGCTAAATATTTCTTTGAATGGTAGAAATATGTAAAATCTGTGTTGAAAAGAAATACTTAAATTAAAATTGTGTTTTTGTTTTAATAGGTCATTTAATTTGAATAACATTACTTATTAATAAATAATTGTAATAAATTACATGATGTTTGTCTTTTTTAGAATATTTTATTAAAATCTTAGATTTGGTATCATTTCTATTTTACAAGTAACATTATGTCAATATAAACTCTGTGTTATGAAATTCATTTACCAAAAGGCATCATCTTATAGAAGTTATTATGTGTTGCCATTTTTTAATGTTATGGTTAGGTAACCAGTGGAATCAAGTAGGATTATTATTATTATAAAGTATTATTTAATAATAATTATTATTTATAATAATAATTATTATTATTGTTGTTGTTGTTGTTATTAATATGTGTTCTCTACTTATTTGTGCATTAAAATCCAAAGTCATTCTTGTCTTCGAGCATTCTTTTAAGAATAAACCATCTTCTGCTTAAACATATCATGTTTGTGTCCTATTCTATAGAAAGTAATGACTCAGTGGGTGCATACGGTAAATTAGGATGCAAAAGAACACTATAAGAGCTGGTTGAGTGTAAAGAAAACATGATATACCAGAAGGTCTCTTGAAAATGAGGTTTTAATCTCAATCAGATCTTCCTGGTTAAATAAATAAATGAAACCTAATCACTGATTTACTCTCTGTTCAAAACTCACTACAACACTTTTTACCACAAAACAACCTGTATCATAATCTTAGCATAAATTACCATAAGGCACATTTTATGGATGCAACAGATCCCTTTTTGCTGTTTATGTTCAGTCCCTTTGTAAAAGTTATAAAGTTAAAGAATGTGTATTTATAACTAAATGAAGCTTTAAAGCAGGTCACACTTCTCATCATGAACCTTTTCAAGGTGCTTTTTACATAAAATAAATGCCCACAGTTTGTCACCATCTCACAAACTTCCCTTCTTAAATATGAAACATAAACACGCTGAAACAGCTTTGAAAAATGTAACATTTATTGTGTCATAATAGGATATTTATAAAAAACAAAACTGAAGAAAGCCACGTTTAGGATGCTACAGAAACCGTTGTGCAGGTTTTATCTCCTCTTTGGATCATCAAGCAGTTTCTCTTCACTCTTTCTTATTTATTTCAGGATAATGTTGATTTAACATGTTGTCCTCAGCAGTACTTACACAGCTGGCATTCAGGCTGTCCATCAGCTGCTTTTCCAAAACGAGAGCTTGGCTTGTTCAACCTAAACGGACCCTCTACTCGATGCAAACAGTTGCACCAGGCAGGGAGCAAAGGTTTTTCACTAGAGGCCGCCTGCATCAATCAACTCACCTCGAGGGCTCTCCGTGTAATTGCCGGCAATTACACACTGAGGCACGTGGTGCTCAACGTTATTTTCAGACATGATGAAATGGCAACAAGGTCTCCCCTCACATCCAGTGATAATTGAGCAATTAAACTTTAGCATACTAATTACCTCTTTATTTGGCAGAACTTATTATAGAGGCAGGCCAGTCATACAAATAGCCTCCAGAGGTCGATCCCAAAATGTTTTTTCTTATTTTCCCACATCCAATTGGATCTATTCAATGATGGGAATTGTAAGGTCTCTTTAGTTTCCACATGGAACTCATAAAAACATCTGTTAGGGGTTATTTTATCTTTTAATCCTGGACTTTTTGTCAGCCTTTTTCTTTCTTTAGTTGAAATTGTTCCAATTAGGTGATTAAGAACCATGAATATTTTTATACCATTTATTTCAAGCCATTAAATCCATTTAACACTTTCACCAGGCAGGTTTTAAATCATCCGGTTTGATCGAGGCGGTTAAGCTCTTCGTACTTCAGTGTAAAATGGTTATTCTCTCAGAACCGAGTGGGCACAAACCCCCAGAGATCATATGGAACATCTCTCCTTTTAATAATTCAGTAGAAACGAGCAGAAATTGACGAGCGGAGCATTAACGATGTCGCGCAGTCATTATTTCTGCAAATGAGATGTATGATTTGAAAGATTAAAAGTGGAAACATCATCTGATTGAAAAATATCTTTTCTTCCACTTCTTTTACTGGATTATTTATTCATACAGCACGACAATTGAATTTATATTATTATCTTTCTTTAGATTATTCTGGTTTTTCTATTCCAACACCCAAACTTTAACTCTGATGGATAGTAAAGAAACACTCTTGGAATTCATCAGAATAATAACATTACCCCTTGGACAATATGAGAAAAGCTTTAGAGGCAACTTGAGCAACACAGTAAACAAAAAAATGACCCGTAATGAAAATAACAAGTTTTTTTTGAAGCGCTATCACTAGTTTTCTTAAAATTCTTTGCAAAAAAATTTAAAGAAATGAAGCTTGAAGGTACACAAAATGTGCAAAGTGAACATTTTATGTGAGGAGGACAAACTCCTTCCTCAGCAGTGATAAGAGAGATTATGAATTTGATAATAATGCAACTCGAAAAGGCCAAACTAGTGGAGCACAGACCAGATCTCATATAAACGTAGATGCTCTCTTTCACACAAACACACGAGTTATTTGCAAGTTCTCACACGAGGTGATTATATGTGTTGATGCATCGAGGCTAGAGATGAAAATGATTGGAGACATATCATGAGGTGGTGATTGTAGACAATATTAAACTGCACAAAGGTGCTTTTGTTCCTGAATTCCTGCAGCAGTTCAGCCAGTATCGCCTCTGCTTTAATTTAATATCTATTTATTTTACTCCATTGTGCAGGTTTTATTGAGGTCGTGCCTGCTTTATCGCCCCGATCTGAAGCAGAAGTGAAGGTCAGGAGAGGCAGAGTGCCTCTGTTTATTGGCTT
>SSNS01000268.1:556526-670122 GCA_006937985.1 Aphyosemion australe | reverse complement strand
CCATTGAGCCCATATGAGCTGATTTGGCTATCTGCTCTTGATATTAAGCTCTTTCATAGAACTTTGTGCCGTCCGGATATTGTTTATCACCACATTGAGATATTTGCTGTGTATTTACCGCTGAATTAAATATTCTTCATCATTTTTGTAATATCCTCCTTGTAGGCTCATGCAGGATGTGAGAGTGTGCCAGCATGTGTTCCTTACTGACTATCTATGAGTTTAAGATTAAAAAAATACACTGTACATATTTCATTTTGTTCCACCACAAAGCTACAATTTTAGATTTTTGGTGATTGTTTAAAACAAAGTCTGAATATGAGCTTTGGCAAACGCTATGGATCCATTCTATCTAAAACTTCAGGATTCAACAACAGTTTCTGCCTCTCTGCTTTAAGGCTCCTTAACAAACATTAAAATCTTTATATTACATACACTACATGAACGTAAACATTTTTACTACCTTGTTTGTGAAATAATGAAATTATTTCAAATTGTTCTTTCTTGTGCGTGCCTGAGTTTCATGCTCTTTTACTTGATTTTTCTACTTTTACAGTGTGTATGTGATGTTTCCTAAAGATTTCACCTCGTAGGAGAGGTTCTCACAATTTAACTACAATGTCCCACCACACAGTGGCAGTAAAGTCATTTATTCATTCATTCATTCATTCGTTCGTTTTATGCATTCAGTGACCGTGTGTGTGTGTGTGTGTGTGTGTGTGTGTGTGTGTGGTTGTGTGTGTTCTGTCTTCTCAAACCCCCAGTGAGTCGTGGCAGATGGCATCTCATACTAAGCCAGGTTCTGTTGGAGGTTTCTTCCTGTCAAAGTGGAGTTTTCCTCTCCACTGTCGCTACATGCTTGCTAAGTATGAAGGATTTTGTTGTAAATTCACTGACACAACAAGTCAGTGACTCGATGCAATCTGCTGGGTTTTCTTAGAAAGTAAACTTTTAACTAATTGGCATAATGAACTGAACTCAGTGCACTGATAAGTATGTTCAATTGGAATGTTTATCAAATGCCTTGAGATGACTCTTGTGATTTGGCGCAATATACAGGTGCTGGTCATACAATTACAATATTATGACAAAGTTGATTTATTTCAGTAATTCCATTCAAAAAGTGAAACTTGTATTTTATATTCCTTCATTACACACACAGACTGATATATTTCAAATGTTTATTTATTTTAATGTTGATGATTATAACTGACAACTAATGAAAATCCCAAATTCAGTATCTCAGAATATTAGAATATCAATTAAGACCAATGCAAAAAGAAAATTTTTAGAAATGTTGGCCAACTGAAAAGTCTGAACATGAAAGGTATGAGCATGTACAGCACCCAATATTTAGTTGGGGCTCATTTGGCCTGGATTATTGCAGCAGTGCAGCGTGGCATGAAGTCGATCAGTCTGTGACCCTGCTCAGGTGTTATGAGAGCCCATGTTGCTCTGATAGTGGCCTTCAGCTCTTCTGGATTGTTGGGTCTGGCATATTGCATCTTCCTCTTCACAATACCACATAGATTTTCTGTGGGGTATAAGGTCAGGCCAGTTTGTTGGCTAATCAAGAACAGGAATACTGTGGTCCTTAAACCAGGTACTGGTAGCTTTGGCACTGTGTGCAGGTGCCAAGTCCTGTTGGAAAATTAAATCTGCATCTCCATAAAGTTGGTCAGCGGCAGGAAGCAGGAAGTGTCATTAGTTGTCAGTTATAATCATCAAAATAATAGGAACAAACATTTGAAATATATCAGTCTGTGTGTAATGAATTAATCTAATATACAAGTTTCACTTTTTGAATGGAATTACTGAAATTAATCAACTCTGTCATGATATTTTTTTTTCTAAGAGAGATTAAATGATCTTAGCACGGAAAAATACACGATTTTACAGCACATAGGACAAGTTTTAACTTTTCCAAGTGCAATGCGTTCATATTAGCCACGCAGATGGAAAACCCTGTACTGACCGCGGTATAAAAATAAAAGAGAGAGTCCCCTAAACGCACCGCTGCGGCATTCACTGACGTCACGTCTCGGTGGGAGAAATCTGATTCTGCAGGTGGCGCACGTGGTCTGTTGTTTACTTCTAAGAACCGTGGAGGTTCCGCCAGAGACGAGCGGGGCGCTGAAATTGTGAAACAGCGTCCCTGGATAAAGTTACTCAGCATTTGGATTAGGACAGAGCCACAGAAACTCCGGGAAGATGTCAAAGTGAAAACTGTTCCTGTCCTGAAGCCGTTTTAACAGTACGTACAGCGTGTTTCTGTGGGGAACTCGCGCGAGTTCCGTTTTTGTTCTTTGTTCTTTTCTCAGCTGTGTTCAAGTGTCCGAGTGTCGTCAACAAACCCCCCATGTACAACAGCTGGTGCCAGGGGGAGTGGGCTTTTTATTATGGTATTAGATTTACTGAGGTTTCATCCTTACAAGGGGTTTCTAGTTGGTTTAAACACAATGTATTCTTATGGTCCTGTAAGAAAACTGTTGAGTCAGAATATTATATAAAATTTTCCCCCAACATTTTTTCTCTTTAGGTTAAGTTTCTTGTTTGTTTTTCATCATTTGTTGTTTTTTTTTTTTCAGATGAACACAAGAATGCTCCAGCTTGGAAACATGTTTCCTCATTATTTCCAACTCTCCTCCAAAGCTCCAGAAAGTGCTCCAAGCCAAAGCCCAAAGCAGCTGCCAACCCTGCCTGAAGTTTTACAGCATGTCATGTAGGTATTACATTACACTACACCTTATTTTACAAAATAAAATAAAAATATATATATGTTGCAAAATGCTTGTTTTGGCTTTGGCAAATGACTTTAGATGCTTTTTTTTTTTTTTTTTTTTTTTTTTTTACATTTTTACTCATTAAAAGTTGTTTTTCTCATGTTTATAAAAATCCTGTCATTGTCTTTAAAAAATCCAAATACATTAAATCCAAATTATGTAACAAAAAACCCTGTTGACTCCACCACTTAAACTCACACCATCCAGGTTATATCATATCAACTAAAGAGTCAGGACGCTGGTCTGATAAGTTTAGGGTTGGAATTATTTGCGCTGTGGATCAATCTTCCCCAGGACATTGTCCTTGATATCAGTTGACATTCAGTTGAAGTTTAAAAGCACCGATTAACAGCTTTATTGTGATCTGGAAAATAAAGTCCTTTGACCCATATGCATAACAAGTAAGCATGGTTGTTGGATTCATTCTGAACAATTTAAACTGCCATCAAACTTGATTTTTTTTACTTAATGGGGTCAGAAAGGAGGATCAGATCCATTTTTGACTCTCAAGTTCAGAAGGAGCAGTTTGGCTTTCATCACGCAATAGTGGACTAGGTCTTCACTCTTGCAGAATTGTTTAGGGGATTATGGGAAAAGTCTGACAACCGTGTTCATTCTGTAGCGAGTGCTGCAGGAGTATGCCATGCTGGGGTCACCTTTAGGGTCTATCTGGTACTGGTAGAACCAAAGCACAAGCTGTGTCTACATTGTCTAAATCAAAATTGTGGACCTCATCAAGGCTGCTCCTTGTCTCTGTGGGGGTCCTTATTACCAGAACCCAAGTGATGGTAAGTATTAGCGAGGGATGGACCACTAGATCCGGCTCTCCATTTTTAGTCATAAATATGTTGCAGTGAAGTAGGTGCTGAACCAAAAAGGATTTACTGGTCTATCTACGTTCCAAACCTCATTTAGGGTGACAAGGTTTGGGTCTTGACCATCGACATATAAATCTATGGACATAGCCCGCCCATTTGGAAATACATATTCAGAATGTAAATGGGAGGTTCCCACCGCCTCCATGTGGGGGAGCTCACAGTAAAGCTGCAGCTCCTTCATGAAAAGACTGATTTAAGGTGGCTCAGGTGGCTCACTAGGATGCATCATGGTCTCCTCCCTCTAGAGGTTTCATGGGCACGTCCCACAGGTGGGAAACCACGAGGCAAACTCAGATCTCACTGAAGGGATTGTAGAGATTGTTGATGCAGACTAGAATGACTGGGCTTTTTCCCTTGACCTGTTACTTTAGCAACACAACCTTGGATGGCATGGCAGGGTGGTGGAAGCTTAAGTTAACCATCTGATGTAAACATAAACTTTCTGTTTTATTGCCGAAGTAGAAAAGAATGTAGAAAAATCTGTTTAATTACAGTAAACTCGCCGGAATGAGGAGGGAAGATGTTTACAGCAACCTCCGAATCCCTGACCAGTTTCAAGCAGCCAAAGATGACATCAATATTGTTATTCTCACAGGTTTGAGAGCATGACTAATACAAAAAAATTTACTGTATTTTGACGCTAGGAATGTAAGATGCAATCAAAATTATTAGTAAACAAAAATCCTTTGTGTTTTTGTTAAAGGTCTAATTCGCTCATTTTTCAATAAATGTGCTGCGGTCTCTTTTTACAAATGAATGCCTTGTGAGTAGTTTTCTGTAAGAGAAACAAAGCTCTGGCACTCCTGTTTCAGGAGACTAGAAGTTTGTGTGTGTGTGTGTGTGGGGGGGGGCATGATTTGGAATCGTAGGATGTCCAAGAAAGATCCCGCCTTTTTCGCCTCTGATTAGCTAGAAGGGCTCTCCTACGATTGGCTATTCATTTAGCATCAAACCATCTGCAGCCAGATCTTGAGGAGGTTCTTGAAGAAAATGTGAACCCTGCAGCGAGGGAAGAATGTTTGCTGTTACAGGAAATATCCAATCATGGAAGAGCCCTTCCAGCCAATCAGAGGCAAGAAAGGCGGGATCTTCCTTGGACATCCTACAACTCCAGATTACATGGGGGGGGGACTACGAGTCATACTCATTAAGATTCACAATCTGCTAATATCTTACCTCTGATTGGCTAGCAGCAACACAACTCTTCCGCGGCCTCCATTCTCTCTTCTTTCTTTAGTAAAAAATGCAACATTGATGTTTTATCTCTACAAATAACACAACCCTGAACAAGCTCCTCCATGTTGTGGAGTTGCTAATGCTAACGGTTAGCTTCTACTAGCCAAGACGCGCTCTGCTCTCTCCTGGATGCTAAACCAACAACAGCCTTCCGTGGTTGCGAGGCAAGAGGCAAGATGGAGTCCATGAATGCTAGTATTTCCCTGTGACATAGAAGAGACTGTCCTTCTCTGACCTGATCGTTTTCCTGTCTATTTCCTTTCTGTGGCTAATGCAGGCGATAGGGCTTGAAGAAAGTTTTCACATTCAGCATGCATATGAAACTCAGAGTGACCGACTGTATTTTAAAAAGTACAAGTATCATAGTGTTCCTCAGTAAACAAACCATTTAAGCATGAAACAGTGCCTGAAAGTTCTGTTTGAACCAATGCTTTCATAATTCTTTTTCTGGAGCTAAAACTTGTGCACAAGGAAAAAAATAATAATTCAGAGTCAAGAATTTTCACTGGTAACAGATGCTAGGATGTAACCTTGTACCTATGGGTCCTCCCACAATGGGTTGAAAACATTTTTTGTTATTCATTGTCAGAACGTTTCTTTTCCCAAAGAGAATACGCTTTAGTCAGAATGTTGACAGTGGCACCAAGACAGCTCAGCTTCACATTAGTGGTGCAGTCTGAACTTTTTTAACACCATGGTAAGCTGTTAATTCTCCTTACAGGCCATTTTTATAGCAAACCATATGTTACATGCTATTAGTTAAAGATCAGAAATAACACAAAGCAATGGCATAACAATAGAAATGTCAACAACACTTTAACTTACATTTAACTGTTTTTTGTTTTTTTTTCCTTCTTGAGGCCAAGGGATCTTCTGTATAGATGTAAAACCCTGGAAAGGGACAGTGTCTGCTCACAACAAAGTCTGGCATGTACAAGTGAAAGAAGAGGACCAGAACTTCACCAATACCTGCGTTGAGCAGATGGACGATCCCCTTAAAGCAATAATGGTAAACGAGCTCATTTAGCCAAAACCTCCCATAAAAGAAAGACAAAAATCTGGACATGTTAAACTGTCTAGCACACTTAAGCCCAAGGTCCAATCAATTATCCAATTCTGTGTTTTCATACAAACTGTAACAAGGTTAAGAGACTCTGAGTCACCGCAACAATTTATATGTAAATTTCAAACGCAACAGCGGGGCTTCCTAAACTTTACAAGTGCGTCCTCGAATTATGTAGCCAGACTGAGGGGGTGCAGGGTGAAAGCAGGCAGGTGCCTAAACACAGCTGTGACCTTACATAGCTGAATATGTTAGGGGTCATTCATTTCCATTTCTATTGATGCTTCAGTTTGATGAAAAGCTTGATAGAAGAATGTTATGTTAAACACAATCTGCACTGTGGAAATAATTCGTCTTGAACTGGATCGGTTATTAACTTCATTAACCCACACAGTAGATACGGCTCAACTCTTTGTGCTGGATTGATGTTTTTAAATAAGTCAGTGTTCGGAAACCTTATAGACTTATGTGTAACTGGGAAAGAAGCCACGTCACGATGAATAATAATAGTGCATAGGGCTATAGGCAATATGACCTAAAATCAATATCACGGTATATTGAGTTCACATCGATAACAATAAATGGACGATAACTACATGTATGTGCAAAAACAAAAGTTGTCCATTAAATGGGGCTGTCACGTGTATTATGTTGAGTCATGTTGTCATGTGACTCCAGGTGGAGTCACATGACAACATAATTGAGCAGCCCTAGTTTACAGATTAAAATTAAAAAAAACACTGATTTCTGAGATCTGCCTGATCACTGCCTGAGCCAGTCACTCTGAATACACACACCAAATGAGAATATTTAGCCATAATTTCAAAGTTTTGGTCCATATCTTTTTTTCAAATGTATCATTTTCACTGAATCAGCTTGAATAAAAGGCTAGGCAGCTTTAGTTGTATAGCACATTTCATACACAGAGGCAATTCAATGTGCTTTCCAGAAGCAAGAACAGTAAAATCAATGTAACAGCATAATTAAAATACACAAATTAAATTCAGATCAAATTACAAACAAAAATTAAATTCAGATTTAAAAATCAGATAAAAGGCAAAGTTAAAGGCTGAGCAGTTACAGTGCAGAAAGTGCAGCATAAAAAACAATCATTCATAGGCTGATGAATGCATGAAAGTTTTAAATTTTGATTTAAAAGTTACTAGAGTTGGGGCACATTTGAGGTCACGAGGAAGCTGATTCCATCTGTGTGCAGCATAGTAGCTAAAATCAGCTTCATATAAGTGTTTATCTCCACAGCTGAGGTCTTCGGTGGCCGTGAAAGGCTGGAGATGTAGCAGGGCAAAACCGCAAAGATTTGATTTAAATTAAATTTAAAAAACCTACAAAGCAGATGTCGGAACTTCTACTTTAATGTAAAAATAAACACAAAAATTTTGTTCAAAAATTGATACTTGTTGAAAAAAGTGCACACATTTATTGTATGATTTAAATACTTATTTCAGAATAATATAAAGAAAAAATGAAGAAAAGCAGCAAACCCAACCAGATGCCACATAAATTTGAAAAGTAAACATATTCATAACATATTCACTTGTTTGGCTCTCTGGTGTTTAACTGTCTCTCCTCTAGACCAAAACAGCTCGTTTATGCAGTCATCTGAAGAGGAGTGGAGTGGCCGTACGCAGCAGTCTCTTCTTCCCGAGGGTCATCTTCCTCTCCCCAGACTGCAGGCTGGATGAAGAGCTGATGAAGAGGAGGGAGCTGGTCTCTCACAGCCAGATAGATGACTTCCTCAGGTCATTCAGGGAGGGCTATATGGCCTGGATAACTGATGCTGTCACCCCCTCCTGGATTTCAGGTGAATATGTGAAACACATAATGAATTCTGAAATACACCTTTTATTTGTAAAAGTAGAATAACAGTTAAATTAGCGTCCAGTTCAGCTCCTATTTCTCCATCCTGCAGGTCATCTGTCATACAGGCAGATGGAGTTGGTGAGGGAGGTCCTTAAGAAGGTGGGAACGTGGGATATGGTGCAGCTGCACTGTGGAGAGCAGCTGAAAGGAGACTATCAGGGCTGCCAGTTCATCGCCCTGGACCGCCAGGAAACCGACACACTGGAGTTTTCTAGAGTCAAGACGCTGTCAGCTGATTCGCTCTGGGCGCTGCTGGGCCACGTTCCCCAGGTCAGTCCGCTGTCCTGGTTATGAGTGGGCTGTAAGGCCCCAGAATAACCAGCAGGTGGCAGTAGTATTGTATTAGTGCCTCATTCTTTACATTTCATTCAATTTGCTCTGGTGGTAAAGTGCAGGATTCATTTTTGTTAACATGGCACAATTTAAATTATTATTTTAAACATTTCAATGATTTTTTTAAATTAAAAGTAAGAAAAGTATTATTTAAACATAAGCATGTGTACTAAAATGTAAAATCTTACCATTAAGAGCCATTTAAATAATAAAAAAAAATCTTACTGCAGTTTTCCAACATTCAAGAAGAAAATGCTGATAAATAAACCGTGTCTATTTACATAAATCATTTAAAATTTTGAAATAAAATTATTACTGATCAGTTTCCAGGGAAAAGCTTATTTTCTGATGCATAAAAAGCTGAATTAGCCTTTTTGTTAACAACCTTCACTCTAAAGTACACTCTGAATTCATTTGAATTGACACTTCAAATGTTAATAACTGCCTGAACTCTGCAGTTTTTCACTGAGATAATTAATTTTTGCCTGCCTGCAAGATACTCGCCGCTGTAGCTCAATCAAGAATCAAGTCACATGCCAAAAATAGGATCCATTCAGAGTCTTGTGTGGGTTTTTGTTTTCTTTTTTGTCTCAGATGTAGAATTAAAACAAACATGTTATTCTTCTGAAATGTTCTCCAACAACAAAGGGTGTTGTTACTGATGGTACGTCAGATGCACTTGTCAGTTAATTTGTTGAATGAAGTAAATATTAACCCTAACCCAGGACCAAGGGGGCTGACCTCTGGTCAGCATCCATTACCGATTCACATCCCTCAGCGCCCAAACACTCAGCCGAGGTTTTCCGTACAAGCCTGGGCTTCGGTTCGCCCACCCACCCACCGATCCCCCATCACCCAGACTGTATGCACTCTCCCCATTCGCCTCCAGCTGCTGTGTATTTGATACATGACCCAGCAGTCATTAGACAGTCTCCAGCAGACTCTTTTCTTGCCCACGGGGACGCACGCCGCAGCAGCAAAATATATTATTTTCAAAGAAATATTTGCAAATTTCAACGAGACAAAAAAAAAAGAATACGAGCATGAATGTGCTGCTTTCTGTTTCACAGAATTAGATTCTATTTATTTGGTTGCTGGAATAATCAGAAAGGGTAGATTTTGTGCACTAAACTGAGTCTGCTTTGCTCAAACGTCTGTTTCACATACCGGCCACTTTACTGGTGCAGCAGCTGCAGACGAGAGCTTGAGGGGTGGCAGGGAAACCTAATATATCCCCTGGGCATATTTTCAGGGCTCAGAAATAGTGCATGCTTTTGATTTGTTACTTGTAAACACACAGAGTAAAAATCCTGCGGTGTGACCTACGGTTTCACTCGGGCATCTGTTTGCTCTGTAAGTCGTGGCATCAGACGCACTCACAAAGCCACCTCTGAGGCACCCACTTTTTTTTTTCATGCTTGGGTAATTACTCTGTAGTGAATGGGACGTCTACATGCCCCAAAGTGGAGAATGATAAAGTAGAGTGGCTGTAATTTATTAATTATGGTCTATATTCTTAGGCCACGGTTCTGGCTTCATTCAATTTGTATGGATTGAGAGGATAATTACAGTGTGTGTGTGTGTGTGTGTGTGCGCGCGTGTGTGTGTGTGTGTGTGTGTGTGTGTGTGTGGNTATATGTGCACAGGTTTCTTTATTAATCTGTTTATTTATGGACCTTTTGTGAAGGCAGATATTGCAACAGAGCTTAGAGCAAAACATGTTTCCAACAAAGAGATCTTAAAGTCTATTGTAACACATTGTTCTGTATATGACCACCAGTGCCTTCTGTTGGGTTTGTAGTGCACCGTTGCTGGTCTGTGGACTACTCCATGTGGCTGGTCGTCTGAACATTCCCTCCCTTTGTCTTCAGGGACCAGTAGGGAAAGAGACATGGAGGTTGTTCAGCTCCCTGTCAGACGGTCAGGTGAACACGGGTTTGGTTTTAAAAGGAAGATCAGATCTTGTGACATGAACAGAACGAAACGAGCTCTGAGCTTTCTTATAAAACCAAACCTGTGGTCACCTGAACCGATACAACTACATCACATTATATTGGATTGTTCCAAACCGTATCTCACCATAGCGTTGTACTTCACCAGATGGTATTGCATACTGGTTGCATGTTTAAACAGTTTGTAGCTCTTTGCAGCAAGACTGTTACGGGTTTAAAACCGAGCCTTTCTGCATGAAGTTGGCCTGTTCTCACTGTGCATGTGTGGGTTTACTCCAGGTACTCTCCAGGTACTTCTTCTCACAGGCCAAAAACGTGCATTTTAGGCTATTTGGTGACTTGAAATTGTCCCCAGGAGTGAGTATGAGACTGGTTATGCATCTCGTTCGTCTTGCGTGTCCCTGAGATGGACTAGAGACCTGTCCCAGGGTGTTTCCTGTCTTTTGCCAAGAGATTGCTGGAGATAGTCACCAGCTCTTCATGACCCTATGAGTAGGGGTCAAGAAGATGAATGAACAAACTACCATCATGTTGTATCACATCAAATTGCATTGCACTTTACCATATTGTATTATATTACTGTATTGCATTGTATCATATTGTACTGTATATTATATTTTATTTCGTATTGTTTGTTATAATTTTGTATTGTACCACATTTCAACAAATTTAACTGTGTTGTTATCAGGCTGGAGATATTTTAAATAGTATATAAATCCTATTTCCTCATCAGGCTTTGCTCTATATAAGAAACTGATTATTTAACTTAAACGTCATTCAGGAAAACGACCAGGGCAGCTTTGTTGTTTCGCCCCATCACTGTTTTACCGACTTTGTAAGCGTAACTTGTGTAGTTGTAAGTATACTGATATTTTGTTTTGATGTGCCATTTTTTAAACAAACCAGCTTCGGTACCGACCAGAATGACATATAAAGTAATTGAAACTGTGGCGATAAAACATTTTTTGTGCTTTCCAAGTCCTGCAGAGGGCGAGCAGAGCCAGCCAGACCACCGAGTCTCCCTTTCACCTGAAACACGAGAGGGACCTCTTAAAGAGAGTCACTTGCAATCAGAAATCCTCCATTTAATTACAACACACAGGAAATTACAGAGTGAATGGGTCAGGTGCTGATAAGAGGCTGAGCCCTGGGAATGATAGCTCCTGAAACCTGAGGAGACCCTGATCTCAAAGCCGAATTATCACAAAAGGCCAAGTCTGGAAGCCTGACAATCTGATGGTACTGTCATCCAGATTCATAATTAATATATTTATCGAATTAATCGCTGAAAAGAGCCCCAGCCTCCTGAACAGTAGGCAAATTCATTTNGTCTACATGCCCCAAAGTGGAGAATGATAAAGTAGAGTGACTGTAATTTATTAATTATGGTCTATATTCTTAGGCCACGGTTCTGGCTTCATTCAATTTGTATGGATTGAGAGGATAATTACAGTGTGTGTGTGTGTGTGTGTGTGTGTGTGTGTGTGTGTGTGTGTGTGTGACTTTCTGAGATATGGTTCCTTAACTTGCTTGTATCTTTTCCTATTTGGATGTTTTTATAAAGATTCCATTGATTTCAGAAAAAAACCTCTTAATTCTTATTGAAAGTTTCTGTTTCTGAGCCACATCAGCTGGTTAATAGAGGTAAAGCCACCTAGAGAAAAGCCATAAAATCAACAGAAAAGGGTCAGAGTGAGCGGACGGTGGTTGCCGGAGCTACATCCTGACAGGCGACAGATTCCACACAATCAGAGCTTGTTAATTGAACTCCTTCCTCACATTCCTCCCCGTTTGGTCGTCTCCCAGGCTGCACGTGTCTCGGACTTGTAATGGACCGCTCACCGCCCGTCGTGCTCGGCACAGAAAAGGCAAAGAGGGGGAGACATCAACTGCTTTGTGGTGATAATGAATGAAGGCACACAAAAGGCCGGGAGCAGGTCATTTACAAAGCCTGCAAATTCTGCTTCCTAAATAGATCATATCAGCAGTCGCTGTGGCCTTTTGGACTTCTCTGTGTCTGGGGAAATAGAAATAAAGACCTTTTTTAAAAACACAGTTCTATTGTTACTCATACGAATTCTTAATAATCACCTCAGATATATCATGGATGCGTCTTCAGTTAATTTTAAACAACATAATGAGGAAGCCATGAAGCTGATGCACCAAACATAAATTTCAACCTCTCCACTCTCCTTGCAAAGTTGTCTGGTCTATTCCGTATAAAAAAGAAAAACTATAACTTTCACAATATTTTACATTGTAAATGTAAATGCAATGTAATTGCAGGTTTGCTCTTGAAAGGAAACTGCAGTTGGAAATAATTTGCACAAGAGTGTGTAGGAAGCTCCCGAGGAAAAACTACCCATGTAATTACACAAGAGAGGGATGCTGCAGCATCACAAGTGTGTGTAATGAACTAGTGAAGACACCAGCACTTACGCCGTGGAAGGCAGTGATGTTATTACGTGTGATTAAACTTATGAAATCAATTTTATTTTCTCTCAAGCACTGAGTCTCAGTCAAGAGTCCCATAGAGAGGTTCTGCTTCTGAATATGACTCGGTGTGTTTCACCTAATTTTATCACTCAGTGTGCTAAACCAGTCATTTTAAAGGACCCTTCATGCACTTCTTTTTTTGTTAATCTCTTAAAACGCCAGCTTGTTCATATTCCTAAGAAACACATTTTTACTGGAATGAACAGGGTTTGCTAAGTTCATTAGATAATACTGGTCATTTTTATAGTTTTATTGTATAATAAAGACCAAAAATACAAATGCACAGCTGAAACTGGAAACAATTAGGATATAGTGCAAATGTTCATTTATTTCAATAATTCAACTTAGACTGAGAGACCATCTAAAGGCTCAGGAACTCTTTGCGTGCTCTTTGAGTGTGACACTTTGAGTCTAGAATATTGAACCTTTTCACAATATTCTAATATTCTGAGATGTTGAATGTGGGGTTTTCATCAGCTGTAAGCCATAATCATCACAATTATAACAAATAAAGGCTTGAAACATCTGGCTTTGCATGTAACGAGTCTGTCTCATATATTAGTTTCACATTTTAAGTTAAATTACTGACATAAATTAACTTTTACAGCATATTCTCATTTTTCCAGTTTCACCTGTATTAGCAGGGTTTGATTAAAAAAAGGTAAATAAACAGTTTTAGGGAATTATAAAAAGACAAATTGATGCTTTTCTTGTCTTGATTCTTATTTATCTCAAATAACTATATTTGACAGAATCCTTGATATATCTTGATGATGGGATTGTTTTTTTTTTAATTGCGGCTTGGCAATGGTGCGTTCACAGTCCCCTTAAAAAGAGATGGACTTTTGAGTTTCAGATTTCAACTTAAGCTGTGCAGGATGAATTTTGGCAAATTCTAATTACCAACTAGTTTTTTTGGGGGGGGTGCAAATCAGATAAATTAATTGCAATGATTGTTATTCATGGGTTTTGGCTCTTTTTTTTAAGAGTGCTTTTTAATTACTTTAATTTACACAATGAAGAAAAGTTGAAATTTTATAAATAAAACAAAAAAAATGATGAAAAAAATGAAAATGGGTGCGGGTGAAATCCACACAATGTAAAGGATTATATATAATCCTACAGTTATATATAATTACTATTATTATTATTATTATTATTTCAGAATGTTTCTTATTAATCATTTGAGTGTTAAACTAAATTTACTCCATTTATTTATTTTTGTGTCAGATTTTTTTTTTTGGAGGGGGGGGGGTGCACTGGCCCAAAATCCTAATATAATCTCCTGGAGCTCAGTCATTTGTTTTTGTGGATTCAGGATATTACAGTGATCCCCTCAGTAACCGACTCTCAGATATGATCAATAGGGATTCATGAATAATGAAGAGGACCGAGTGGAGCAGAGGCACTTAATTACAGCTTCAAAAGCCATTCTCGTTAATTGAAGTGAATAAAGGTGGTGAAGTGGACTGAGCAGCACCGTTAGATTTTTTTAATACTATATTCTTATTTTTTAATTACTGAATAAAACAAAAAGAAAAGAACAGCTGAGGTGACAGTTTTCCCAAACCATGTTTGGTATGTATCAACAGTCTGTGTGCATGTGTGTTTATCTGGACCACTAGACTTTAGCTGTTAGAATATAAAATGCTGCATGTCCAAACATGGTGCAACCCTTGTGTCCAGTGCATATAACTGCCAGCCTAGCCATCTGTTACGGTTAGGTGAAATTACAGATAAACTAGTTAACAGACACTTTGGCCCATTGTCTGTTGTTTTGATAATCACCCTTAATAACGGACGGCATCAATATGGTCTTTAAACCTGATTTGAGAGTTAATGGAGTCAGATGGGGATAGTCAGTGTATGCTCCGGGGGTAATGTTGTTAGAGATGTTCGTAAAGACCAAATTAAATCAGTCATAGATTGTGTCCTCTCAAGTCAGCCAGACGGCCAGACCCATTGAGGAGAAAAAGGAGGGGATTCATATTTTAACCTCACGGAAAATGCACTTATGTGGATGGAAATAAAGTCATGGCTGGGTGGCTGGATGCAAATGGTTATTGGAGAGTTTAATGGCTTCCTGTTAGCTGAGGCCGGCTGTTTGGAAGCAGCTTTTCAGAATTTAACCAGCTTTTTTTCTGCTTTGCATTCATGGCTTTAGACAAATGTAATTATTGGTATGAACGGTAATGTCACCACATCAAAGTTTAGACATTCTAATTGATGGTTTATGTCTGGGGCTTAGCTATGATGTTTGGAGGAAATCCTGCAGAAGAAAATAAATAAAACAATGGAAGCATTTTTTTTGCACACGTCATGCACCACTGATCTGCAGAAATGTTTAAACAGTATGTGAGTTTGCCCTTCATAAGGGGTGGATGGTCACCTCACTTGGAAGGTATGACAGAATAAAAGCAGAATGTGACAAAGTAATTTTAATAATGTTGTTTTTGTGATTGTCAGGATCTGAAATCAAAAATAAAAGCTAATTTAATTAAATCCATGGGGATAATAACCATAATGATGCTAATTTAAAACATGGCTGATCATAATCTAATGTTCAACCTGATATTTAGGAGTAGTACATAATTATTAGTGGATTCAAAGTTTCAAATCAAATTGATAAAACATTTCCCAGCTGATTAATATTCCCCATAATAGTCAGTTTACAAAAGTGATTCATCACTGCCTCACAAACCTGTTTCAATTGATTTCCACAATAATTTGTATTGCCAACGAAGACGTTTGTTGTGCCAGAGGTGTGTTCCTCCGTGTTACCTCCCCACCTGTGTTTGGTGAGACACGGCGTAGAACAAAGAGGCCGCCGTCTGAAGCTGGTGTGGCGTTACGCTCACTCAGAGTTCACCTGAAACACTGCACCCATGGCTCCAGGTAACAAGCCCTTCTGTCTGATACCCTACTGGGATTTTTTGACTTTATCGGGGAAAGAATCTGAACTTTGTGAATGGCAATACACACAGGTGGTGACACATCCCGGCCCACTTACACAGGTCCTCTCATTAATCACATGTCAGACACATGGGTTTGTAGCAGGTAATCAGAATGAAAAATCCATAAAGTGTTCAGCATCTTGCCAGAAAACACCAAACCTCTGAATCTGTGTCGTTATCATCCTTAAAGGGTAAAAGACGAAGAAAACTAGTGATCAGTGTCAGCTTTTTGAAAGGAAACGTTTCCTTTTGGATGTAAAATGAACTGACTTTTTTTAATGGTAAACCAGAGGCAGGATATCTGACTATTAGCAGACGGTAAATAAGGAGAAGGCGTTTGTCCGGCTGAAACGTGAGGAGTGATGTCATTCATACGAGTCCCACAGCTCTGAAAGCGAAAAGGCAGATGAGGGTAGACACCGATAGGTGAGCTCTCAGCCCCTCGTGTTACACCCAGCCTTCACCCCTAGGGTCCTGTCCTCAACGTGCACACCGTCACACAAACACCCAGACCTGTTGGTGCTTGAAACTCTAATTACTCTTGTGTAGTTGTGGACAGTTGAAAGGGAAAGGTGAGATATTACTTTATAAGCTATTGATCTGTTCGTCTCAGCCAGCTGGAGATGGTAAAGCTGTGACAAACTGCATCTCAGGACAGATAGATCTGAATGTTAAGATAAAACTTTGCTGCCTCTGATAGATGTGTGACCAGATCTTCAGATGTTTTGTATTTCTTTCACTTCTGTGTTTTTTTTTTTACAAGTTCTGATCTTGGCTATAATATTATTTATATAGCACCAAATCACAACAATAATCGTCTCAAGGCACTTTATAAAGGAAACATTTCAATTGAACCTACTTATCAGTGCACTGAGTTCAGTTCATTATGCCAGTTAGTTTAAAGTTTCTTATGTGAGGAAACCCAGCAGGTTGCATCGAGTCACTGACTTGTTGTGTAAGTGACTTTACAGCAATCCCCATACTAAGCAAGCATGTAGCGACAGTGGAGAGGAAAACTCCCTTTTAACAGGAAGAAACCTCCAACAGAACCTGGCTCAGTATGAGCAGCCGTCTGTCACGACTCACTGGGGGTTTGGAATATTAATATCAGGAGAGGGAGAGCGGATGACCCCCTCCAGGAGGGTATCACAGCTCAGCAGAATGCCAGTGTAGCTTCTCACGAGAAAAACACTTAAGCCGGGTGTACACTGAGTGACTTTTTCTCTCGTAGCATTCAGCTCCATTTCAAAACTGTAAGACCTCCTCGCAGGGCAAAGGTCACGAGTTGTGTTCTCACACCGTATGACCCAGTGCTCAGATGCGACCTGACTGTTCATACTGTAGCAACACGTCTGACTTTTGAGTCTGAAAACCTAGAAGACCTGGAGACTGTTGTGTTGTTATTGATGTCTGTTGTCCTTCAGGCTTGCCGTAGTTGTAGGAGGACATGCAAGGGTTAATGGGTGTCGGAGGAGGAAGACGAAAGAAAGGAAGTAAACCAATCTTTGGGATGTGTTTTTATTTGACATAAACACAAAAAACACGTTTTCTTGACAATCCTTGTCATTGTGAGTGGAGAAAAGTGTAAAAATAAAAAGAGATGACGTGTAAGGACACGGAAATTAGGCAGCCATGTTAGAGTGGTACTGGTACATTTGGGTCACAGCGCTGCTTCAACAGTGTGATACCCTCACGAGGGACGAGGAAAATATCAAACATGGTTGATATTCGTGCGACCACAATTGCGGATTGGGAGCTGGTCGTGAGGTGTTACTCTCTTCTCATTATCCCTGTATGCTAATACGACGCAAAATTTGGCCTCATCTCAAAGATTCTCGCACGAGATGAAAATCGGCTCAAAATCGGCCGCACAGTGTACACCCGGCTTTAGAGAAAGCATAAAGTTAACAGCTGAAATAACAGGAAATAATGCAATCTGAGAGTAGTGGTAAAATAAAGCAAAGTGTGAAAACTTTGTTTTTTTTAGTGAGAAAGGTGTTGTTACTTCTAGGAAAACCAGACGTTTATTTCTGTCTTTATTCTTGCAGCCTGTGTTTCTCTGCTGATCTTGACAAGATCATTTTTGTTCAAATTAAATCCTATCTGTCTGAACAGGGGAAAACTCATTAAACTCAGATTGTTATAGATGTAATAAGTACTTTATCTATCCAGTATCAGGTTTAGCTTTGAACGCTTACCTTAAATGGCTGAAGGAGTAACGTGCAGTGACAGTTCCTGAACTTGCTGAAAACACCTGACTGTCAGCTTTCCCAGACCACACAGAAATCCTCTCTTTGTCGGTTCTTTTTTTTTTTGCGAAAAATGCAAGAATTACCCCCTCTTCTTCTTTTATTGTTTCAGATGAAACAGCATGTTATCTGCTTGATGAATATACACAAATGTTTTCACACCAAAAAGAAACTTTACCCGACCAATCTGCAGATAATTTAATACCTTCTGCTCCGATTCAACATCCAGAAGCAGCGTTGTCTCTGACCTTCTCCAGCACTACAAGGATGGAAGTACTCAACTTTGGTTGCCATTAATTAGTTAATTGCTGATTACCAATGATTACACATGCCTGTAATTTGTTAGAATAATTCCCCTCTGATGTTCTGGTCATGGTTTATGCAGGTCTGAGCCACCAGCTGTCATGGAGCAATTCTTTTCTTCTTGCATCCCAAATTAATAGTCACTCACTGACTCTGAAGTGCCTGATGCTATTGTAATACAAGCCATGTGGCATTCGGCCAGGGCTGCAATACAAGACACAATTGTTTAGTGTTTTCTTTTTTCATCTTTCTCCCCTTTTAATGCACACTAATAAGTAAGTAAATGGTGAAAAGATGTGTGTCTGAAATCGCAGTGGCCTTTGTTGTAGATAATTAGGTTAGCAGCGAGAGCGTGCAGGTGCTGAGGGTGTGCTGTGCGCTTGTGGTGTGTTATCGACTTGCTCATAGGCTGTCAGGGGTGTCGCACTTCCCATCAGCCCCAAAGCTCAGCAACCTCTTCACTATTAAAATGATCACTTTCAATAGCAGACAAAGGAAAGAGGGAACATATCTAGTGCAGGGTATTTTCCCCACCTCTAATGCTTATCTGCCTTTTGATGTCGTCGTAATAAAAGGCCTATTGGGCTTCCACAATGACCTGCAAAATGGACAAGGGCCAATATACTAGGCTCTGACTGTCGCTAGCATTAACTAAAAGGCCTAGACATTATGGAGAGCCGGGGATGAAAGTACATGGAGAGAAAAAAAATAATTGAAAAATTGCCTAATGCTAAAGTGAAAGAAAATGGAGCTGTGAAAAGGCGCTGTAATATTCTGTTATCCCCCGTAAATGCAGCCAAACAAGAGATGCGGCGTGGCATTCTTTTTGAAATGGATGTGGTTCAATTACCTGCATGTCTAAATCTAGTTAAGGCTTCCATTGTCAGCCTTGAAACATAACAGGCAGTTTTGATGTAGTGTTAAAGCGTATTATGCCCTACAACCTACATAAAATCACAGGAGGGATGACTCCATTCAAGATGTGGAGGGGAATTAAAGCTCATACTGAGGACAGGGTTAATTTAATATTTATTCTGTTGGAGACTTCTGTTTGGATCCCTGTTTTAACACAGATGCTCTGCATTTTAGCACGCTGATGGGAAGGGTGACTGTTAAATAGTTCCTAAGTTCATGTTTGATTTTTAATAGAGAAATGTTTGAGAAAGATGAAAAACTACAATTGGATGTTTCCAGATTTGTTTTATATTAGTAAAAAACAGAAAATTGTGAACTATTTTGCAAATTGTTGTTGGTTTGTAGATGTTAAAATCATATAACTACATTATTTGGTTAAGAAAAGGTAAAATTTTACATACTAGTCAAATATAATATACACTGCCCAGCCAAAAGAACAGGGTCACATCATTGACATGCATCAAGCACAGAAAACATCTAAGGAGATTGCAGAAACGCCTTAAGTTGGGTTCAGAACTGTCCAACGCATCATTAAAAACTGGTGTGATGAGTCCAGATGGACCCTGTTCCAGAGTGATGGGTGCATCAGGGTAAGAAGAGAGGCAGATGAAGTGATGCCTAGTGCCTACTGTACAAGCCTGTGGGGGCAGTGCTATGATCTGGGGTTGCTGCAGTTGGTCAGGTCTAGGTTCAGCAACAGGATGTGCTCCAAGAATGAGGTCAGCTGACTACCTGAATATACTGAATGACCAGGTTATTCCATCAATGGATTTGTTCTTCCCTGATGGCACGGCCATATTCCAAGATGACAATGCCAGGATTCATCGGGCTCAAATAGTGAAAGAGTGGTTCAGGGAGCATGAGACATCATTTTCACACATGGATTGGCCACCACAGAGTCCAGACCTTAACCCCATTGAGAATCTTTGGGATGTGCTGGAGAAGGCTTTGTGCAGCGGTCAGACTCTACCATCATCAATGCAAGATCTTGGTGAAACATTAATGCAACACTGGATGGAAATAAATCTGGTGACATTGCAGAAGCTTATNAGACGGTAGTCAAGCAGCCGCGCGTCCCAGCTCCCTCGGGAGAAGGGAGTGTGCGGCTGCCTGTGTGTAGAGAGGTCGGGCGCCCGCCTCGCTGGACTGCATGCCTCCGCAAGGATTAAGCGGCACATTCGCGGATCTCTGATCGCAGGCCGCTGCTGGTAAAAGGAGAGGCACGTTGCCCAAACTCGGCAAACCTCCATTCTGCAGCGATGACCTCGTGGATCTTCGTCCCGAAGCCTCAGCTAGCCTCGGTTAGCTTACCTAGCTCGAGTTACGGTACCCAGTCAGCCCCACGAACACATATTTCAACCCATCTTTGACCAAGCAGTGTTATGTTAAACACAAAGCATCTTCCCCCATTCAACCAGCGAAATAAAGTACAGAAATATAATTTTACTTACTGATAAAAATGAAGCAGAGACTTCTTGGATGGTCTCTTGGTGCAAATAATTCCACAGCTTTCCCTCTTTGTCCAAATAATTCCATGATTAACATCCAAACACGAACACGCAGAAAACACAACTAAAGTTCAGAGTTGAAATGGCCGAACATCTATTAACGTGAGGCTGAGGCCTTCCTTGGAGCTAGCTGCTTATGCTAGCTCTGAAGCTAGCTCTAACGCTTGCTCTGACGCTCATGCTTCCTGTCAATCAAATCTAATTATTCATAATTTCAAGCATTTTATTACACCTAAACGAAAGAGTTACAAAAAAATCCACCCCCCTCAGAGTTGTCAGGACTATAAACTAGACCTATTAAACACAAAATGGAAAATTGAACCAGGCTGTAAAGATCTTTTTTTCAGCTGTGAAATTGGCATTTTTAACATGGGGGTCTATGAGGATTTGCTCACTTCTGGACCCACCCCCAGTGGATGAGGGGAGAACTGCAATTTTTGCCACTTCCGTGTTTGCCTCATTTGTGACCCAGACGGGTTCCCCCTTGGTCTTGACCAAAAGAACAAGATACCAGGTTGTTAAAATGTGGCTAGACTCAGATTTAGAGGTAAGGATCTTCGTCATGTGGGGGATCTCGCAGTAAAGCTGCAGCTCCTTCATGAAAAGACTGATTTAAGGTGGCTCAGGTGGCTCACTAGGATGCATCATGGTCTCCTCCCTCTAGAGGTTTCATGGGCACGTCCCACAGGTGGGAAACCACGAGGCAAACTCAGATCTCACTGAAGGGATTGTAGAGATTGTTGATGCAGACTAAAATGACTGGGCTTTTTCCCTTGACCTGTTACTTTAGCAACACAACCTTGGATGGCATGGCAGGGTGGTGGAAGCTTAAGTTAACCATCTGATGTAAACATAAACTTTCTGTTTTATTGCCGAAGTAGAAAAGAATGTAAAAAATCTGTTTAATTACAGTAAACTCGCCGGAATGAGGAGGGAAGATGTTTACAGCAACCTCCGAATCCCTGACCAGTTTCAAGCAGCCAAAGATGACATCAATATTGTTATTCTCACAGGTTTGAGAGCATGACTAATACAAAAAAAATTACTGTATTTTGACGCTAGGAATGTAAGATGCAATCAAAATTATTAGTAAACAAAAATCCTTTGTGTTTTTGTTAAAGGTCTAATTCGCTCATTTTTCAATAAATGTGCTACAGTCTCTTTTTACAAATGAATGCCTTGTGAGTAGTTTTCTGTAAGAGAAACAAAGCTCTGGCACTCCTGTTTCAGGAGACTAGAAGTTTGTGTGTGTGTGTGTGTGGGGGGGGGCATGATTTGGAATCGTAGGATGTCCAAGAAAGATCCCGCCTTTTTCGCCTCTGATTAGCTAGAAGGGCTCTCCTACGATTGGCTATTCATTTAGCATCAAACCATCTGCAGCCAGATCTTGAGGGGGTTCTTGAAGAAAATGTGAACCCTGCAGTGAGGGAAGAATGTTTGCTGTTACAGGAAATATCCAATCATGGAAGAGCCCTTCCAGCCAATCAGAGGCAAGAAAGGCGGGATCTTCCTTGGACATCCTACGACTCCAAATTACATGGGGGGGGGGGCTACGAGTCATACTCATTAAGATTCACGATCTGCTAATATCTTACCTCTGATTGGCTAGCAGCAACACAACTCTTCCGCTGCCTCCATTCTCTCTTCTTTCTTTAGTAAAAAATGCAACATTGATGTTTTATCTCTACAAATAACACAACCCTGAACAAGCTCCTCCATGTTGTGGAGTTGCTAATGCCAATGGTTAGCTTCTACTAGCCAAGACGCGCTCTGCTCTCTCCTGGATGCTAAACTAACAACAGCCTTCCGTGGTTGCGAGGAAAGAGGCAAGATGGAGTCCATGAATGCTAGTATTTCCCTGTGACATAGAAGAGACTGTCCTTCTCTGACCTGATCGTTTTCTTGTCTATTTCCTTTCTGCGGCTAATGCAGGCGATAGGGCTTGAAGAAAGTTTTCATATTCAGCATGCATATAGCCTGGCAAGCCATCCTATATATGTGAATATATAGTCTGGCCACGAACCATTGATGGCTCTCAGTCGTGAGGCGGGATTTACGGTTGTCTTTCAAAATGTCAGCACGCAATTGGATAGCGCTAGGACCAATCAGAGTAACGAACAACGTGACGTAATCACAGCGACGGAAAAGCGGGACGCAGTAATGGCGTCTAACATCAATGATTTCCGTCCTTTTTGTATGAAAAACATGTGAATATCAGGTGTACTGGGACATTGCACTACTTTGTTTGATAACAATAAGAAGCCGCTAAGTATATCAGACAGACTTACGCACGTTGGAGTCTAAATAATCCAATGTTGATGACAAAGCCGTTTCAAACGAACGTGTTTCTTGCGCCGCCGCCATGTTGCTTGGGTTCGCGGCCGCAGCGCTGACGTCATCGGCTACTCCCGCTCTGTGATTGGCACACAATATAGAGCGCTGTGATTGGCCCAACCAAAACTATAGCGAGCTGTGATTGGACAGCCACAGGCAGCGAGGGTTCCTATGAAGCGTGCCTAGACCAAACTCTGCAAAGCAAGAATTTGGTCTAGTTCACTAGGCTAGCATGCATATGAAACTCAGAGTGACCGACTGTATTTTAAAAAGTACAAGTATCATAGTGTTCCTCAGTAAACAAACCATTTAAGCATGAAACAGTGCCTGAAAGTTCTGTTTGAACCATGCTTTCATAATTCTTTTTCTGGAGCTAAAACTTGTGCACAAGGAAAAAAATAATTCAGAGTCAAGAATTTTCACTGGTAACAGATGCTAGGATGTAACCTTGTACCTATGGGTCCTCCCACAATGGGTTGAAAACATTTTTTGTTAATCATTGTCAGAACGTTTATTTTCCTAAAGAGAATACGCTTTAGTCAGAATGTTGACAGTGGCACCAAGACAGCTCAGCTTCACATTAGTGGTGCAGTCTGAACTTTTTTAACACCATGGTAAGCTGTTAATTCTCCTTACAGGCCATTTTTATAGCAAACCATATGTTACATGCTATTAGTTAAAGATCAGAAATAACACAAAGCAATGGCATAACAATAGAAATGTCAACAACACTTTAACTTACATNATGCCTAGTGCCTACTGTACAAGCCTGTGGGGGCAGTGCTATGATCTGGGGTTGCTGCAGTTGGTCAGGTCTAGGTTCAGCAACAGGATGTGCTCCAAGAATGAGGTCAGCTGACTACCTGAATATACTGAATGACCAGGTTATTCCATCAATGGATTTGTTCTTCCCTGATGGCACGGCCATATTCCAAGATGACAATGCCAGGATTCATCGGGCTCAAATAGTGAAAGAGTGGTTCAGGGAGCATGAGACATCATTTTCACACATGGATTGGCCACCACAGAGTCCAGACCTTAACCCCATTGAGAATCTTTGGGATGTGCTGGAGAAGGCTTTGTGCAGCGGTCAGACTCTACCATCATCAATGCAAGATCTTGGTGACACATTAATGCAACACTGGATGGAAATAAATCTGGTGACATTGCAGAAGCTTATCGAAACAATGCCACAGCGAATGTGTGCCGTAATCAAAGCTAAAGGCGGTCCAATGAAATATTAGTGTGTGACCTTTTTTTTGATGGCAACTTTATTTTGGCCAGGCTGTGTAGAAACTGTTTACTCAGTGATGCTGTTCTCTGGCAGGCCTAAACATATTGTGCAGGTCTGCCGGGAACATCTTTCAGAGTCTCTTGTCAGAATGAGCTTCAATTCCCACCTCCAACAGAATTTTGAACATGTCCAAGGGGAGGCGGGGGACATTGAATCCGAGTGGGCCATTTTCCATGCTTCCATTGTCGAGGCAGCCACCCCGGAGATGCAGCCACAATGTAACCGGTGCCTGTTGTAGCGACAACCCCTGAACCTGCTGGTGGACACCGGTGGTTAGGGATGCTGTAAAGCTGAAGAAAGAGTCCTATTGGGACTCCAGAGGCAGCTAATGGGTACCGGCGGTCCAGGCGTAATGCTGCTCAGGTTGCAGAGGCAAAAACACAAGCATGGGAGGAGTTCAGTGAAACCATGGAGCAAGATTTCTGTACAGCTTCGGGGAAATTCTGGTCCACCATCTGGCACTTCAGGAGGGGAAACCAGTGTGCTACCAACAGTTTATAGTGAGGATGGTGTGCTACTGACACACACCTGAGCCTCCCTGGTAAGGTCTATTCAGGGGTTCTGGAGAGGAGGGTCCTTCGGATAGTCGAACCTCAGATTCAGGAGAAGCAATGTGGTTTTCGTCCTGGCCGTGGAACACTGGACCAGCTCTATACCCTTAGGGGGGTCCTGGAGGGTGCGTGGGAGTTCACCCAAACCAGTCTACATGGGTTTTGTGGATTTGGAAAAGGTGTTTGCCCGCGTCCCTCGGGAGGCCCTGTGGGTGGTATTGTGGGAGTATGGGGTTTCAGGCCCTCTGATACGGGCTGGTCCCTGTATGACCGGTGTCGGAGCTTGGTCAAAATATAAAAACTTTAGGGAGCACAGATCTATATCGTATGTCTAAAACCTTCCTGGTCAGAAACGGATTTTACATATAAGATTTTTGATAAGAATTTAGTTTTTGGTTTCTGTGAATTATTTCAAAAGGTAAAGGCAATAGCCACAACTTTTGTCATAACCTTTGCTGTTAATCTCCATGTTGGTTGTGAAACAAAAACTAATATAAAAAGAGATTATGAAAATAAGACTTTAAAAATGCATGTCAAATCTTTTGTTTTATTAATAAATATAGCATTGTTTTAGCTTTACATTTGCCTTTTAATCATTATTAAGTCTAATTCTTAACAAGCCAGTTTATTCTACAGATCCAGCTGTTGAGCAACAGTTTGAACATGCTGAGGTCAAAGGTGAACGACATGGCTCAAAACCAGGGGTCAGAGTTCACAAACTAGATCACAACCACAGGAAATACAAAAAGCACCTAATTATGTTTGGCTTTCATTAGAATGTTTCTGTAATAAATACTTAATTTTAAACTTAAATTTAATACTTTGTAAATTGTCTGTGTCCCACTGTGCAGGTAACAGTTAAAATGTACAAACGTGGCTCTCACAGCTGGCTGGGTAAACCCCTGAGTGCCACCGCCACCATCCCTTCCAACACTGTTGTGATGTTCAGGATCAGCGGAGAGGAGTTTGATGCCAAAATCCCAGCAAACACCATCCACAGCATCACGCTCAGCATCTGATAGCTGGAGATCATTAATGGGAGACACAAACACGTATCAGTTAGTGTGATTTTTATGCAACATTACAAATATCATGAGGAAAAAAGCCATTTTTATGATTATTCTTTCCAAAAATCTGTTAATAAGACTTTTGCCAATTAGCCTGATTAACTTTGTCATGTTTTGAGTTTCTAGGGCTGGCCCACACTTTAGTCGAGCTATTAATGAATCATTAATCCAGCTGATTGTGGCGCATCAATTCAAGCCACAAGTGTTTAATGCGTTAATTGCAGCGGCTAAAAATGGGTGGCCTGTGGAGCGACGAGTGTTGCTGCTTCTGTGGGTTTAATGGGAAGTTATTTACAGGCTGTTCAGAGAGTGCAGCCATAAGGTGATTTATTAATACGCTGCACAGCACAGGCTCAGCTAACAGCTTGCAATTGTATTTAGCGAGCATGGTGGTGGCCAAAATGAAGTTATTTCCATCAGGATATCAGTGCCTTTAGCTAACACAATAAACACAGCTCTCTCTCTCTCTCTCTCTCGGGTCTCTTTGTGTGGCATCTCTACCTGAAACATCATTACTCCTCACTTGTTTACTGTTTTACCTGTTGGACGATTCAAACCTGGCTTTGCAATGATTAATTCATGCAGATTTTTATTATTAATTGTTTTTTGGTGTCAGTTATGATTGAATATGTGTGTTTTGATGAATTTAGATTAGAAGGTCACAAGAGCCACAGCATTTAGCAGAAAATACTTATGAAATGGGAAGAATTTAAAGGACAAACTTAGACGTTTAATAAGCAATTAGTGTGAGCAAATTGACATTTTAAAATGGTTTCCTTTGTTCTTCAAGCTTCAAGCACTTTCCAGGACAAAGCCATAAAGAGCAGAGTAGTTAAAGCGTGGATGTGTCATTAAATATGTTTTTGTGTGTTTTAATGTTTGTTGTGCAATAAAGATGTTTGGTTATTTAACTGTTTTTGGCTCTTTGTGGACTGTATTAGCTAAACAATACTCATGAAGTTGGTTCTGTATTTAACCACAAACAGAAAGACAAAATAAACAGTTAAACCTGCATCTAAAGTCACAACTTTTACATTTAATTTACTTGCAGAGGTGTGTTCGGTGTTGGAGGTTGAGATGATGATGCAGTCCAATCTTTGCTCACAGCTGTATTAAAATCACTAATATATGTTTTTTTTCCCTTCAGAATGATAAAAACTTACATTTGCACCTATAAGACCTGTTCCTTCACTCTAATGGACTCACCTTTTATCAGTCCAAAGGTGGTCCGTTTTATTTTTACTCCTTTGACGACATGTTTTTGCTTCCAGCTTGCAATCGCATTTATTTTGTTTGTAGTCATTGATGCATTTTACTCATGGTAGAGTACTTCAGTGCTTTGCATAATAAAACATCCCAACCTCTTAGTATTTCACCTAGTATGGATATAAAAAACCCAAAAAATGAAAGCTAAGAATCCTCCCTTTAGATAATTTTAACTAATTTATCTGTAAATTAAATGCATTTGCTACCAGCTATAATTAGCAGACATTATCTGCATCCAAAAGCTTAAGATTAGCGAAAGCTGTCCATTAGTGAGCCTTATATTCAGCCCTTTGTCACTACAGGGCCAGAAGGTTTCTTTAAAGTCTTATTAAAAGAGATGGAAAGTGGGATATCTATCAACAGCTCCGGCTGCTCTTTGAAAGCATGCAGCATGTCTCCAGTGTGGTAAAAGACTGGAGATTAAGGACGGTTGACTGGCTACGGGGACAAAGACAACTCTGTTGGGCAGCGTGGCGGTGACTGGAAGGGGAAGCTGAGCGGAAATGGACATGGAGATCAGACTAGAACACACTGTGACAAGGTAACAAGGTAAACTGATCCTCACTGAATCAATGAGGGTTCTGTCAAAATGGAAGCCATATTGAATATCAAGTTTGAAGTATTTTTTTCAACAGAATAGGATGAATGTTGATTTTTAAGGTTAATTAATGTTAGTGATTTTTAAAGTCATTACATAAACTGAAAATAGAAACCTGTAAGATGAACAGGTGCAGAACTCTGGTCATTCTGACTTTTGTAGTTTTTAAAACATTTTGAGTTTAGTAAAACTACAAATGTGGATAGGAATTTTGTCATAAATGCTATCAAATATCAGAACATTTGCGCCTTTTATAAAAAACGACTATGCATACATTGGAAGAGTCTCTAACTGAAGCTGTCAGATTATAATACATAGAAATAATCACTAAACTGAATACCATAAAGTTTTATTACATTCTTTAATAAGACAAAAAACTAAAGAGGGACATAGTCAGTGTATACAATCTGTGAGCTTGCAAGGTTGACAAGTCTGCACCAGTGGCGGAGCCAGAACGTAGCTAATGGGTGGGCCTGGAAAAATCTGGATGGGCCTGATTAATTTTAAAGCTCATATGAGGTGTGTGTGCATGTAAAAATTACATATTAAATCTGTCAGGCCACTGTAAATTATCCTATGATACGAAGAATATCTATAGCCTATGAGTACCTATATTATTCCACGAATCGCTGTTAAATTTCAATTTTAAGGACCAATAGAGAAATAGAGGAGAGAGATTGCATTAATGTAGACAACTTTATGATGCTTTATTGTTTTGCTGCTGTTCAAAGAGACTTTTTCCTCTGTTTACTAGACTAACAGCACAAAACTTTACACTTCTGCATCGGAGACAGAGCTGCTCTGCTCTTAAGTGTGCAGAGCTCTAGGGACAGCGCTGCTATTGACATGAGATTTTCATATCAATTATGTGACGCACCTTATCTACCGCGTCTGCCGCTATTTGCCTTTTTTTACATTCCCGCTACATCTGTCACCATTAGCTGTGTTTTTACCATCCTTTCTACACCCAGCGTGTCCTGAACACGGTGGAATAAGCTTTGGATCGTGTGTGTGCAGCCTGCCTGGTGATTACTCTCGTGAAGCACACAGACTGCTGCTGTGCGCTGCAACAGCGTCACTCTCTCACTGGACGAGTGAATATCTTCATCAGAGGGTGAATGTTAAGAATCAGAGTCAGCTATTGTCAACAATGAACAGACCTGTCAGCAGTGTAGGTTTTCCTCTCTAATATTCACCCTCTGTGCGCTCCGCTCGTCGCCTCCTCTCCCCGTCGGGAGTGTCCCGTCGGGAGCGTCCCGTCGGGAGCGTCCCGTTGGGAGGCGGTTTTCAAACTATAAACTCTGAAAATTTCAATAGAATCACACCCAAAAGTGTTGCTCAGGTTGAAGTTACACCTTTCCACTATCTTCTGGTGTAAAATAGTAACTTCATGAAGGATCATATTTGCAGCTGTGGCTCGTTAAACTCAGTAATGATGCTTGCGCAATATTGTGACTTTGGCGCTTATTACACTGAAAAAATTGCACATTCATTAAATTAAAATAAATTAAATATAAATCATTTTATATTGTAATTGTTACAACATAACTGGGATTGCTAAGAAGTTGCTTGGCCAAATGTTGGTGTTATAGCAAAACCAAGCTACTGCCTGGGCCTGCCCCTGGTGGGTGGGCAATCTGTCAACCTATGGGTTGGCCTGTGCACACTCAGGCCCACCCATAGCTCCGCCCCTGGTTTGCACTGAGCTAATGCTGCAGAGCCAGCATTTGTAATTCGACACAGGCAGGCAAAAAGCTCTTTTTCAATTACCAACAACTCAACATTACAGTGAAATGTGTGTGTGAAGCGAATAATGAGTCAAGCGTGGCGTTTTACTTCCTTTAGAGTCGTTCAGAATTATAACAGCAAGCTAACAGCAAGATGGAAAACAACTGCACTTCCTCTAATGCAGGAGACATATTACGGTAATAAGTGTAGTAAGTGATCCTACCGTAAAACTTACTAAGGGTGCTAACACCAGATATGACAATGTGTTTATCTACTTACTGTCTGTGACTTGTCTTTGCTTGTCATCTAGAATCTGTAACTGGCAACAGCCATGAAACACCTGTAACAGCAGTGTGATAGTGTCTTTTTGTTTAGATAAATGGACTGTAGTAGGGCTGTCAATCGATTAAATTTTTTAATCGCGATTAATCGCATGAGTGTCCATAGTTAACTCACGATTAATTGCAATTTTTTTTCCTTATTCTAATTTTTTGTATTTCAACTATAGAGTGGACAAATATACTTTTTTAAGAAAATATGTTTATTATAACTGTACCAAACAAACATGATAAATACACTCCAGTATCCTTCTCAGAAAAAAAAATTCAAAAGTGCAATTAGGCATTACCTCCCACACAATAACACCTTATATGGTTCCACCATAAGGACTCACAAAATCAACACATGTGGTACTAAAACAAGGACAAAGGGAGGAGTGTGATAAAGAACTAGGACTCTGCCTATTTAGCACATTTTAAATAAAAGGCAACACTTCAGTTTTTTTTGCTTTCTTAATCCATTGAACTCAGACAAAAATAATGCAACAAGGGCCAAACTCAAATCAGCTAATGTTGCTGAACTGTGGCACACACACACACACACACACACAAAGTTATTCTGGTAAGCTATCAATTTATTTTTCCCGGATTTTTTCCAGCGGCAAAATGGGCAGCACATTTTTTTTATTTTTCTGTAGATTATTGAATTATATTGGGACAGAATGATGACGCTGTCTCATCAGCTGAGACCTCAGCTGAGAGGTCTCGGTTGCAGCGCTTCGAACACAGGAATTAAATACTCAATAAAAGTAAACAAACTGTACCCTCCTCCTCCGTTTCGTCACCGATGATGTTCGGTTGAACTCGTCCGGATATCCGCCTCGTCGTAATCCAGAGAAAAATACCGAGCTGCGGGTCACTTTCTACACACTGTTTACACTCGCTTTCTGAGCGGTTACGTCGTCGCCGGCTTTACGCTCATACTGAAAGCCTGGTAGGCGTAGGTCCCCGCGTGATTTAAAAACACTGTTTTTATCTTAAAAATCCAGTCGTGGAAATCCTAAAAAGAAATTGACTTGAGGGTTTAATACATTTTTACACATGTGATTCAAAGGAATTTGCCGCTGGCCAATGGCTTGTTCCTGCTTCTTATTTACGTCAGACTATAGAACGCGAGGAGGGCCAAAACAAAACTACAGAAGCCTGCGTGTTAATCGCACCTTAAAAAAATTAATGCCGTTAAGGGGGCTTTGCATTAACGCATTAAAAACGCGCTAAGTTTGACAGCCCTAGACTGTAGTAACCACATTTGACCACAGGATGTCATTCTTTTTTCATTCTTACATATTGCACCTTTAAGTAATTTTCTTGAGGCCTACTTTTTACTTCTACTCCACTACATTTTAAAGCAGTTATCTGTACTTGAAAAAGTTTCAAATGTAAAAGTACTTTTATTTGTGTTTTGTCCAATCCCCACCCCACCCCTGGTCAAGACCAGCAGCATACTCCCTTGTCCACGCTGGACTGCAGTGCCAAAAGTCATAGTACTTTACACACACAACGCATATTTAAATGCTAGGTGACTACTTTTACTTTTTTTACTTTTAAGTACATTTGAAAATGCACACCATAATACTTTTAATTAAGTCAGAACTTTCTTGAATAATTCTGCTTTTACTTAAGTAACTCTTTTACCCTTTTACTTAAGTAAAAAAAAATCAAGTACTTCTTCCACCACTTTTACATATATAAATCTTTGTACAGCCTTTTTTTCTTTTTGTGGATCTACTTTGCTTCTCTCACACCCAAATTTCCCCACAATAAAGGAATATTCTATTCTAAGAATGTACATGAATAAGGATGTAACAAAATCACAAGCAGCTTCAACTTGTATTACTTGTATCAATTTATTTGTTTTCATTTCAGCTTTTACATCAATCATAGAAAATTTTCTATTATTAAATATGGTAGTGCAAATTTTTTACCAGTGAAGTGTGAAAAAATATTTTTGTCACTGTTAAAACTGTTAAAAAGTGACACACAACATATACAACCACAACATATTCAGCTTATAATAAACTTATTTAGAACTGAAATAATTTACATATATAGTAGTATTCATAGAGCAGTCACTGAGGCAGATATAGTAAATCATATACCAAGTATGGTGGCTGAATTGTAAAAGCAAACAGTAGTTAAGTTGCCGTATTTAACCCATTAAGACCTAATGCAACATATGGGTATACCGGTTCCCTTTTATAGAGGATGCCTCAACTTCTAATGGTTTAATACAAAACTCGTGTGTGAGAGGGTTAAGAGAGCTCATAAGAATAATGGACCAATGAAACACAGTCAAAAACCTCTGAATGCATTTTACAACAGGATAAAGAGTAATTGTGGCAAAAATACAACTACAAGCTACATTTTGCAGGCTTTTATGCAGCCACTCAAACACAAGGATGAAAAGAGACGAGCCATCCCTTTTTTATGTTTTTTCCATGCCCGCTGACCTCTGTTCTGTCACTGCTGTACTGAACGGCAGCAAAAGCTCTCAGAGTGTGAAAGCAGCAGGATTCATTAGAGATTAAATGTTTGTTCTTTGAAATGTTGAAAATTACATTTCAAGATGCTATTAAATGTACAATTGCACTTTTTTTATACATTTCAGTGTGGAAAAAAGTGCCGTTGTGAATTTCAGAAAATAATTAAATTAAAAATAGGAGCGTAGGGAAAGGGTCTGCAGAAATTACCCTGGTTTTAAAACAACACTCAAAGGCAGTGAGTTGTAAAAACCAACAGAACAACAAAAGACACGCTGGACTGAAAGAGACGAAGCTTTCTTGCCAATTAGTGCTACGAATGATGGGGCTTTCTGTGCTCCACACAAGCAAGTCTTTTCTCCTGCTTCCCCGGCTATTGAGAGGGATACATTAACTGGGGAGGGAGAGAGGGATGGATGGGCGTTTGGTAGAGAGGGAGAAGTCATAAAGCTCACTTCACGCCTGCTGTTTCAGACCTCTCTCTTATGATTTCACTCCCAGTGAGCTCACACGCTGGGATTTTTACCAGGTTACTCCCGTGTTTTGCTTTTAAAGCTTGCATGAAAATCCAGCTCAATTTGCCAATTTCCTAAATTTTAGAGCAGATAAATGAATACAGCTAATAAAAATTACAGACAAATCTGTGTTCTGGGACCACCTAAGCTATTATTTTATGGTGAGAAGCTGTGCTGAATTGTAGTTACACGCTTATAAATCTCGAGTTAATGCTGCAGAGAACAACATCCATCATGCTGTTTTATTAACATTGTCCTCTGACCTGCTCCACATAATGTTGTGAAATGTGTCAGGGGTCGGATTATCGGGGAGAAATGATGATCAATACATAAATAAGAGAGTGCTGTGTGCAGTGCTGCTGGCAGAATAAACCTGCGTCCAGCCGCGTGTCACAAAACTGAAAAACAAATGGACTTGCTCCAGGCAACAGCCATCAATAATAATATGCTATGTGTACGATGATGAATTAGAACCAGAGTTTTTAATGCCTCGCCGCAGCGCATACAGAAACACTATTTAATGAGTGAATTGATCTCTGCGTTCACATTATTCTACCTAATCTGTGACTGAGTCAATGGGACAAAACAATGTTTCACTTTACCAAATTCAGAAACGTTAATAATGTTCAATAATCAGAAGCTATTTATGAAAACAACTCTTTTGGTGTTATTGATTTGTCTCTATAATGCAGCGCAAACACTGATCACTCAGACAGAACGCACTTAGGAAGTGACAAATGTATTTTGTATTCAATAAGATAGATTTTTGTTCCTGTTTAACAACAAGTTAGACATGTTGTAAAAAGAAATACCTTTTCATACGGAGAGGCAATACAATGTTGGTGCTGTTTTATTCTGTTAATTTTCCTGCATAAATCATTGGCTGAAACTGCACATAACATTAAAATATTACTCAAACTGATAAAGGTAGTCTCCATCTCTTTATATAGCTAATTAAAAACAATAGAAGTTCACCAACGTGATTCCCAGTTGAAACAGAAAGCTTAAAATGCAGCAAAAGCAACAAAAAAAGAAGAAAAAGAAATGAAATTAAATAATAGGGAGGTAAGAAAATATTGATACACTGAAATATTGCATTATTTTGTGTTATGCTACTGAACTGATATTTAAAGCAGTGTTTTAATTTTATTTTTACATGAGAATTTACATGCCAACATTTACTGTATTTCTTTTGTGTGGTGCAATTCAAACTCCAGCGGCTAGGTGGCAGCAGTTTTTAGGGCCTTCATTCTGACAGAACGATGAGATCTTGTGATAACATTAAATGTGTCTTGGAAGTGTCTGACTTGACTTTTTCCAATTAGATTCCCTCATAATAATTGCTAATATTGTCTGGCTTTTTAAAATCGCAACGTATCGTATCGTCTCCCCTGTATCGTGATATATATCGTATCGCCAGATTCTTGCCAGTACACAATGCTGGTAAATGAAATACCAAAGCAGCAATCTGGAGGCCCCCCCCCCCCCCCCTGTTTTTTTTTTTATTTAGAAATCTGTAAAAGTGACAGTCTTATCCTGTACTGTGATATCATGTAGGCAATACGTCAGTTTTTTTTTCTTTTTTATCTAAGCTTGACCCCGTCCCATAGAACCCCATGCAATTTGAATTGAGTGCTGCTCAGCATTATCCAACAGCGTTCGACATCCACTTACATACATGTGAATCACAGAGCATGCGCTTGTGGATGTACCTAGACAGATGCAGAGTTGGCACAACAAACAAGAGGCATTCCATCATAGCCTGGCAAGCCATCCTATATATGTGAATATACTGTATAGTCTGGCCATGACCCATAGAGACAGTTCAGTCATGGGGCGGAATCTACGGTTGTCTCCACATGCTATTGGACAACAAACAATGTGACATACTCACCACTACGGATATCGGTCAATGTTGAAGAAAACGCAAATAAATCCTTTTTCTAAATAAAGGCTTTAAGTACCTCTATCTGCTCTTGACTCAAAGCCCAAGTCTAAGTAGTTCAAAGTTGATGCCAAAGCCGTTTCAAACAAGCCGCCACCATCTCTGTTGCTCTGCTCCATCGCATCATCCCACCCCCCAAACCAATAGAGCGCTGTGATTGGCTCACCAAACCGATAGAGCGCTGTGATTGGCTCACCAAACCGATAGAGCGCTGTGATTGGCTCACCAAACCGATAGAGCGCTGTGATTGGCAAGACACAAGACTGGTCTGGCCTGCTGAGGTTCCTATGGAGCGTGGCTAGACTGACATGCAGAGCAAAATCATTTTGCTTCGGCTACTGTCTGTCTAGATTTCTAGGCTAGTTGCTTCCAGCTGTAATCATGGAAACGGAGAGGGGTTTATGGTGCAAATCATTTTTCTGCCTCTAGATGGTGCCCTTTGTGAAATGACTCCAGATTTCTGCTTTAAACCATCAGCTCTGTTTGGGTCTCATACTGTAAACAAAAGTGAAGGAGACTAGAGATTAATAGAAAAGACTGGATTTCAACATAGATTCAAACAGACTCAGAAGTCCAATAGTTTTTGCAAAAGCCCAATGGCCTTCATTATTAAATTTAGGTCATGGAATATGAAGAAGTCACTGGTTGGTTTCATCGTAGTGCTCCTACTAGACTCTAGATGTTGATCACATAAATAAGATGGGACCAGACCATGTAAAACTTTAGAAAACAGCTCTAAGCTGCTTTGTCTCTACAATAATGTCTGTTAATTTAGTAATCAACAATCAGTAATTGGATTACCTTTTCTAGGTAACTGTGGTGGTAACACACACTGATTAAAGCACAGTAAGCCCCGTTGCAAAAACATCAGCATTAGTGAAAATGTTCCTGTGTATTAATCTGCAGATGTCCGACATCCTTTAAAACATTTACAACTTTTTTACATTCATCTTAAATGTATTTTATCCTCAACATAGAAACAATGTGACACCTAAACGTAAATGGCTAAAAGTAGCTGTCTTTTACTCTTTCGGGGATTTAGTGAGAGACATCTATGAAAGCAGACTGAAATGGATCCAAGTGGTCAGTTTAATCTCACCCGCAGTCACTCAGAGGCGCTGGGGAAACCTGAGCCTCAAAGATGTGGTGCATTAGTTCTGCTAAGCTAACCGTAAATGCTAATTGCAGGAAGGACAAACTGTAACCTTTGCCCTGTGGTCATGAACCCATTAAACAACATGAGGACTGTTGCAGAAATAGGGAAAAAAGGGCCTGCGATCTGATTTTGGTCCAAATAGGGGTAAGTGTTTAACTAAAGTACCCTCCTGGGATGTAACTAACCTCTCCACACTTTTTCATGGCAAAGCTGACAGCAAAATGCAACAGGTTGAATGCTTTCAAGTGGAAAAAGCTGTCTAAAGTGTAGGATGTAGATTGTTTCATCTCTTGATGATCTTAACAAACTGCTTCAGACACCAAATATAAGCCAAAGGTATGCTTTGTGGGTTGAAACTGTTGGCCTCGCTTGTAGCACCTCCAAAAACACCAAATACCTTAACTAGAATTAGAATAAAAAGAAAATGTTTCCTGCAATGTGTTCAATGGTCATTCTAAGTGCATTTTCACTTTTGGTTTCAGTAATTTAAGTAGCATTTTAATAACCCAAATATTTTCCAACATGACCTCATTGCCCTTTGATCTTTACACATATTCATCATTCTGACAGGTGGCATGAGAGTTCACTTCATCGCTGCACTTTATTTTCTCTGAAGCACAACTTATAAAAGGTTTGGATTTGATTGAAATATGAATAGATTATGGTGCCTATGTGAAATTAATGAATCAACAAAATCAGTAGCATTCATCTTCTGGGAAACTTTGGAACATGTCATCCAGCGCTGCATTCTCTAACATTTTTGCATTTTTTCTACATAACCTAGCCTAGGAGTCTAGATCGTCAGTTGCCAAAGCAAAATGATTTTGTTCTGATGGCTTGCCGGGCTATACAGAACCTGTTTTTGTTGTTTATTTCATCTATTTTGAACATAATTTGGTTCCAACTTTCTCCAAGGTGTCTGGAAACCTCCCGTCCCACACATCTCATTCATCAGCTGATTGATACATCTCCCAGCACCTTAGAGCCACACTGTGGAACCTCAAACTGCCAAATCTACGACCTTCTTGTCATGTCCAGAGATTTTTTCTTGATTTACTGCAGTCCAGCTGCCGGGTGAGCGCGCCCTTCACTAGTCACCCAGCGCTGCCTGCCTGTCGGGCCCAGACAGAGATGGATGGCTGTTAGCGTGACACCTAGCAGTGGGTTACATGGCCTTGAGCTTTATCGTCTAATTAGGCTCTAATGTAACTACAATGCTCTGGAGAAGATGTTGCCTTGCCCGACAAAAGCTCTTTAAAAGCCTCCCTGGGGCAGGGGCAGTTTGGAGTGAGGTGCTGTGGCAGACCACAGTCATGTCCAAGTGAAAGGATCAGGTTTCCTGGTGCTGCTGGGATGTGCTGGAAATGGAATTTGGAGAAGAAAAGACTTTTGTGAGTCCAATATTCCAAGTGAAGCTTTTTTTTTTTTAATTATAATCAGACTTTTAATGGCACATTATATTGTTGGGAATAAAACAATGCTGGTTGTGTTTTCTAGAAATGACCTCGATATGTTATCACATCAGCTTCTGGAGTTTGGTGGCCAGGATAACACTTCAAGAAAGACTTGATGCCACTTGACTATTAAATTTAAACAGGTGGATGTACATAAAGCACCTTGTTTTATCCTAACAGCCCACAGAGCATCACTTCCAACTGGGGATAGATGGATATATTGGTTGGCCAATAATCAATTCAATTGAATTCAGTTTATTTATAAAGCGCCAAATGAGTCGTCTCAAGGCACTTAACTAAGTAAACATTTCCATTGAGTTCAGTTAATTATGCCAATTAGTTAAAAGTTTCCTATATAAGGAACCCAGCAGATTGCATCGAGTCACTGACCTGTTGTATTAGAGATTGTTATAGCCCTTGGCTGTTTGTTTTTTGCATTTTTAATTTTCTCCTCTGGTTTCCTCCTTTCCTGTGTGTGAGAGAGAAGTCAAGCCACACCTGGATCCTCTCCCCCTGATCTGACTCCACCTCAGCTGTCCCTGGTTGTAATCAGGCTGGCTCTGCTATAAAAAGCCAGCCTGTCTTCTGTTCAGGGGAGCAGCAGGGCAGAAAGGTTCTCTGCCCTGGTGGTAGTTTGGTTTAAGACTTTGTATGATTTGTCTTTAAGGTTTTGATTTGATTAACAACTTGTCTCTGCTTTGTTTTATTCCCTTTTAGAAGACGACTCAGGTCATAAGGGAATCCACTTTTGATGGTTTCTGACGCCTCGTAGAAACCGGAGTAAGGTTAAATTAACCTGAGACCTTTTTGGGATTTTGTGCAGGTCTCTAGTATAAAGCGGTTTTGTTTAGCAGAGACTAAGTGTAAGTGTTTTAGATTAAAGTTTTGCCACCAGTTTGGTTTAGTTATCTTTGTTTCTGTTCCTTTTGTGAATAAATTGTTTCCATGATTTTTACACGTCGAGCATGTGTCCATTATTGTTACCCAGGTCACCTAGACGGCCTGGTACGTAACAGAGATTTTACAACAATCCCTATACCAAGCAAGCACGTAGCGACAGTGTAGAGGAAAACTCCCCTTTAACAGGAAGAAACCTCCAGAGGATCCTGGCTCAGTATGAGCAGCCATCTGCCATGACTCACTGGGGATTGAGAAGACAGAGCAGATACACACACACACACACACACACTTATAGTTTTTTAGATATCGCATCGGCTGATATACCTCTTTAGTAGAGCTGATTTAAAGTCAGGGACATCTGTGGGCAGCCCTGTGCTGCTGCAAAATTTTATTTAAGTTTATATTTACGTTCCTAAAAACATCTGCTTAAAAAATCCTCAAACATTGTCAACTGACATGTTTATTTACCTGTTTTGTATATTTCATACTTGGTCAGTTTCATTTGTTTAACTTTGGTTAAATGTTTTACTCTAATACAGCAGTGCACAAAATTATGATTCAAGAGTTAAATCCAGTGTTCAAAAACTGATTCAGGTTCAGAAATGTCGTAAATTTGTATAGTGACATGTTTGCATTGTATCGGCCATCGGCTGACCATGACCTCTACGTATCAGCATCAGAAAAACCCATAACGACTGATAACGACCATGTTTCCTCATCCTCCGTCCCATGAAAGAAAAATTCCCTCCTTTAACATCTGGATCTCCTAAGCAGACAATGTATAACTCCTATGAACATGAACTTAAAAAAAAGCGTTTTAACATCAATTCAAATGCATCGATATTTAATTAACTAAATCATGTATGGAAGTTATTTACTATTTAAATCATCTGTTAAGTCTTCCACCAACAGTCAGCACTTATGTGTAATAAAATCCTGTCCAGTCTTATTAAAAAAATTCATTCATGGTGTGAAATTGAACTCATCTGCTTTTTCCTCATAAATAACTGTTTTATTAATATTTTATGAAATCATTTCTTCAGCCATGATAAGCTGTGAAATTAAAGACAAACCAGAATGCAAAATCTAGTCAATATTCTTCTGATGCGTCATGTGATTTCCCACATTTTCCCTCCGCTCATGAAGGACGCTGTCATCACATACGTATAATATTAGAATCCTGTCTTGAGAGATAAGGTGTCGGGTTGAAGGTCATCCGTGCCCTCTTGAGTGAACATAAGAGCCCTTTGTGGTTGGGTTAAATGCACCTGACAGACTGTTGCAGCGCAATCCTCCTTTTTAATTGTCATGTAACGGTTTCATGTAGAGCCGAACTGTCTGCAACACTTCAGCTGTTGGAAATCAGAGCCTGGCCTCGCCACCGCTGATGTGGTTTTCTGGATGTTTGCTACAGAGGCAAGAAAAAAAATGGAAAGAGCTCTTTGGAAACAGGCTCGTAGGAAGATGCTGATACATAATGTGACAATTATCTGCTGCAATTTTTTCCCGATCTATTAAACCTCAAATGTACTGAATAAAGGCACTACAGCTATTTTCAAGCTGAATAGAAAACACTAATTGCTGTAATGCATTTTCTAAAGTAGCTGCTAAATTACCTTTATCTAGCAGACGGCTACAGCAAAGGGCCAGAAAACTCCCAACAGGTTTTATCCACACTCAAAGAACTCAACTTCACAAAGATGACAGGAAAAAAGCAGAATTCACTCAAGACTGCAGAACATAACCCGCCTGTCTCCAATTATGCTCAAAAATGAAGTCCATTTCAGATTAAGCTGCAGTCAGAGTCCAATGTTAAAGGCAGACTTGTTACTGACAGCCACAGGAATTAGTTAAATCATTTCATCAAATTGAAGTAAATCATTTCCAGGATGTCACAGAAAAAAAGACGTTCTTAAATAGAATATTTGATCTAGATCTTGTCTGCTTTGGCCAAAGGGCTTCAGAAAATACATTAGTGGCTAGAAAAGCTGAATTGAGAGGGAAAAATTGCATTAGACTCTTAGTGCTCTATGTCCACTGCTCTCATTCATGCAGTCAAAGACACGTGAAAAAAGCTGTAAATGTCATCAATGAGAAGGCGTGCAAAGCAACAGCAGGTCGATTATTTTATATACTGTGGTGAGAAAGAAATTAGAAAAATTATAAAATATCAAAGAAGTTTAGACGATCCCCTAGAATGGTCTCAGGTCAGCTGATCAGTGGTTCCCAATCTGGTCAATGATCCCTCCAAGGGGGGCTTCAGAAGATTATTTTCATAAAAACTACATTTATAAAATCCCAACTAACATACAACAATTTAATTAAACCCCTGTAGAAGAGTTATAACTGTGTCTGTATAAAATGTGTAGTTAATCTCTTTTAATGTGTGTGTGTGGGTAGGAGTTGGGGCATGCTGGATTGTCTTTAACACAAGCAAGGGGGTCAAGGAAAAAAAGGTTGGGAACCGCTGGTTTAGAGGATTTCTTCCATTTTTCCTGGTAATAAAACAGGATTTGGTTCAGACCACAGACCTGTGTCAATCAGCACAGGTCACTGTCTGGGGCTAAGTGGAGCCCACAGCAAGACCACTGGATCATCCCCTTCTCTCAACACCTCATCAGAACAACCACCTCTGCTCCAACACATTCCTAGCATTTCTCAGGGTCTCCCTTTTAAAGCAGCAGTTTTCCAACGTTCAGGAATCATGTATGATTTTTTTTTTAGAAATCCGTAAAAGTGATAAGTCTTGCCATGTACATGTACCAATATAATGTAGGCAATACTTTATTTATTTTTTTGCTAAGCCTGTCCTGTAGAGCCCCATACAATGTGAATTGAGTGCAGATCAGCATTAACCAATAGTGTTAGACATCCACTTAATCACAGAGCGTGTGCGTTCACATTAGTAGCTAGACTGATGGAGACTTAGCAACGTTTCTTATGGACAAGTAAGTCCAACAAGTGGATGAGTTTAAATATCTGGGTGTTATTTTGGATTCTCATTTTAAATTTGAATCCCACATCAGGAAAAGTGTCCAGAACCATTAGGACCAACCTCAACTGCTTCAGTCTATAAAGCCATATTCACCTGTAAAAGCTGCCCAGCTGTACCTGCATGCCATGATTCTGTCTCACCTCTCTTACTAACTGTTTGGAGCCAAGCAACCCAATCTGCTTTAAAACCTGTCATGTGTCTGTATGAACAAGGCCTAAAAGTCCTGGACCAAAAACCAGTAAGTGGCACCACTGCAAAATACATGAGAAGTACAATCGCTTTTGATAACAAACTTCTCTGTTATAAAACTGACATTCAAATGTTTAAATAACCTTGTCCCAGAGCTGGTGAGCAGACTGACTGTAAAAACCAGCAGCACAGGAGCTACAACCAGAGTAGCCAATGGAGACTGCAAACCACCTAAATACAAAACATCATTTGGTCAGTCCTTGTTCTCATTTAGAGAACAATCTACCATCAATAAAACTGTTAAATTTTAGAACTTTTAACTCTCGGATGAAAAAATGGCTGAAACAAAACCAAACTTGCAAACACCAATGTTTTTTATCAGCTAAACTAATTTATTTAAATGAATTGTGTGTGTGTGGTGATAAATGCTATAAATGCTGTCTCTAAAAGTCCAACCAAGGACTAGGCTTGCAAACTAGCCTCTGGCTAGAAAACCTCTGTACAAAACGACAGTTGCATTGCCCTTACATGCAACATTGTCTTTTGTGCTGTCCTTCAATAAACCCAAACTAAACACTGAAATTTCAGTGAAATGTAAAGTGATTACAAATAAAATGTATTATTATTATAGATAGTGCCCTGATAAAAACTCCACATTTCTGCTTTAAATGTAGCACAAGTGACAAATGGCACAAAAGAAATCAACTTTTAACTTTTGTTCAAAATTTGAAAGAACATTTTTTATTTTCCAGAAAGAGCTGACTTTAGAAATATTGATGCAAAGATGTTCAAAAGCATGACTCAAAAAGCTGAAATAAATCACTTCAGCTCAACAGGACACACAAACACATTTGAAACAATGAAACACTTAAGAAAAATGTTTTCAGCAAAAATCACATGTAAAAGCTGGTGTACTAGGATACAAGAACAGAGGAAACTATACACTGATGGTACACTGGATGCCAGCAGATAATCCTGACATGAAGGCGTCTTGTGCACTGAGCACCAATCCACTGCACATTCAGGTAGACCTGGAAAACAAAAGCACAGAATTTTAAATCAGTTTGAGAATTATTTATCTTATTAGACAAGTTTCATCATCATTTATGTCAAGATAAAACATCCTGTTATTTAAATTGTATTGATTGTAATATTAGTTTTAAAACTAATTTTTTGTTCCTCAGACATTTATTTCCTATGAACCAATCAGGATTGCTCTGTCTACATGAATCAGAGCCTGGCCACCCAAGCTAACAAGTCAGCAAACTGTACCAGTAATTTGCAAAAATCTCTGCCTTACACTAATAAAGATGTAAACATGCAAGCTAACATTTACCGTTATTAGCATGTTGATGAATAGACAGGCTGGGCCTCAGGCTCTGATTAGTGCAGGACAGAGAGTTTTTCTCTAAATCACTTAAGATTATCGTTGCCTGAATGACTAAATCTACACCTGCAGCCCCGGCTGGAGCATGAAGGCTAATCTGTCTTTAGGGGGTTGCTGGTTGTAGTTCTAGTTTGAGTTGAAGCTGATTAAGATGCTGCCTCCTCAAAACTAAACTGCTTGGACCTCTGCTGACAAACATCTAGTTCTAAACATTCTGAGTCCTACAGAGAACTTTTCCTCACTCTCTCTCCTCAAAACAAGTTTTTATGATATTCTGCTGCTACCCCTAGTGTATGTTTAGCTGAATGAGAGTATGTAAAAGCAGAACACTGATTTAGCTTTAGGGTAAATTTATAGTGAATTTTAATGCACATTACTAAAGGTTTCATTTAGTTTGTTTACAGAAAGCTTTTTTACAACAGCAATAGGTATAAGGACCTTTTTTAAGTTCTCATCCATCTATCTTGTCAAATATTAAAATGGGTGGAGATATGCAGATCAGCATGTGATGCAGTTGCTCTTTGAAAGCAGAGTTTATAGATTAGGAGGCTGAAAACCAAGGTTAGCTAAACGTACTTGGGTTTTGTCTCGGCATCTGTGACTTGACGGATGAAGATGGCATCTTCTGGGTGGCTGATGTCTCCTTTTTCATACATGTAGGACGAAGCGATGGCAAGCATCGTGCCATCGTTACTGAAAGCCAGTGAAGCAATACTGGTCGGGTACCGGTGGAACTGACACAGACGCTTTTTGTTGAACGGGTCCCAGATATTCACAAAGCCGTCCGAGCCACCTGGCAAAAGGAGAGACTCAAAGGTCAACCTCAAAAGCTTTAAGCGATGTTATTGCTAAGATAAAAATTCTTAATAACTTTCCACTCAAAAATATATAAGAAATTCTAGGTTTGCAAAAACAGGATTATAAGAATAAACCATGCTTACAAAAAACAAATGTGTGCTTTTCTCAAGTAAAAACTAGTCAACTGTACCTGTGGCAAAGGTGTTATGAATGCTGTGAAATGAAATGGCATTGACAGGATAGACATGCTCAATTCCATCCTCTTTCAGCCTGTGGCACTTGAAGGCATATTTCTTCTTCTGAACCTCCTGGCTCGGGTCCAGGTACTCCACAGCTACACGGCCCTCAATTGAACTCAAGACATAGCCCTGAAGTCAAGACAGAAAAATATGAGATTACTTTTAAACTGTCTCACGTTAAGAATCTGATCCGCCATGTTAAAAGCAGTCAGATGTTTTTTTTTTTAAGCAGACATACCTGTTTATTGGGAAAGGCTCTAATGCAGCGAGTCTGATACTTTAAACTGGACTCCCTTCTCTGCTGAACATAACCCATGTTTCTCAAATCCCAGACGAGGACTCGTCTTCCTGCTGTGCCAACAATCAGTCTGTCCCCAGCCACAGAGAGGGTGTACACCTGTCACAAAGACAGCAGGTTTGAGACCAATGAAATGCTCAAAAAGTGTTTTGATTGAAGGTAAGAAGAAATAAAATTATATTTATAGTCATCAACAATAAGCTGTCAACAGCACATCCCTAAAAATATATTCTCCACATCGCATTATTACAGAGCACACATGCACCAACAAGTTTTAATTCATGTACTTTCTCGGGTTGAGTGAAGGTGCCAGCATTGCAGGGTGTTCGTGGGTCCCACAGTCGGACCGATTTGTCCCAGCTACCCGTTACCATGACATTAACTTCTGGGCAGTACTCCACACAACGAATGGGGGCATCATGTGTTCCAACTATTGTATCTGTCCAAAAAAAAAAAACAATAGAAACTTAACACTTTCATTTCACCATCATAAATATGTTTACATTTGTTGACAGTGGAAGACACACCTTGGTCTGTGTTCAAATCGTGAGTCTTTAACTGTGAATCCAAACCACCACTCCAAGAATGTGTTGGATCCTGCAAGTAAAAGTAATTATTATTCAAGTGCACAAGATTTTTAGGACACAGCAATCTAGATATTAAACTAACATCTTCAACGTACATAAAAAGCACAGTCAAGAACTGGAGCTGTGTGCTGGTACTTCATCCGCATGGTGTTGCCTCCAACATCGTAGAGACGGACCGTGCAGTCCCAGGAGGAAACCAGGAGGAACTGGGCAGCGCTGGGGCTGAATTTGGCAGCAGAGATGCCATCCTCTGGTCCCTGGTTAAGTTTGTATTCATTTGAACTTGTCATCTGCAGAAAGGGAAGAAAGTTAACTCAAAAGATAAATATAGACTGCAACCTCAGTTATTTGGCATAATTAGTGAAATAATTGACAGCCAAAAGGCCAACCATCACTGAATTTAGCTCTTTTAATTCACATTTTGGATTTTGGCTAAATATAAATAAGTTAATAGGTCATGTTGCAGATATGGCAACAAAGGATTGCAGCAAAATGAAATAATTAGGTTTTAAAAACAAATGTACACAGAAATACCTAAACTAGTGTTCTACCTGTGGCTCAATAGAATTATCAGCTTACATTTAGAAGTGACAGATTTCCAATCACGATGTAACACATAACCAGATTTAAAACATCAAAGTAAGGAAATATTAACACGAAAACGTAATTACTAATAAATAAGAAGCTAAAAGGAGAACAAACACACATCCAGGGACTTGGATCGTTATAGAACATGTAAACTCGATATATCTGACTTATGTGAAAACACACCCTTTCAATAAATTAGCCTGTGTAAACACAGTTCAATGTTCTGTTTAAAAATACTTTACGAATAAATCAGAGTACAGTAGTTATGTCGCAAAATGACACCATGCTTAGTTGCTACTAACACAGTTTGCTATGCTATTGCTAACACTAGCATGAAACGGTCATGGCGGCGGCTAGAAGTCTTTGTTGTATTCTTTTTACAAACTTACCTCTTTCATTTGGACGAAGGGACGTGAACTACCGTTCTACTTCACAACGACGGGTATAATTCCCTGCTATGCAGTAATATCCAACGCAGAAAGCGTGGAAGATGCTGGAAGCCAAGGCGGTTGCTTGTAGCCACTTAGCTTCACTCCAGGATAAGCGCTGCCGCTACAGCGGAGATCTACTCATGCTTCTGATTGGTTAAAACAAATGTTCAAAATCGCGCCTGCGATGTCATTGGTCCATTTTAGTCTTACGTTTACTTCCGTTGTCTTAACACAGATCACATGACAAAGGATTTTTTTTGTTAGTCTCTCGTGCGCTTTTTTCCTATATGCGGCGTTTCACAGATGAATGGAATTTTAATTAAATGATCACAACGCGGAGCAAATATGCAAATAGTTTTTAATGAAATAATTGCCTAATTTTTTTCGGACAAGTTATGGTTCGGTAGTTATAGTCCTGGGTCTATGTTAGCAAATATAGAGTGATATCTCCCTGTTTTACATCTGACAGCTGGGTCTGTGCTTCATAAGGTCTTGTGATATTTTTATGTCTCTAGTATAGGAAGGCTTATGTTTGAATTTGCTTTTCTTCTGGTTTGTGAAACACACTGAAAGTAAATCACAAATGTGCACTTGACTCAGATACAAAAAAATCTGCTTTATGGGACAAAAAAAAAGATCACGGCACTGGATCAGACGATAATTAATTCATGCCTGATTGTCAGCATCACTACCTCACCAGGAAAGATAACGAGTATCATAGATGCGGTGTTACACAAAGGGTGAGATGACAATAATTAAAAGAATTCAAATCGAAAAAGTAGTAGAAATGTATTTTGATTAAATCTATTTGGATCCTTGTTTCATTTTGAATCCAGGTTTAGAATTACAAGGATCACCAAAAAGAGTTAACTTAAATAAACGGTTTATTTATTTATTGGACTACTTCAAGTACAGTATCCTTTTATATTTTATTTTACTGAAAGTAAAATCAGAGCTATACAGGATGTAATTATCAGAAGAAAAACACACAGAAACAGACTTTTTGGCTCTCTCATGGGTGCGTCTTATAAAATAATTCCCCTTTCTTTTTTTTCAATTTTCTTTGAATCACATGATTGTCTTCACTATTACAGTTTGTTTCTGTTTTAAACTGAGCTATTGGTGACAACTGTCTTAAAACTAAAATAAAACCAACAATATTGCACAACATTTGAAAATATCAAAATAATAAGTTCCACATTTTCAGTACAAACACTGACACAAATCTCTGCAAAGCACAGATAGCCGACCCTGTTTGAACACATTAAAAATATATATACACACATTTGTGAGACTCGCCAACAATATAGATAATAATATTTTTGGTTGATCCTTTGAAACATAATAGAGAAACCCTGTATTTTAATCACGTATATAATAATAATAATAATAATAATAATAATAATAATAATAATAATAATAATAATAATAATAATAATAATAATAATAATAATAATAATAATAATAATACAGCCTTAAACAATTTTCCTTGAATCTACAAAATATACAAAAATTTTATTTCGGTTTCGAATTGCTTTAATTAAAAACATCTGTACATGACACCATCGTCGTTAAACCGGCCTCAGCAGGGGGGCTGAATGGGAATAGTACATGTGGTGGGGGAAAGCCAGGAGCGACTGGCTGCTCGGTGAGTTTGTACCGGGGCCACCGCTCGTTTCCGAGGCGCCGCTCTCGTGGTAAAGTATCGGAACACGCACAATCCTCTGCGCCGCCGCATGGCTCATGTTGGCCGCCTCCAGCTCTGCGGCCAACTGTCTTTTCCACTTATTCCTCCGGTTCTGGAACCAGATTTTCACCTGCGTCTCGGTCAGGTGCAGCGACGCGGCCAGGCCAGCCCTCTCCGAGCTGCTCAGGTAGCGCTTGATGTCGAAAGTGGACTCCAGCTGGAAGACCTGGCTTCTGGAAAACACCGTGCGCGTCTTCTTCTTCCGGCACGACTTCTTCTCTGGGTCCAGGTCGTCAGATTTTCTCCTCCAGTCCTCCTCCGGGTCCGTTTCTTTCTTTGATTCCTCCGCGTCACTTTCATCCAAGGCGATGTCGTCGTCGGCGCTTTCATCTTTGGCATCTTGGTCACTTTTGGGGAGATCCGGGGAGCGTCTGTCGGGTGCTGGTGATTCTTCTCTTGGGTTGATCTTCTCACACCCTGCAGGAAAAATATGATAACTTAAGCAAAACCATCTATTTTCAATATGTTCTCAGTTGTAAAAATAATTTTAATTCGTGAAAAAAATATATGTTTATTTCTATATCATAAAATGAATATACACATTTAATGACAAAGAATGCATGAATCTTGTGATGACATCACTTACCTCCAGTCCTAAAATGCGTCCCCAGCGCGTATGGGTACCACCAGGCAGACGCTCTCTCCAGATACTGCGCTGACAGTCCGATTCTCTGAGTGGGCAGCTCAAATCGAGGAAGAGACAAATCACTGAGCCGAGAAAAGAAACTGCCTTCAAACACTCCTTTGGACGAACCAAGTGTGATTTTCGGCTTTGATGGTTTGTCCTCAATGTTGAGCAGGTTCTTGATGGAGAAAGGAGAGTCTTTTGCGGGTTGGCGAGTCTCTTGCGCATCAGAATCTGCCATCACCGTTTACTGTCCGAAATGAAAGACCATAAAATATTCAGATAAAAAGAAATCTCAACAAGAATTAGCAAGTTTCTTAGTTTTTGATAAAGAAAAAGTCAAATAAGGACGCAAGAGACAGAAAGTCTTCCCCTGATGGAATCAGCGCGCAGAGATCACTGCGTCAAACTTGCGCTGGATTGTAATGATGGAACAGAAATGCCATCCGAGTTAAAACGCGCTCGGTCTCTGCGATTGGGCAGGTACAATAGCAAATGGGATTTGAGATGAAACTGTGACGAGAACGGACTCCAAAGAAGAAGGCCGCGCAAGCGTTTTGGCTCCGGGCTCCGCAGAAACGCACCCACTTATCATCCAATTAGATTAAAGAGCAAAGTGTCCGGGGTTTTGAAGGGTGGTGGGCGTGCACGAGCCGCAATCACCTGTCAGTAAATTGAATAAACGGTCCAAGGATAATCACGCAAACGCGGATCTGAGTTTTATTATGCAAATTACGCACATTTACGCACAGATACTGGTTTGGACCCACAGGGAAAATACCAAATATTTCGTGTTATTTCTAAAGCTCAAATATAAACGTTATTGAATATCTATTGATCAGGAAATGAGATGCGGCCTGTGATCATCCAACGTGCGTTTTACCTGGACCGGAACCTGCTGACTTCATTGTAATTTTATTAGTCAGGAAGAGCTTCAGGCAAGTTACAAATTGAATGCTTCCCATCACGTTACAGCCTTTTAAAATCAACTTTGTAAAAAAAAAAAAAATCCTTCAGGACCAACAGGTGATCTAATGGGGATGGAATCAGTCTAGTTCCTGTCCAATTAGACGAGGCAGATTATGGGTCTATTTGGATGCGTAATGAGACATCAAGTGTAATTAGATGAACTCGAGGGAATAAAAATAGAAGTTTTATCACAGAAACTCAATTTGGATCAAACAACGTTTATATTTCGTGACATTTCACCGAACCACGGGGACATAAATCCATCTTTTTTCCTGACAATTATGAGAAAACGAAAAGCTGAAATGAATCAAAACAACTTTCTCATTTAAACCAAAGCAGAAGCAGATGCAGAAAACTAATCAAACAAATTGAATTTGCTCAACCTACAAGTACACAGCCTGTCCTTTCAGCTCGTTGAGCGCTCTCCAGAGCTAAAGGACAACACTGCGTTTTGTGAAAAGCTACTTGAGTCCTTGCATAATTAGAGGTCTCATAGCTGTGTTAAAGATGGGGGGAGGGAGCGGTTAGCTGAGCTGCGTTTGGAAAAGTGAAAAGCAGCTGTGTTTTCAGAAAGATGCAGGCACAGAGCTGGGGGCCTTTATCAGTTTTGGTGAGTGATTTTGGAAACAACCTGGCAGCTGATTATTGCATTCTGTCAGATTTCCTTTTATAATAATTATTTTCCAGCTGGTTTTGGAGTGCATGCTCATAAACACTGCAAAATCTCCTGTTATGCACGTTATTCAATTTATCAGAAATTGTGCTGTCATTATTTAATTTGGCTTTTGCAGATAAAACAAAACCCTACAAATAGTTTGTCTGTTTTGGACACAGCTCAATGATCATACCACCTTAAACAGCCCATGTAAATTCAACCAACTCCAACTGATAAATGAGCAAATTGTGTAAGGCACTATCTTTTCATCTGAAGCACCAGTATAATTAAATTAATATCAAAAATCATTAAAGGTGACACATGATAATGTTTTTCCCTGAGGAAGTGCCTCCACCAGAGTGGCACAGTAACTCAAGGAGGTGCTGCCATCTAGTGGGGAAACATGGTATTAACCCAAAATATTAGCAAAGAAACATTAGTGTAGGTCACATTTATTGATCATTTTTTTACAGCGAAACATTTGTTGAAATGGAGAAAGTCACAAATGAGTGAACTTTTTATATTATCCTCCTAAGATAAAACACTCCACCAATAACAAACTTTCAAAGGCACTGAATTCCTACTGATTTTTCACCACAAATTCTAAAAGTACACATAAAATACGGGAGACTTGATACAGAAAAGGTTTAAAAGTGCCAAACCTATATTTTCACAGACTTTTTAATGATTGTTGTGTAAATGGACGACATAAAACTAACATCATCTTAACTTAAATCTAAGAACTTTACCTCTGAAACAGGGAAAAATGATATCAGTAACATGTGTGGTGAGAACTACTTTATAAGAGCGTAATAGAACTCTATAAGTCCAGCAGATCCAACAAAACGGGACTCAGTGGATAGTTTCAGTGGTCAAACTCCTTATCGATGAACTTAGCTATGGTGGACAGCTGGACATTTGTTGTGCCTTCGTAAATAGTTCCTGCAGAAGAGGACAAAACAAAAACATTAGATTACATTTCAACAATGTCCATTCTCTCATTTTGAGTCTAAAGTTTTCCCTTCCTGGAGACAAAGGGGGTCTTTTATGACGGTCAACGTTCCTTTGAGCTCACACCGAAGAGAACAGGAGAGCCAAAATGATGTTGATGAAAGCAAAAGTGATGTTTAACAACAACAGCTACCTTGGCTTTGTGTTGGTGTAACGGTAATCTGAGGAAAATTCCTACAGAGTCCAAATACAATCACTATAATCCCATCCTATCCTGGTCCACAGCTACACCTGAACTTCCTGTAACAGCTGCATTCTTAACAAGGTGAAGCTCCTACCACAGTTAAATAAACAGAACTTTTTCTTATTATAAATAAACATGAAGATTCTAGTAGAGCGGTATCAAAAGGCTTACCAATTTTACAGTCTCTGTAGTATTTCTCTATGGGGTAGTCTTTGGTGAAGCCCACTCCTCCCATCCATTCAATGCATTTTGATGTGGTTAGGGTTGCAACCTCATTAAGACAAAAAGAGCTGTTGAAATACAACTCATGATGCTTGTGTTTTGGTTTTTCACAAGATACTGTAACACAGACCTAGAGCTTAGATGGATTCAAAAAAGGAGACAAAATTGATGATAATAGGACGTATATGATCACTAAACTGCTGTTATAAACCACAAAAGTGCAGAATGACATTTCCTTGTGAATGCATCAAAAAGCACACCTCAGCTGAGAAGTATTTAGCCATGCAGGCCTCCTTAATGAAAGGTCTGCCAGCTTCCTTCAGACGAGCTGCGTTGTACGTCAGCAGTCGAGCTGCTTCGATCTGTGTTGCTACATGAGCTATTTGATGCTGCATGCCCTGAATTATAAAGAATACCATAAGAACAAAAGGTCACATGCAGGAGTACCAAAAGAATATGCAGACGTTTTTGGAGAATTGGTACCTGAAAGTCAAAGATACGCTTCCCAAACTGCACCCTCTGTCTGGTGTAAGGAATCGTGTGGTCAAAGCAACCCTGAGCCAGTCCAAGCATCTGGAACACAGTGAGATAATTAATCTCCATTTAAAGCAACACTTTAAGCTAGGGCTGGACAATATAGAAAAAAAAAACAAATGGATAAAAAAAAATTCATATTGCTTGATGTCAACAAATATTGATGACTAAAAAAAATTGAAAATATATTTTAAGTGCAGCCTTTTTATGTTACTATTTCATGATAAAAGAAGTCAGTTGTGTTACCAGACTTGATTTTAATCAATTCTCTGCTAATTTAGCAAAAGGCTGTTGCTTGTTTTTTATCAGACTTGTAAAAATTAAAATAGTGCCGTGCTGGTGAACTACTGTAACCTTTTTTCGGGACAATTTCCTCCACCGCTCCTTGCTGTGACATCTAGATATATGTTGTTATTGAAGTAATGTCTAGCCCTACTTTAAGCTATTGCTTTCAAACGGGTTTCAGTGGTTCTTGAACCAGAAACTTAGCAACTCTGTGGTTTGGGTCGGCATCAGTGACAGGTGGAGCAATGGTCGGGGTGGAGTTTACTGTGCTGGTGGCTTATATAAAGGCTAGCAGTTAGCTTTTTCAGTTCACCAACCGTCAATAAAAAGCACAAGAAAAAGTTTTCTTTTTTGTTTGGCATCATGGCGGAGCCTGGAAGTAAAAGTAAGAGAGTGATGTCTTTGGAGGCGAAGCACAGAGCTAAACCAGAGCGAACATCAGTCTGACCTACATACGAGGCTGCAGCAGGGTTGTTTACAACAGTTTCAACCAGGGGGGATCAGGAAACGTATTAAGTGTTATTTTAATGCATTCTAACAAAAATAATGAAAACATAAATACATCTCCATAATACCTGTGCTCCAATTCCAATCCGGCCCTCATTTAACATTCCAATGGCGTATTTGTATCCATGTCCTACTTCTCCTAAAATATTCTTCTCTGGTACCTGTGTTGGAGAGCAGAAAGGTAGTGAGACTCACAACAAGCCGGCTCACATGAGCCCAGTGCAGATCAAGTGTTTGGTTTCACCTTGACGTTATCAAAGTTGAGTGGGCAGGTGGAGGATGCACGCAGGCCGAGCTTGTTCTCTTTTTTACAGATCTCCAGTCCCTCAGTGTCCCGGTCCACAATGAAGCAGGTTATGCCTCGGTATCCCTGTCAGTACAAAACAGGTCAATCTTTACTTTTGCAAAAAAACACATTTACATCTAAAAAGGGATAACAGAAACAAAATGTGATTCTTTAGACTTTGAAATTCAGAATTGGTGAGCTCTAAAATAGATGTTGAAAGTTGCTTACAGCAGAAGAATCCACATTGGCCATCACCAGAAAAACACCTGCATGCTCTGCATTACTGATCCACATCTTGGATCCATTGATGACGTAATAGTCCTTGTGCTTGTCAGCACGTGTCTTTAGAGAAAAAGCATCGCTCCCCGACTCTGCTTCTGAGAGGCAGAAACTTCCGATCTGTCACAACAAACCACCATAAGAAACAGAACAGCAAATTTAATGCAAGTGAAAAATCTAACAGCATTTAAAATATGATGGGGTGCCGACTTCCTTTTCAAAAACAATAAGAAACTTCTAAAAACTGGGTTGTTGTGAAAAATCACAATAAAACAAGATAATTGAAACTTTATAATTAACTAAATTTTAAGTAAACATATGTTGTATAGTTTAGCTTTATTGCAGGGTTTAGAATATTTTAATCAAATCATTTATTTTTTAAATTTTACTCAAGATTTTAACCCTCTGAAACCCAAAGACTCACCATGTCCGTTGACAGCCGGGTCAGGTACTTCTCTTTCTGGGCTGGAGTTCCGAGTTTGGCAAACAGTGTGTTGATGAGTGTGTTCTGGATGTCACAGAGCACAGCCACAGAGGGATCCACCTTCGCCAGCTCTTCAATTACCAGGATGGAGGAGAAAAACGACGAGCCGGTGCCATTATATTCTGGGTCAATCTCAATTCCCATGAGCTTTAGTAAAAGAAAAAGAAAAAGTTACTGCAAATTACACTGGTTCTGTTTTAATACATGATGTGTCTCATGAAGTTTAGATAAATGACATACGCCCTGATCAAAAAGGGATTTGATCACTTCTTCATCCATGGCAGAATGCTCATCCATCTTTGACACTAGGGGGGCAATGCGCTCCTGTGCATATTTTCTGACTGTAAACAAAAACACAAACAGAAGTCGACTGAGATTCGTGCCTCCAGCTGTCTGCGTCATGATGGTCATTTTTCTACTCACCTGCTTCCATCGTCATGCCCTCCTCCTCTGAATAGGTTTGCAGAGGAGGGAAGGTCTGTCCACCTGACTGGTTTGATGCCACAGCAGCTGGGGCATAAATAGTCCTCCTTAACCCAGACTGGCATAACCCCCATGGTGCCCTAGAGAACTGTCTAAGGGTCTGGAAACCAACAAAAGAGGACATTTGCTTGAATTTCGGTTTGATGCACACAAGTAATAGGGCGGTGGCAGATATATCACCTATCAAAACGCAGTTTTTAATTATGAAACATGATTAGTTCGTGCTTTAGCAAACATTAGCCTAGCAATAGCGTGTAGTTGGCTACAGCCAGTTACGTAACGTAAATAAGAGGCACGTTATGAGCAACATATTTTGATTTTTCTCAGATAATCTCATTACATTCCAGGAATCACAACCTATAACGTAGTCTCACCTTTGAAAGAGTCTTGACCAAAGGCGCAGCCATGGTTGATGTAGTGTTTATAACTGCACCATCAGAGCTGTGCTACCTTCATGTGTAATCGGAAAACGTAACACTTTTAAAATAAGCATCTGCTTGTTGTAAAGTCGTAACATTTGATCGTTTTAGAAAACGTAAGGTATGATTCTAAAAGTCAATAAACGAAATATTTAATCTTATACATTTAGAATCTTTAGTAAATAACATTTAAAATGTATTTGTCCCGTATTTTCCCGACGGTAATCGAAGGCAGCAGTTGCATTTGCGTATCAGAAGAAACACGGAAGCTAACGAACATTCAGAAGAAACAGGAGCCTAACTTAGACTTTTTCCTTCGGTATCATTGTTGGTTGGTCTCTGAAAGGTAAAATAAGAGCGTGAATTGAAGATAGTGTTAAACATGGGTTTTAAAATTCACCAGAGGAAGCGACAAAGCTAACAAGTTAGCATTTCTGCTAGTAGCCGTCAATAAAGGTTTTAAAACAGCTAGCTAGAACTGGGTACTTATCGTCACACTGCTCTTCGTGATATTTGGTCGTTTAAATGTTCATTAGAGGTTTGATATAATGGAAGAGATTAAGAGCGAACCTGTGGATTTCGTGAAGGAATTTCAAGAATACCTGACCCAGCAAACCCAGCACGTCAACATGATCTCGGGTTCTGTTTGTGGAGAAAAGGAGACAACAGAGCATTTCCAAGCTGGTGAGAAAATGGGCTATACTAGCACACACAGCCAAAATATGTCTCATGTCAATAAATATTCAGATAATGAAGCTAATTTATGTGTGTGTGTGTGTTCTTCTAGTTGCTCCAAGATGTGAGCAGAATGGTCTGGACCCCCCGTCCGTGGAGGTGAGCCTGGAGGATGTGCCAGATGTTCAGATGGACGGCCTGGAGAGGACCTGCGATGGAAAATACAAGTGCAGCTATTGTAGCTATGCCAACAAGGGCATGGCTCGTTTAATAGAGCACATCCGCATCCACACAGGTCAGTGTATGCAGTCTTCTTCTGATGTTATGAAACATCTGGAACAATTCAGACTTCTAACATAAATCAAAGCCATTCCAATATTCAAACATACATGTATTACTTAGGCATGAACGTCATCATTTCACTGCAGTATGTTTGATTATATCAGCATTATAACTGAAAACATTTCATCATCCAGGTGAGAAACCTCACCGCTGCCAGCTGTGTCCATTTGCCTCTGCGTATGAGCGCCACTTGGAAGCCCACATGCGCTCACACACAGGAGAGAAGCCGTATAAGTGTGACCTCTGCACCTTTCGATGTAGCGACCGCAGCAACCTGTCCCACCACCGCCGGCGGCGACACAAACTCCTGCCCACGAGGGTGGCCCGCTCTCCTTTCTCCAACAAGAGGATGCTGAGCTCTTTGCAGAAGAGGACCGGGTCGTTGGGCTTCAGTCGGCGACTCCTGATCAACTTGAACCCTCCCTCCATGGTGATGCCGCGGTCTGATTATTTAAATGATTTACCTCACAAGATCCACCATTTGAATAACAGTGAGTATAAAACTCCTCCCAAGGTGGATGAGAATGAAAGCCACAGCCAGAGTGCTAATGGCTTTAGAAACTCACTGGACCAGCTGTCTGCACTTGCTGGCCAGTTGACCGGTCTTCATCCTGAACCTCAAACTACTGCAACCCCTGACCGGGAGTACCTAAAAGATGAGAAACCAATCCTGATACAACATGTCTCCAGTGAACAGGTCGCAGTGTGTTCCAATGGAGTTCAGACATCGCCACCTAAAGATGAATCTCCCACCTCAGGACATGAAAGCTGCAGTCCGGTTCCTGGCTTCGGCACGGAGAACAACACAAACACTCTTACTGGGAGTGTTAGCAACAGCCAGGCGAGCACACCCACACCTGCCCTGACGACAGACCACCAGCTCTTACAAAAGTGCCAGCATTGTGACATCCAATTTTCTGATAATATCCTCTATACTATTCACATGGGCTGCCATGGTTACGAACATCCATTCCAGTGCAACATCTGTGGTCACATGTGCATAGACAAATATAATTTTGCGTGTCATTTTGCTCGTGGACAACACAAGAAATGACCACGTGTTTTTAGCCCCTGATCCGGTTCAGAATTAAAGAAGAGGCAGAATTGGTTTCACTGAGCAAAACCAGATTTTAAAAGAAAGTAGATTTGATCAGTAAATCATGAGAATACCCAGGTTGCTGGATGATAAATGATAAATGACCCGCACTTGTATAGCGCCTTTCAGAGTCAGAGGACTCCAAAGCACTACAGTCTATCATTCATCCATTCACGCACAGGTGGTGATGAGCTACAATGAAGCCACAGCTGCCCTGGGACACACTAGAGGATGTTACATTAGCAATACTTACTGATAAGTGTATTTTAGACTGTAGAATTCTCTAGAATTATTTATAAACTTGGTTTAGAGACACGCAATCTGTATTTTCCCTTAGAAGAGGCTACAGATAACTTCAGAAAGATTCATAAATGTGAAGAGAACTAAGAAGGATTTACCTCATTTAGCATCTTCAAAAGCTGAGCAGTTTCTGAAAACCTTGTGAATTAATTTAATAAATCACCACCTGCACTGTACTGAGAACTTACCACTAAAAATATTTATACTGTTTTCTTTTTTGCATGGATCCACACATCTTGCAACAGAATATATATATAACATAAGTCCTTTTCAAACTTTAGTGTACAAAATAACTTGATTATTTGTGAAGTCTAATGAGGATTTTAATCACGTTTGTACTTGAGCATCCTTTTATTTTTGACCAAATCAGTATTTTAGTATCTAACTACTTGTGTTGTTACTCTAATAACACCAAAGTTTGGTTTTTAGGTGGACATTTCAGTTACGTTTAGATTTGTACGTGTCCACAAAGGCTCGTCACAATCCTGTTCAGTTCTGATTATTATCTATACCTCATGACCATTTCCCCTGTTTGTGTAAGGAACTTTTGTATTTTTATACGGATACTAATATGTTAGCCAGTAGTTTTGTGGTATTATACCTCTTTGTTTGTGGAGCAAAATTAAAATGACTGTTTAGTAGCTAAGCCGAGACACTTTAAAACTCTGTTGTAACCCACATTATTACATGTAATCAGGTAATGTTGATTTTTATCAGCTTGGTGAAAAGTTAGTAAAGTGGTGAACTTGTTTGTACTTGACGTAGGGCTGGGCGATAAATCGAAAATTTATCGTTATCAAAATTTCTGACTCTAACCGATATAATTTTTTCCATGTCAATACATTTGATAATAAAAAAATGTGTGTCCCTTTCATGTCCCTTTAAGAAGCTGTACCACCTCCAGTCACATGACAGCTTGACTCAACGTAATACTTGTGGACAACTTTTGTTTTTGCGCATACATGTAGTTATCGTCCATTTATCGTTATCGAAGTGAACTCAATATACCGTGATATTGATTTTAGCCCGTATCGCTCAGCCCTAACTTGATGACTTTATTGCTTGAAAATTAAACATTTAGATAACTATTACTTATAGTTTGTCTTATTTGTGGACACTATGTAGACGTTTGAGATACATTTTGATAAGAATGTGCTTTTTTCTAACAAAGCTTTTATTAATAAACTAAGAAAAAAATGTTTCCAGAATTTGCTACTGACGGAACATATTTTATTTACATTGAAATACATAAAGAGCATCACATATTAACTTGGATGTAATATTTTAAATGTTGAAAACTGAATTTAATTATTATTATTATTTAAAAACTTTGCCAGGATTTCCATTTTAATCTCATCAAAAGTGCTTTCTACTGCCTTTTTCACCACGCGGTCCACGTCAATGTCCTCCTCTTGAATGAATAGAGCCTCTTGAAGAAACTGTTTCCGCAGGTCGCGAAGAAATTTAGCTTTAGCTTCATTCAGCTGGGCCGCCAAAGATCGCATGAGTTCAGAAGGGACGTGATCATCTAAAACGAGGGCAGCAAAGTCATTGCGCTGATAGGTGATGAACAGTTAAACAAATGGCGTTTGTGTAACTGACCTCTGGCTGTCTTCATGGCTTCAGATATGAGGCGCCGACAGGCCTGGTCAGCCTGATGGACCACACTAGTGGCACATTTCAGCCGATCAGCTTCCTGACACGTAGAAAACAAAACAGCAATGATCGATCCACTTCTACAGCTTCAAAAGTTTTCACCATCATTTGTCTGATTGGAGCTACCTTTTGTTCAGCATTGTCCTCAATTGGACTCAGAGGATTATTCATGGCAGAAGAGATCAACTCCATCACTGTCTGGCTGATGATAGTTACACAGAAATAGAAACGTGAGAAAATTCCTGATTTATACACTAGACTTCTAAGTGCAAATAAATGTTTGTTCTGCGGTCTTACATGTCACTTTGGGAGACATTGCCAGCTGTGTTGAGTGTGATGGTTTGTGTTTCCCACAAGTTCTTTTGAGGATCTGGAGGCTGCAAACGCTTGTCCATCTCCAGCAGTACTCCAGTTTGAACGGGTCGAGACCTAACTTGGTTTCTACTGATGCAGGCCTCCAAGTCACACTGTAGATAGACCTGGCAGAACCCCAGTGATCCTGCAACAACAGCCAACAACTTTAAATGTAAACAAATATAACTAGGATCAGTGGGTGTGCACTATGGTTAAAAAGGCCTTACGTTTTCTTGCTAGTTGGTAGACTTCATATCTCATGCTTGGGTAGTAGAAGTTGTCATCTAGTAAAAAGAGAAGTGGCCTATTATCAGATTTCAAGCCTTCAGGCTGCAGCAGGGTTTGAGTACATCGTTCCCATGCAGCAGTGTTGATCAGAGAGCGACTCGGGAGATCCATCAACATTTCACGCTTCTCCACAAACCGATCAATGCACTGCAGCACTGCTTGTCTGTGCAACTTCCAGTTAGTGTGCTAGAACAGAAAATCAGAGTTCATAACAATAAAACATATGTACGTTGCTAATGATTATAGGACAGCTTAATCTAAGCATGCACATTTGAATGGGGTCCAATGGACCCTAGGTGTTTTTACTGATTTTTCATTACTTTTTCCTCGTTTCTTCACTAATCCAGATGTGGCGAGTCCTCCTGTGAGCATTTCCAGGGTCTTGGTCCAAATTTTACACCTTGCGGTCCCGGTGGGGTCCAGTGGACACCGTGAGCGCTTTTTTGAGTTTTCATTGCTTTTTTTCCCAGTTGCTTGACTAATCCTGCTGCAGCAAACCCTTTTGTAAGCATGCTGAGTTTTGGCTGAAATGTAGTGTTTGTTGTTTATTTTCCCACGTTTCTAATGGGGTACAATGTGATTTTTTTTAGATTTTTGGGGAGTGAGCACCACCTCACCCCTGCCACATGGACCCCAAGAGATAAACCATCAACCCTGCTCAACCTACTGTCCTGCAGGGGTCACCCGATAAGACCGCAGGACCCCTTTGGGCTGTTCCCACAGTCTTTGGCTGTTCCTCATATATATACAGTTTTTGGGCTTTTCTAAAAAAAATAAACAGTAATAAAAATGATGGTTTCATTATGCCGGAGCTTTTCATCTATTCATATAGGGGTGTATAGTGTTCTACAGCACAATGTATAGAATGTGATTTTTAGCAGCAACAGAGACAGAAATGTGGTAAAAACCCTCACACAGTGGCGCTGCATGCAGAGGGATTTCTGATCACTCATTTGATTGTAGTTTTAGTTGTTTGGAGGTAAAAAAAAAAAAAAGTAGCCAAGGTTCTGCACTTTTTCTTTACAGGTGCAGCTTGACAATATTTATTGATATTTGGGGCATGAATTTTGCAGCTAAACTTTATAGCTCGGGCCCAAAGGGTTAAACAGCTTTAGGTTTAAAAGATTGTAAATATTTCAGAGTAAAATGTATATAAATGATGTAATTTGTGCTTATTTAGCAAATTATTATAAAAATGAAAAAGGTACAAAAATCTCAAAACATATCAAGCTTTGATTTTTACAATTCTTGTTTGCAAATTTGAATCCTGAACATTTGATTTAATCTTCAAATGAAGTCATTAAACATCTACAGCAAATAAAAATGGATATGTTCAAATATGTCTTTCGTTTTTATAGATTTGTGATAAATTACATTAGACCATTTTAAATTCTAAACCTTCAATGACGGATTTCCTACCATATCTTCAAGTTCAGTCTTGGTATGAAAAGCCTGATCGGGGATCAGGTCATCATACTGGACAATAGCTGCTCTCCATCCCAGCTCCGTGGCGGTGCCAAAGATTTTACAAGCCAGTGTGGACTTCCCAGCTGCTGGCAGCCCACAGAGGACGCACAGACATGCCGAAGCCCCGACGACCTCCGCTGCAGCCATGAAAACAGCTTAGAAACCATAGATATCCATGTCAGAAACTACATGCTGTTAGCTAACTTCCGCGTTGCAGCTCAGCTGTTCAGACTGCGGCGCGCGGCGCACAAGGAGCTGAACGGTCACGCGACTGTTCAGGTGCATTCTGGGATTTGTAGTTTTTCTGGTTCTTGCTATTGGCCAAAATGCTTTTGAAAAATCATCTCGCTGGTCAGTGTTGCCAGACAGAAAATGACCCAGCCACCTGACCTCCACTCTCTCTCTCCTCATGTAACCTCTGCTGTTTCCAGTCCTCTTCAAAGTATCATGTGGTTCCACCTTGTTTGATTTTTACATTGTTCTTTCATGATCTATCTGCCTGTGTTGTTTTATTAATGTGCAGCGCTTTGGTCGGTTGTAATGCCGTGAAATTCCCGTTAATCTGGTATGCTGCAGTTTTGAACATTCATCCATCCATTTTCGTCCGCTTATCCAGGGTCAGGTTGTGGGGGCGGCAGCCTAAGCAGAGAGGCCCACACATCCCTCTCCCCAGCCACTTGGGCCAGGCAGCTCCTGTGTTGGATTCCCAAAGCGTTCCCTGGCCAGCTGAGAAACAGCCCTTCCAGCGTGTCCAGGGTCTTCCTTTAGGTCTCTTCCCTGTTGGACGTGCCCAGAAAACGTCACCAGGGAGGCGTCCAGGAGGCATCCTAACCAGATGCCCGAACCACCTCAACTAGCTCCTCTCGATGCTTTGAACATAAACTAGAAATGAAGCACATCAAAGGCTACTGTTTACCTGCTCCTTTAAACAATTTAACAAATTTCAACAACTACATATCTGGCTTTTCCTGACACCCCATTTTGCCATCTATTTCCTCTCTGCGACTTATGCAGACAGTAGGGGTTGAAGAACATTTTCATTTTCAGTATTATGCGACTCAGAGGGACCGATCACATTTAAAAAAAAAAAACAAGTTTTACACAGTTTCTTGGTGAACGAGACATTTCATTTTTTATATGGGGTTAAGGTTCTAAGCTTCTGACTGAAGACAAAGTTGTTGAATATTGTAATGAATGTATTAACTTCAAACCTTCAACGTCTCTTCAAACCTTTCATTGTTCCACAAGGGGACGTCTGTTTTTCAGTTCAGTTCAAAACATTTTTATCATCTGGAGAATTGGATGATAGAAAAAAATATATATATAAAACGTCAAATGGCTCAAACATGATCTGCTCAGGAGAATGAGAGTGAATATTCTTTATTTTTTAGTGGAAGAAAGCACTTTTATATATGTCAATATAAAGCATTAACAACAGGAGGTGACATGTCATTTTTTAAACAAACCATACAGAATCGGGTCCAGACACTCATGTAATATATTGGTTCATGTCTTTATGACCACAAGTTAAACCATAAACAATATAATTTTTATTACAATTATTTAGACAATAATACACAAATAAAGTAACCAACAATCTAAAATGTATTGGGAAAAGGACATAAAATGTAAAACCTTTTGTTTAAAATTTCCAGATCATTTATACACATTTTTAAAGTGATAAACAAATAAAACCCAAATACTCATAATCAACCAATCCACCCCTAACAAGTCACAGTGTTTCAGAAGTCTCTTCTTCCACTCACTCTCTCACACACACACACACACACACACGATCACGCACACATGTCGATTTAAAACAAACATCAAACTTGCTGTGTTGAAGGGAATGGTTTTGGCATGCCTGGGCCTTGAACAGGAGGAGGTGGACGAGCAGGTGGCTGAGCCGGAGGATTTTCTTTTTCTAAATCCCAATAATCCAGTTCTCCATACCTGAAACTGATGGACATTTTAATTTAGTTTGAAATATATACAGGTTTGCTTGTGCATTAAAAGCTTTAAAGACCACATTCACTTGTTTTTCAATACATTTGCAGTGGTCTCTAGAAATGAATGCCTTGTGAGTCAATCTCTGTGGGAAAGAAGCTGCCACACTCCTGTTTCAGGTAGTAGAAGTGAGCCAGAGCAGAGAGGAGCAGAACACAGCAGGATTTGGAGTCTTATTTCCTGATATTCAGACATCTTGCCTCTGATTGGTTCAGCAACACAACTCTACCACTGAGTCTGTTTGCTTTGCAACGTTGATGTTTTATCTCCACAAATAACACAAGCCTGAAGGAGTTATGCCATGTTGTGGAGTTGCTAATGCTAACGGTTAGCTTCTACTATCTGAGACGTTTTCTGCCGTTTCCTGGACGCTAAACCAACAACAGCCTTCCCCGTCGTGAGTCAAGATAGGTGAGTCCATGAATGCTAATTTTACAATGTGACGTGCAATTGTCAGGATTTTCTAATTCAAGAGTTTCCCCTTCTATTTTCTATTGGCAGCTAATGCAGGAAATAGAGGTAGAAGACTTTTAATGTTTAGCCTGCATGTGAATCTCAGAATGACCAATCATATTTACAAAAAAAAACCCACAAGTAAAAAAACGGTTTCTTAGTGAACTTGGTCTTTAAAGCCCGCCCATCTATTGATAAAATCAAGAATTTAGAGACAAAAAAAAGAGGAAGACTCCATACCCAGAGATTGGAACTGAGGTAGATGGTGGACTTGTAGGCTGTAGACAAACAAAAACAACAGATAATCAGCCAAACATAAAAAAAAGCAAACAAAAAAAATGTATCTGTAAGTAAAGATTAATCAGATTTCTGATGTATATTTACCCTCTCAGGTGGAAATTGAGGAGGCTGGACTGTGGCATTTGTTCGACTGTTTGATTGTGCATTTGCATTTCTATTTCCTGTATTACGTGATCTGATAAAAAGGGAAAAAAAGCACATTTTTACAAAGATATAAAACAAATGTAACTATTTCAGAATTGAGTTATTTTATACTTATGCATTCTTTTCAGGCAGACATCCAAGGAATCTCTTTTAAACACGTAGAGGAGAACCAGAATGAGAACAACAAGAAGAGGAACCACCAACAGGAAGAAGATCAACAGGCCGTTTCTGAGGGAGTAGTCTAAAGCAGAGACATAAACAAGAAGAATTACATTATGACCTCCATTTTAAGGAACCCCTCCCACCCACTGCACTCCACTGTGGAGGTCATGGACAGCTCCTCCAGAGGTAGACTGAGACATCCCAGATGCAAAACTGAGCGCTATCGCAGATCTTTCATCCCCTCTGCTGTAAGAGTGTATAACTCCTCAGTTTAAGCTGTACTGGTTCATCCTGGTACACAATAACACCAATGCAATATTCATGTGTTCTATAATTGTGCAATAACGGATTCTCACTGTTGTCTGTGTCTCTTACAGTATGCTGCATAGTGTTGGTACCAAGTCTGTTTTTTATCTTTATTTGTGGTTTTTTTAGGATTACAATAGTAGATTACTGACTATGTGTATATACATGTATCTTTGTTTTTAACTTCTTTTAATTACCTTTTGACTGATGGTGCTGCTGTGACAAGTGAATTTCCCCACTGAGGGATCAATAAAGTCTATTCTATTCTATTCTATTTATACTTGATGCCAGCCAAGCCAACTTTGTTTATATAGCAGAATAAAGCACTCTGCACCTCATCCACACATGAGTTGGTGCTCTACAGCTGATGGACAGTCAAAATATGAAGCAGGAGGGCAGGAGCACTCAGGTGGGTAAAGAAAAAAAAGTATTTGATGCAAATACAAGAAACTAACGTTTCAACACCATATATGTCTTCGTCAGAGTAATGGGCTCGACACACAGGAGGTGACAAACGACTGCGATTAGCGAAACTCATTGACATCACTTTGATAACCTGACACATGGGAGGCGACATGTGGCAGCGGCCAGCGATGTGCTCTGTTCCAGGGCGAACAGCGAGTCGTTCATCGTTTTGATTGGCCGTCAGATTGGAGGAAATTTTGGGCTCTCTCATTGGCAGCACCTACTCTTTGGAATATGTTGCCAATCACCATTAGGCAGGCATCATTTGTTGTTATTTTTAAAGTTACTGAAGACTTATTTTTACTCCAAAGCTTTTAACACCTTGGGCTGACAGGGTGGTCCTGTTTTTTTATTATTCTTTGTGTCTGATTTTTATTTTTGTGCATAATTTATGTCTTTTTAACTGACTGTTGTCATTTTATTGTATTTTCATTTTTATGTTAAGCACTTTGGGCAACATTGTTGCATTTAAAGTGCTATACGAATAAACTTTGATTTGATTTATTAAAGCAGTTCAGAGTTGAAAAAGCGGTAGATATGAAGTCTCACAAGGTTTTGCTAGAGTTAAGTGAAGTCTTACTTCTGACTTTACTATATAAACCTACTATATACATTAACGTTTCCTCCATGTTTGCCCGGAGATGTTCTGAGAAGCATCCTGTCCGCTCATTGGTCAGTCAACGAAACCTCCAGTGATGAAAAGTTGAAATTTTCTCAACTTTCTGGGATCACGTTGCTGGCTCGCCTGTGCACGACACATGCATGAGTGCAAAATTTCACATGCACGTTTTTCACGTGTCGCTTCACAGGGTGAGACCTGCGATTATTACTGTAATTCGTTGTACTTTGGTGTTTCTCAGTTCCATCTCTCTCGTCTTTAGTTGGTGCAGAATGCGGCTGCGCGTCTGCTCACTGGGACAAGAACGAAGGAGCATATTACTCCAGTTTTGGCTTCACTGCACTGGTTGCCAGTAAACTACAGAATCGATTTTAAAGTGCTTCTACTAGTCTATAAATCACTCAATGGTATGGGGCCTAAGTACATGTTGGATCTCCTTCCAGCATATACACCTAGCAGGGCTCTCAGATCCCTAGACAGCAGTCAGCTGGTAGAACCTCGGGTCAGAACCAGACAGGGTGAAGCTGCTTTTAGTCATTATGCAGCACATAGATGGAATCAGCTTCCTTATGACCTCAAACAGGCCCCGACTCTAGTAACTTTTAAATTAAAATTAAAAGCCTTCATGTATTCATTAGCCTATGATTGAATGTTTCTTATGCTGCTCCTTCTGCACTGTTTACTGCTAAACTTTTTTGACTATGCCTTTTATCGAATTGTCTGAATTATTTCTTTGTGTATTTTGATTAATGCTTTTGTTGCTCCTGCTCTGTAAAGCACATTGAATAGCCTCCATGTTTGAAATGTGCTATACAAATAAAGCTGCCTTGCCTTGCCTATACGAATAAACTTTGATTTGATTTATTAAAGCAGTTCAGAGTTGAAAAAGCGGTAGATATGAAGTCTCACAAGGTTTTGCTAGAGTTAAGTGAAGTCTTACTTCTGACTTTACTATATAAACCTACTATATACATTAACGTTTCCTCCATGTTTGCCCGGAGATGTTCTGAGAAGCATCCTGTCCGCTCATTGGTCAGTCAACGAAACCTCCAGTGATGAAAAGTTGAAATTTTCTCAACTTTCTGGGATCACGTTGCTGGCTCGCCTGTGCACGACACATGCATGAGTGCAAAATTTCACATGCACGTTTTTCACGTGTCGCTTCACAGGGTGAGACCTGCGATTATTACTGTAATTCGTTGTACTTTGGTGTTTCTCAGTTCCATCTCTCTCGTCTTTAGTTGGTGCAGAATGCGGCTGCGCGTCTGCTCACTGGGACAAGAACGAAGGAGCATATTACTCCAGTTTTGGCTTCACTGCACTGGTTGCCTGTACATCCTAGAATCCAATTTAAGGCACTTTTATGGCTGTTTAAGTCTCCACACAGTCTTGCTCTGAGAATGAGCTGTTAACTCAAGAGTGACGGGGCTTTTTCAGTAGCGGCCCCTAGGCTTTGGAATGCGCTGCCTCTACAGATTAGGTTGGCATCTTCTCTGTCCTGTTTTAAATCTCTTTTGAAAACCCATTTTTATGCTTTGGCTTTCAACACGGCAGGAGAGTCTGTGTTTAACTTAGTTTTTATGAATTTTATGATGTGTATCTTTGTGTGTTTTAGCTTTTTGTTCAATTTTAATTCTGTGAAGCAATTTGCTCTGTTGTAAGGTGCTATACAAATACACACAAATAAGGAATTTCTGAACTTGATACTCCTCACCATTGAAAAAACAAAATCAGAAAAAGACAGACCGAATCTGGAGATTACGGAACGCAAAGAAGAGCTGAGACAAAAAATAGAGAAAAATGCATTTGATGAAGCGCAAGTTTAGGCGAGGTATATATTCAGCCCTCTGTACAAAGTGAAAATGTACCAAAAATTAGACCGAAAGGTAACAGATACATAGAAAACACCAACGGGCCTAATAGAAAAACTAGTATTCCTGTTGGACTGTCTACAGTTATGTAGCATCTTCAATATTCAAATTTTCATCACTTTTCATGCAAAACCATTTTATAAACATCAACTTTGTTTAGTGGAGCTAATCAGCCCTTTGAGCCATAAAGCTAATTTAATCTATAATGAGTTAGCAAACATGCCTGTGACTTTTGTTTACTGTATTCTATATCTGTATTATATAAACCAGCTCTAGTGGCCTAGTGGTATGAGTGTCCGCCCCGGGACTGGGAGATCGGGGTTCGAATCCTGGTCGGGTCATACCAAAGACCAAATGTGGAGATGTAATTTCACCAGTGTGCGATGATGACTTGGGACTTTAACTTTAATTCCAAAGAGGAAAAAGACAGACATTACCTATTTGAGCAGGACCACTGTCGATACTGCCACCCCATCCGGATCTGGCACAGTAGGGTGGGCCCCAATTGTCAATGCAGTGGCAGTGTCCCAAATTATTACATACCTGTAAATAAAAAAAGAAAGCAAATGGTCAGAATGATCTTTATCGGCTGCTAGATAACTTGATAAAGAACATAAAGACTTCTTTACTCCTCGTCCATTGCAGGTGCCTTGGGCATTACAGGTCAAGTTGGGCAGTAGAGCTGAAGCATTCACACACTGAAAGTTCAGACAAGTCTAGAAAAGACAAATAAGTCAACTATTCCATTTTCATACTCCATGATATAGAACCTTACGTTTTATTAGCTATAAGCTCACCTTTCCTACAGCACAAGGACTTCCAGGGTTGACGTAGGCTGGATCGAGCACATCTGTGCCAAGATTGAAGTCTGCATTAATGCAGCGGGATCCTTGAACTATCTCGGTACTGATTTGAGCGTTAGGAAGCTGGCTATTCAAATCCACGTTAGTGCACTGCACCTTTCCACACATAGAATTTCTGAAACAAAGTAAAATTTTAATATTATTACATTTTAAATGCATGAAGCAAAAATAATAAATCCTTTTTTTAAATACAGGAGGTTATTACAAATTAACATAGAGGTTGGAATCATACACATTTTATTAATGTTTTTATATAATAGATACATGTACATAAACTATTAAAATCCAAAGCACTTACGCTGCTGTACATGGGATGTATGTTCCAGCGCTGGTGATTCCACAATTTCCAAAAACGTTTCCTTTTGCGTTTTCATACAGAAAGCAAATATCTGCTGCCTTTTTTGCAGTATCTGTTCAACAGAAAGATTTTCTCAAATATGAACACTTTATTACCAGAAGTTATTCCAAAGTGAGTTGACAGACGGCTTTTGACGGTTGCATATTAGTGTAATCCATAAAAGATTTAAAAAAACAGAAAAAAGTACTAAAAAGAAATATTTGACACACTGAAAAAGTTGAGTACTTCAGAAATGCTTTTAGTTCTTAAAAGCCGAATGTACCTGATACAAACAGCTGTCTACACTGGTAGTCATACGTCTGGCAGCGACCTTCGTAGCAGTAGGCTGTACTGTTTTCACAGGGAAGTCCATCCATGAGGTAGAAGTCATTGGGGCAATACTCACTCGTGCCATTACAGTACTCAGGAAGATCACAGGCATTGATGGAGCTTCTGCATGGCGTTCCAGCCACTTGGAGCTACATTAATGCAAAATCTTTGTCAAAGTACAGTTTTCCACCTCTCTTAGTGCATAAGCGATGACGTTTAAAGTAAAGTCAAATGTTTTGCTGACCTGGCACTTATCACAGCAGGCTCCTTGAGCACAATGGGATCCCCATGTGAGTTTACAGGTAGCGGCATTACAGCATTCGTTCTGGCATTCCTATATAAAATAAAACTGTGGTCATTTATAAAGCAGAAAAAGGAAGAGGAAAAAAAACCCAAACAAGATGAAGTACAAAGTTATTTTGTTTTCTACAACTCTACCTGTGGTGTGCCACAGTCACACTCCTCTCCGTTGTCCAGACGGCCGTTGCCACATTCTGCTATACCGATCACTTCTGCAGGGTTAGGTGGATTTCTCAGACACACCCCACCTCCACGGTAAATCAGCGACTCAAAGTCTTGTGAGCTGCACGTGCTGAACGTGGTGGAACCACTGCCAAGATATGGATTACAGACGACTGAGAAGTTATCGCTACAAAATACATCTGCAGAGAGTAGCAGATAAATGGCCAAAACCAATTTCACCATTAGTTCAGACAGATTTTAATCGATTCCAATTCATTGCAAAGGATAATTGAAACCGAAAACAGTGATTTTCTTTTTTCCAAAGTTCTGATTAACTTGAAAAATTATGATTTTAAAAAGAAAACCTTCCAGGTGAAATGTTTTTGCTAATGAGAATTAGCTCTCAGACGACGAGCTTTATATTTTTTCTTTGTTAATTTTGCTGCATGGCAACGGTGCATTCACAAACTGGAAAAAAAACAGATTTGTTTTAGTTAGGAAAAGGCTGATTATTAATTATTTATGCTAACTGTAGGTCAATTCTAATCACCAGACAATTTCTGGAGCACCCATACAACAATATTCCTATTTGTATTCATGTGTCCAACACAAATATTTATCTACACATATTCACTCTGAGATGGTTTGATCAGATAGCTGTGAATTTGTTGAAGATGACTCTCAGCCGCTAACACATCAATATTTAACTAAGTATCTGTAACCCTGATTCAGTTACAGCTGTTTTTCTGTTTGCTGGTCAATAAGCTGTGACTGTCATCTTTAATAGAACTGGTTCCAAATTTTAACCAGCTGGATGAACATCTGATGATTTATATGATTCATATCTGTTCAGGGCATATTTACACAACAAATGCACGGGCACAAAACGACAAGCAAAAACCCTTTGGCTGTGGTTGATAATGAGGCTAGGATTACATTTCACAGAATGGATCTAAAGTTTTTTTTTGTTTTACGTAGCCATCGATGACATGATGCAGCTGTTTCCACCACAGGTACAGCGGTTGTCGTCGTGATTCATGCCCAGGTTATGGCCCAACTCGTGGGCCACCACAGTGGAGAAGAAAGGCAAGTTGTCTGCACTGTACTGTAAAAGAGAAGCAGTAGCTTAAGTGCCAACGATCTGAAATTCTGAGATCACACAGACAGTAATGGCAAACAATTGTTTAATACAGTTGCAGTAGTCTCTAGTACCTTGTGTGTGTGTGTGTGTGTGTGTGTGTGTATGTGTGTGTGTGTGTTGGGGGCTATTGCAGAAACTCCAGTCATGGCCAAAAGTTTTGAGAATGACACAAATATTAGTTTTCACAAAGTTTGCTGCTAAACTGCTTTTAGATCTTTGTGTGATGTACTGAAATATAATTACAAGCACTTCATATAATTACAAGGCTTTTATCAACAATTACATGACATTTATGCAAAGAGTCAGTGTTTGCAGGTTCTTTTTCAGGACCTCTGCAATTGCACTGGGCATGCTCTCAATCAACTTCTGGGCCAAATCCTGACTGATAGCAACCCATTCTTTCATAACCACATCTTGGAGTTTGTCAGAATTAGTGGGTTTTTGTTTGTCCACCCGCCTCTTGAGGATTGACCACAAGTTCTTAATGGGATTAAGATCTGGAGAGTTTCCAGGCCATGGACCCAAAATTTCAACGTTTTGGTCCCCGAGCCACTGAGTTATCACTTTTGCCTTATGGCACAGTGCTCCATCGTGCTGGAAAATGCATTGTTCTTCACCAAACTGTTGTTGGATTGTTGGAAGAAGTTGCTGTCGGAGGGTGTTTTGGTACCATTCTTTATTCATGGCTGTGTTTTTGGGCAAAATTGTGAGTGAACCCACTCCCTTGGATGAGAAGCAACCCCACACACGAATGGTATCAGGATGCTTTACTGTTGGCATGACACAGGACCTTTTCTTCTCTGGACAAGCCTTTTTCCAGATGCCCCAAACAATCGAAAAGGGGCTTCGTCGGAGAATATGACTTTGCCCTAGTCCTCAGCAGTCCATTCGCCATACATTTTGCAGAAGATCAATCTGTCCCTGATGGTTCTTTTTTGGAGAAGTGGCTTCTTTGCTGCCCTTCTTGACACCAGGCCATCTTCCAAAACTCTTCGCCTCACTGTGCGTGCAAATGCGATCACACCTGCCTGCTGCCATTCCTGAGCAAGCTCTGAACTGGTGGCACTCTGATCCCGCAGCTGAATCCTCGTTAGGAGACCTGGCGCTTGCTAGACTTTCTTGGACGCCCTGAAGCCTTCGTAACAAGAGTTGAACCTCTTTCTTTGAAGTTCTTCATGATCCTATAACTTGATTTAGGTGCAATCTTAGTAGCCACAATATCCTTGCCTGTGAAGCCATCACTGTCTATTTTCTATCAGAAGCTAATGCAGGAGATAGGTGTAGGAGACTATTTTCATGTTCAGCCTGCATGAAAAACTCGGAGTGACTNGTAGGATGTCCAAGAAAGATCCCGCCTTTTTCGCCTCTGATTAGCTAGAAGGGCTCTCCTACGATTGGCTATTCATTTAGCATCAAACCATCTGCAGCCAGATCTTGAGGGGGTTCTTGAAGAAAATGTGAACCCTGCAGTGAGGGAAGAATGTTTGCTGTTACAGGAAATATCCAATCATGGAAGAGCCCTTCCAGCCAATCAGAGGCAAGAAAGGCGGGATCTTCCTTGGACATCCTACGACTCCAAATTACATGGGGGGGGGGGCTACGAGTCATACTCATTAAGATTCACGATCTGCTAATATCTTACCTCTGATTGGCTAGCAGCAACACAACTCTTCCGCTGCCTCCATTCTCTCTTCTTTCTTTAGTAAAAAATGCAACATTGATGTTTTATCTCTACAAATAACACAACCCTGAACAAGCTCCTCCATGTTGTGGAGTTGCTAATGCCAATGGTTAGCTTCTACTAGCCAAGACGCGCTCTGCTCTCTCCTGGATGCTAAACTAACAACAGCCTTCCGTGGTTGCGAGGAAAGAGGCAAGATGGAGTCCATGAATGCTAGTATTTCCCTGTGACATAGAAGAGACTGTCCTTCTCTGACCTGATCGTTTTCTTGTCTATTTCCTTTCTGCGGCTAATGCAGGCGATAGGGCTTGAAGAAAGTTTTCATATTCAGCATGCATATAGCCTGGCAAGCCATCCTATATATGTGAATATATAGTCTGGCCACGAACCATTGATGGCTCTCAGTCGTGAGGCGGGATTTACGGTTGTCTTTCAAAATGTCAGCACGCAATTGGATAGCGCTAGGACCAATCAGAGTAACGAACAACGTGACGTAATCACAGCGACGGAAAAGCGGGACGCAGTAATGGCGTCTAACATCAATGATTTCCGTCCTTTTTGTATGAAAAACATGTGAATATCAGGTGTACTGGGACATTGCACTACTTTGTTTGATAACAATAAGAAGCCGCTAAGTATATCAGACAGACTTACGCACGTTGGAGTCTAAATAATCCAATGTTGATGACAAAGCCGTTTCAAACGAACGTGTTTCTTGCGCCGCCGCCATGTTGCTTGGGTTCGCGGCCGCAGCGCTGACGTCATCGGCTACTCCCGCTCTGTGATTGGCACACAATATAGAGCGCTGTGATTGGCCCAACCAAAACTATAGCGAGCTGTGATTGGACAGCCACAGGCAGCGAGGGTTCCTATGAAGCGTGCCTAGACCAAACTCTGCAAAGCAAGAATTTGGTCTAGTTCACTAGGCTAGCATGCATATGAAACTCAGAGTGACCGACTGTATTTTAAAAAGTACAAGTATCATAGTGTTCCTCAGTAAACAAACCATTTAAGCATGAAACAGTGCCTGAAAGTTCTGTTTGAACCATGCTTTCATAATTCTTTTTCTGGAGCTAAAACTTGTGCACAAGGAAAAAAATAATTCAGAGTCAAGAATTTTCACTGGTAACAGATGCTAGGATGTAACCTTGTACCTATGGGTCCTCCCACAATGGGTTGAAAACATTTTTTGTTAATCATTGTCAGAACGTTTATTTTCCTAAAGAGAATACGCTTTAGTCAGAATGTTGACAGTGGCACCAAGACAGCTCAGCTTCACATTAGTGGTGCAGTCTGAACTTTTTTAACACCATGGTAAGCTGTTAATTCTCCTTACAGGCCATTTTTATAGCAAACCATATGTTACATGCTATTAGTTAAAGATCAGAAATAACACAAAGCAATGGCATAACAATAGAAATGTCAACAACACTTTAACTTACATTTAACTGTTTTTTTTTTTTTTTTCCTTCTTGAGGCCAAGGGATCTTCTGTATAGATGTAAAACCCTGGAAAGGGACAGTGTCTGCTCACAACAAAGTCTGGCATGTACAAGTGAAAGAAGAGGACCAGAACTTCACCAATACCTGCGTTGAGCAGATGGACGATCCCCTTAAAGCAATAATGGTAAACGAGCTCATTTAGCCAAAACCTCCCATAAAAGAAAGACAAAAATCTGGACATGTTAAACTGTCTAGCACACTTAAGCCCAAGGTCCAATCAATTATCCAATTCTGTGTTTTCATACAAACTGTAACAAGGTTAAGAGACTCTGAGTCACCGCAACAATTTATATGTAAATTTCAAACGCAACAGCGGGGCTTCCTAAACTTTACAAGTGCGTCCTCGAATTATGTAGCCAGACTGAGGGGGTGCAGGGTGAAAGCAGGCAGGTGCCTAAACACAGCTGTGACCTTACATAGCTGAATATGTTAGGGGTCATTCATTTCCATTTCTATTGATGCTTCAGTTTGATGAAAAGCTTGATAGAAGAATGTTATGTTAAACACAATCTGCACTGTGGAAATAATTCGTCTTGAACTGGATCGGTTATTAACTTCATTAACCCACACAGTAGATACGGCTCAACTCTTTGTGCTGGATTGATGTTTTTAAATAAGTCAGTGTTCGGAAACCTTATAGACTTATGTGTAACTGGGAAAGAAGCCACGTCACGATGAATAATAATAGTGCATAGGGCTATAGGCAATATGACCTAAAATCAATATCACGGTATATTGAGTTCACATCGATAACAATAAATGGACGATAACTACATGTATGNTGCGATAAGGTCACGCAAGAAGTTGTAAGCAAATCAGTTTTGAAAGAAACAAATTCAAATATTGCTGATACGATCAAAGTCCAAATATCTGATTTAACCTGATTTAAAGGACTTTAAGAACACGGTGCCTAAACAAATATGCACCAGCCTCAATAAAACAAAGCCGTGTGATTAACATTTTAAAACAATGCTTCTTTACTTTGTCTGATTATTAAAAAAATAATTTAACAGTAACGATGTCACCTGTTTTGGTTAGGCCATAGTCACCTGTCACAATCTGATCTTTAGGTCACTTAAAGTTTTTGAATAGTTTTAAGACCTAAAATAGCCAAAAGGATTTACGGAATGAAGAAAGGAATACGCTTAGTAATTGAGCGTTAGCAAAACCGTGATCCAGTTTAACCGGCTAGACTGGGACGTCATTCAGAACGGGTTGCAACGAGCAGCACTTTGAATGGAACAACCCAGTGAATAATGCATGTAGGATCAGTTTTCCTGCTCCCAAAGCACCATGGTTTCATTTGGAGTTAATGGTGAAAACAAAAGAGAACTTACTACATTAATCCCTCCAGAACTGGACACAGAGCAGACTGTGCCCACAAAGGCCATCCCTAATATTCCACCTGGGTACGAGTTGGGTCGACCGCTGGTGGGACAAAAGATAAACCAGAACTGTGACTTTGCATTTTCAGAACATGAGAATTAAATCAATTTCTGCCATAAGTTAACACGACTTACACAATAAGGTGAGCAGCATCATTTTTGACTTTTGGCAACAGAACCGTCTTCCTCCACTGAACAAAGCTCCCCAGAACATCTCCAGCATTGCCAGTCACATTAAAAGGATTGCCGTTCGTAAAAATCTCCAGTCCCACCAGCACTACACGAATATTCAGCTGCTTGTAGTACTAAAACAGAAAAAAACACATTAGCTGAATCATATTAAGACATCATTAATTAATGATTAATATGAGGACACCAAAAATGAAATAAAGAATTTCTCCTTTTAGAGAATGATCTTACTCCATCCATTAGATTGGCCAGTGCCACCATCTCGTCTCGTATCGCATTCTCATCTTTTTTCTCATAAATATACTGTAAAACACAGATAAAAAAGTGAATATATTTTGACTCAACATTGATGGTGGAGTGTACAATCTGGGAGAAAGCCACATTTTGACAAAACAAAAGAATAGTTTTATGGTCTAACCTCCTTTTCGTCAGGCTACCCCTAGAATCTCAGAATGTTATAACACCGGACACAACGGATACTGTCAAACAACCATGAAAACATAACATTATATTATGTTTTTAACCCGTTGCAGCCTGCAGGGCACCTTTTTTGACATGATTCCCAACACAACGCACCTACGTAACCATATAACAACTTAGAATGCTAGATAATTAGTGTGGCGTTTTAATGCTGTGATGTTTTTAGCTTATTTATTCATAACTTGTGGGCGATGGTGGCAGAGGAGTCAAGTACCTGCCCTGCAGTCGGAAGGTTGCAGGTTTGTGACCCACTCAGTCTGTTGCCGTCGTTGTGTCCTTGGGCAAGACACTTATTCCACATTGCCTGCTGGTGGTGGTTAGATTGACCGGTGGCGCTGGTGTACGGCAGCCTCGCCTCTGTCAGCGCGCCCCAGGGCAGCTGTAGCTACGATGTAGCTCGTCACCACCAGGGTGTGAATGTGTGTGTGAATAGGTGAATGACTGATTGTGTTGTAAAGCGCCTTGGGGGGTTCTAGGACTCTAGATTTACCATTTTTCAAAAATCACAGGAACTCAGCGCCACAATAATCTGGGAAAACCACTAACAACTTAAAACTTCCAGAACCCATCCCGAACCTCCACACACTTGACTCCTGGCACCTACAAACACAGCTCTATTACATGCTAACTGGGTGTGTTCACAAACAGGTCCAAACTTCCAGAACCCGTCCCCCTGGGCCTCCTCACACTTGGCTCTCCCATCTCTGGTGGGAGGTGACACATAGGTACACACATATGGTCTAAACACATAGCTCTAATAGGAAAGGCCGAGTTCCCCATCATATAAACGTATGCCAACAAGAACAGAACCAGACTCTAAAGAGAACATGTAAAAACAGCTCCTTAAATTAAATTTGCAAATAGAACGAAACTTTCCTTCCGTGACATAGGCAGCTTAGCTAGTCTCCTGTTCAGCTGCTCTAAGCTGAGAACAAACGTTTTGAGCACAGGAGTGATGATCCAATCATTAAGAACGGGACATTCACAACGATTAGATGAGTTTTATCCAGGATTGTACATTTCAGAGATGATTAAAATTATTCATTTTTTTGACAAAACATTCAATTTATTAGTTACAATCTGTATGTGAAGAGCATTTCAAGTAATATGACAAAGCTGCTCCAGAAAAACATCGCAGCTTGCACCTTGAATGTTTCCTCGCTTTATGTAGGACAATCTAATTTAATGAACAAGACAGAATTCCAATATTTGCAGGAAGAAAAATCTTTTTGAAGCATTTTTAGTCTGATGCTTTAATAAGATCAAAACCAGTTTTACAAGTTTGACCTAACAGAGACAGCTGGCACTATCTTTTAAAGGGGACCTAGAATGTAAACCCACTTTTCCTTGTTGGTGTTGAATAAAGACAGCTTGGGTGGTCAAAAGCAGCATGCCAAAAAGTCAAAGTCGTGTGTGACCTACTTTTTATGTAAATTAGAAAGTTGAAAAAGACGAGAGAAAAACTTCTGTTCTGAGAAAGTCTTCCTTAACACATTATAAGGGGGAGCCACGCCACCTCAAACCTGCATGTCTCCAGTGTCTGAGGCCTTCTGGGGAAACCAACCAATCAGCAAGCAGCTCATTATCATATTCATGTCCTGGCCGAGTGGGAGGGGCTAAACAGCTCTTTTCACTGAAGGCCTGAGTAAGGGGGTTTAGAATGGCCTGTATCAGGGCTCCTGGGACACATGAAAGCCAAAAAAAATTTTCTTATGCTTTTTAGAGGCTCAAAGCTCTTTTTAGATTGTTGATTAACTGCATTCTAGGACACCTTTAAAGTCACTGACAAAAACAGAAGTGCTGCGAGTGCTAAAACAGGAATTCAAGCAAACAGGAAAGCTGGAGATAACAATCAGCAGTTGTCCAGGAACATGGTTATAATAAAAAGGTAATACACCTTTTTACCAGATTATTACATAGATACACAATATGCTTTGAAAACATTCTGCAATCTTGCACACATGTAGTATGACGAATGAGAACATATAGCTTTACCACTTCTGCTCATTAACTGCCAGCCGTTTTCTGATCAGAAAGCCCCTGACTGCCAGCGTTTTTACTGTTTTTTTAAGAGTCACAGAACATTTTGCTCTATGATCATGTAAATGCCAAAACTACCAAAAGAAAGAGTACACTCACTTCTTACATCAGGAAGAATCGCCGTATTTCTAGTGTTATCCGTTCTTTCACAATCTATTGTCGAAGCGTGAGCTGCAGAAGCATTTTCGGTTGGCGCATCGCTTTTTTCACAGCAGCGTCCCAAAACAAACTCCTAATTCATCGATTTTCCGCTTCCTGATCACGTGACTTGTGCCATACATGAAGATCCGCTTTAGACATGTGATGTTTGTTCTCACGGTGCAGGGGCTTGTTCCGACGCCCACCCCGTAAAAAAGTGCAATTGATGACTAAAGTCGTCGATGGCAGTGAATGAGTTAAGATGGAAAAAAATGGCAATAAAATGAATAGAAGCATACTTTTAGAGCAGGGGAAGGCAACTTTGGTCCTTGAAAGCTGTTATCCAACACAGTTGATTCACCAGTTCAGCAGCTCATCGAGCTCTGCAGGAGCCTGTTAATCACCTGCTGATTAGAATCAGCTGTGTTGAAGCAGGAAAAAAAAACTAAAACATGCTGGATAGCGGCTCTCCAGGACAGGAATCATGTATCCCGGTTCTAGAAGAAGTAAATCGAGCATCTCGCAATATTATACTATGAAAAAGAATAGGTAAAGATTATTATGAAGCTCAATCAGTGAATTTTACATACATGAACATACTTACCCTAAGATTGTCAACAACCAGTGCCAGCTCCACATAACTGGTTTGAGGTAAGTTGCGTTTTCTCTGTTGGAACAACGGAGTTTAAAAACAAAACAAAAACCGAAAATGGGTCAGTAGGAATTGAACCCGTTTTACATTTGAAACAATTTTCTAATATAAATGTAACGCTAACCCTCAACAGAGAAGCCAATGATTTGTCAGGTTCAAAAGGTTCATGTGTTTGTGTTGATGTCTCCTCATCAATGACCCCACAGGTAACAGGCTCAGACTGAGAGTCCTTCAGGAGGTACAGGAGATGCTCATTAGTGGTAGAGCCTGCTGCAGGTTCAAGTCCAAACGTCTGGTTTCCAAGGATGATCACACCCCTGCAGAGAAGTGATAGCAGGGGGTTATTCTTGTTTTTATATGAAAATGCATTTAACTTAGCCATTAGCAGCTTTAAACACATCATTCCTTATGACATACGTTTTCCTTGTTGTTGAATAAAGACAGCTTGGGTGGTCAAAAGTAGCATGCAAAAAAGTCAAAGCCGTGTGTGACCTACTTTTTATGTATATTAGAAAGTTGAAAAGGCGAGAAAAAAAACTTCTGTTCTGAGAAAACCTTCCTTAACACGTCATAAGGGGGAGCCATGCCTCCTCAAACCTGCATGTCTCCAGTGTCTGAGGCCTTCTGGGGAAACCAACCAATCAGCAAGCAGCTCAGTCCTGGCTGAGTGGGAGGGGCTTTTTTTATTTCATTCAAATAAAATTTACAGCATATATACATATATATGTATATGTAAAAAAAACAATAAGAAACACTACATTTTCTTTGGCCATTTTTAAAGTGTGTTAGTGTGCTCTTTGTTCATTCAGTCTTGTTGGACAAAAGTGTAATTTTCCTGAACAGAGACCACTCAGGAAGCTCTAGTATGAATAAAAACGTAATTATTTACAACTTTTACATGGAAACGCTTAAAAATGGATAAGATATGTTTCTGAGGACAGGAAAAGAGACATGTAGGCCTAGGCAGTAATCAAAAAGGTAAAGGTTGTTTTTGTAGAAGAAAATTTAAAAGCCAGATGTGACAAATATGCTTTAAATGATGAAAGAAACTCAACGTACTACTTTTGAAGACTCCTTTAACAAACTGAAACACTTTATTTATTTAAGGAAACATGGCTTCTTCTACATTTTGCACATTTTTGCATATCTCCAAAGTGTGTTATTTTTTTAAAAACAATACCACATATAGCTCTTCTAATTAATTATCTAGCTCCCATAAGGAACTCAATACAACAAATCTAAGAAAGTTTAACCTGAGGCCTGAGCAGGTGCTGAGAGCAACCACCGAGTCTGCATACCCATCTACCTTTCCATGGTAATAGCAATGCACCTGAGAATAAAGCACAATGAAACAAAGTAGAGTTGAAGAGCTTATTTAAACTACCCTTATTGACCAAAGGAACAAAAAATAGACTTACATCCTGTTTTGGATACAATACAGTGTAGCTACCACTGGCATCACTTGAATACTGGACAAAGTTTGGATGAATGAAGTCTCTGATAAACGAGGAAAAGATCACCATGTTTAAGAGTTAATGATCAATAATGTCGTCATGACACAACTGTCCATTTACCTGTTTCTCTCAAGATGAAGAATGTGTTCGGCGTTGTTGATGATGAGTTTATACAATACAGTGTCTCCATGCTTTAATGTATACAAAAGATACAACAAAATCTTTAAATAGCATCATGTCATCAAGTGCAAATCAGAACTAAAAATGAAAGAACTGATGTACCTCTTGAGAGTTTATCTGGCTGTGGATGCTCCTACTCCATCTGTGCACCACCTGGGGTCTTACAATAGAGTATCTGGAAGGTTTTGATCCAAATCCACTGAAATCTAAAAATAAACAAACACAAAACTACAAATAGTTGGGAGTTTCTCCAGGCATTAGTGACGTAACACAAGAACACACCTAAAAACAGAATTGGGCAATATCTCATTTAGGTGCGCTTCTTCACTTCTAACTCAATGTATGAAGCTCACGAACAAAACTGAGCAAAATAAGCAGACGGGCGAATAGAAACAAAGAAACTCAACCAGAAGAATGTTTGCTTTTGTCGGCGTGAGAAAAGATAATCAGGTTTTTTCTCGGTTCCACCGACAAAATAGCACATTACAAAAAGCCTACCTTTGTTTTCGATCACAGAAATACAGCTCCAAAATAAAACACACAACAGAAAGTGTTTTCTGGTCATTATTATCGTTAAAATGGAGCGACCGTCACATACGGTCGTCACCAGCCCGCTCCTGATGAACAGGTAGCATAACAGCTTCTTGTTCTTGTCAGGTATGGTGATGGGCGTGGCTAGTGCAGGTGAGCTAATTTCAGAAACGAATGAGGAAAAGTTAAACAAAAAAATATTTTTAATTTTGTAACTTGAAAAGTAATAAGTCTTCATTTAAAATCTACACAGTTTCAATAAATTTACACACAGCAGAGGTGAAACTTAATTTTTTTGATCAATTTGACAATAAAAATATAAACCTGTTATTTTTGATAATAACTTTTATATTTTCATTCACTATAGAGCCACAACTCCAATATTTTATTTAGAAATTACATTTTACGAAGAAAATTCGTTTGTGCGTCGCTTGTGCTTGTCAGATATCGCGTTGTTGCAACACCTCTGACGTCACGTGGTGCGTTGTTTTGGTGTCTAGCATGAAAAGTTTGTGCTGAACATTTCCCTAACAAACCCTCTCCGAGTAGGATGTTTATCGCGTAATTTTAGTCTCTTTGACATCAAAGACGCCCACTTTCTACGACATTTCGGAGCTACTAGACTTTTATTATTATTTTCTGGATGTTCATCTCGGTGTTGCCCAAAGCTTGTTAGCTAGCTAGCTAGCATGTCAAGTGGTGAGACTACAGAATAATGCTCAATATTAGCTTGCTGTGTTTTTATTGAAGTCGCCAATGAGTGGTTTAACGATTTAGGATGCGTCATTTATGGCTTCATACCGTCTTTTAAGACTTATGTCCTTCTTGAGAAAAAAACTTTCAGAAAAGCAGGTCTTCATACACAACACTTTGATTTTGTGGTCTGCTCAAGCTGTGCTGTAAGTACACCTTTATTGACTTTTGAATTCTTTTAAATTCGGATCCTCCTGTTTTATATAAACGTGCCATATTTACATTGGATTTTTCTTTTACAGAGTCACTGCACTGATAGGTGAGCCATCATCAAAGAGAAGACATGTAATAAATATCCCATCACAGCTTTCATCTATTAACAAAGGTACATTGGTCAGACAGTCATAGTCAAACTGAATACACATCCACAAATTCATGAAGCATTTTCTGTTCTTTAGGCCTGCATTTGTCTTTTTACAACAACGGTATTCAGATCACAGCTCAAAGAAGTGAAAAGAAAGCAAAAACTAAGATGGATGTACAACCAAAAACCGGAAATGAAAAGATAAAAGGTTCCTTCAGTAAGCCTGGGCTCGGACAACAACGGAAGTGTCCAAATACTCTTGAACGATGGTTGGTTCGGCCTTTAAAATGTTCAAATGTCACAGAAGAGAGCTCAAGCCAAGATAATGAAGATGCTGGGTCTCAAAACAGTTCAGCCTTATCTCTAGATGAGAAAAATGCAGAGGAGTCACCCATTTCTGATGAAGACACTCAACCATTAACACCACAGGACTTGGATTATCACCAGCCCCAGTCACCAGCTTCTACAGGGAGTGGGTTTACACAGAAAAACTCTCATGATGAAGAAGAGTTAGAGAAGCAAACGGCTTCAAGTTCAGAGGGCTCTGCCAAAAAAAGAACCAAAATAACAGACTTCTTTTCTTGGCCCTCGTCACAATGTTTACCTATCAAAAGGCGTCGGCCAGATGTTCCTTCAGATGAAGCAGATCGAGGCAAGAAAATGAAACCTGCCGATGTGAAATGGATGGGGACACCCATCAGTGAGCTCAACAGAAAACCAGAATGTGGTGGAACCCTTCCTCCACTGAAGGATATTCCTGGCCAACACACTGTCCTGATAAGGGTTTGTGCTCTTCTTTTTCCCTCTTTATGCACATCAAAATACAGATTTATACAAATAAACAGTAACGACTCATGGAGTCATAATTTCATTGAAACACGTCAGTAACATTCATTTCAGCTGCAGGTTAAATCACATCATTTTTATGTGTTTTATTGATACTAGAATTGTTTAGTTTGCACATATGTACTGCATGTGCCAATAATATTTTGAACATTTCTGTTGACAGTCAGACCTTAAAAAGGACGAAGTTCCTGTTCCATATCCTTCTAGGTATATTGATGTCTGGGACAACGTCCATGTCAAGATGCCCTGCTCTAGCAAAAACATGATTCCTGTTGAAGATCAGGTAATTGTTCAGATGATTCTACATCTGTTACACTAGTTACGGGGGAAATTCTACCCTGGACTGTTTATTATAGTGGATAAGCATGTTAGAAAAATAACTAAACTGCTTTCAATTAAACAATTTCTTGTTCAATTTTGGCCACTTAAACATCTTTCAGTGCCTCTTTATATAAGATAATTTATACCTAATAAATTTGACTTCACGTCATCAATCCAGACAAATGTCATGTGGTTCATATTTATCAGTTTAAAATTATATTTTTTAAACAGTAGCTATAGGAATATGTAATATTGTATCTGCATTAAAAAAACAGTCGAGGGGGGGTGCACAAGTGCAGATCACAGTCTCAACCATGTTGTTATTTAATTGCTGAACTAATACAATTAGTGTTTCCTCAGGAACCTCATAATTTGGAGAGTAAAAGTCGGTGGGAACAGATCAAGAAAACTTTAACCAAGAAACCAACAAATGCAGATGAGTTGACGGTAAATTATTTGAGTCATTGTTCTTCCTCCACACATAACTTTTTTTGTTGCAGACACTTTTAAAGACATATTTTATTTACCTTTTATATTTTTTGTAACTTAAACTGCTTTTTTAAAAAGAGGAAGTAAATAAAGATTGTGGAAATAGCCATCTACAAGAAACAAGTCAATCGTGCTTGTTGTTACCAGACTATGCCATAAGGTGGCGACATACGATAACAAACAGGAAGGCACACAGCCTTAGAATGTAGATATTTGTGATGATTGTTTTATGCATGAGTGCATTGTTTAATAGTTCATTGTTATTTTACGTGGAGATTTTAACTTTTCTTTTCTTATAGAAAGCCATACTAAAGAATTCTGCTTCTCAAGCCAAAAACGGGGACGCAGCAGCTTTGCATTCCTATTGCACCAAGGTAAATGTTATTTCTTACAATGACTAAATACAGATTCATTTGGATAAAGAGAATAAAGTTTATTTTGTTTAGAAATAAAATCTCTACTAAGAAATTTCAATGCATGCATCCATTAAAAACACTTGGTATAAATGTTAAACCATATCATCGTGTAATAACTCCTACTTATCGCAGAAAGTAATCCTCATAACTATGCAGCATGTGTATTTGTTTTTTACAAATACTGTTGGATTTTTATATTGTAATTTCATTATTAAAGTCATACTATGCAACGTTTTCATATTTTTAAATCATTTTCTTGAGCCAGTATGTGCTAAAATGACCCTTTACAGCAGGGGTAGGGAACCCTGGTCCTGGAGAGCAGCTATCCAGTATGTTTTGATTGATTTCCTGCTTCAGCACAGTTGAGTAACCTGTTCAACAGCTCATCAGGCAGAAGCCTGTTAATCACCTGCTGATTAAAATCAGGTGTGTTGAAGCAGGGAAACCTCTAAAACGTGCTGGATAGCGGCTCTCTAGGATTGGAGTTTCCTACCCCTGCTTTAAAGTTAAAGTCCCAAGTATTCATCACACAATGGTGAAATTACATCTCCGCATTTGACCCATCCCCGTGGTGGGGAGTGGTGAGCTGTAGCTGTGGCTGCACTCGGGCACTATTTGGTGGTTTAACCCCCCAATCCAACCCCTTAATGCTGAGTGTCAAGCAGGGAGGTATTGGGTCCCATTTTTCAAAGTCTTTAGTATGACCCGACCGGGATTCGAACCCCGATCTCCCAGTCCCGGGGCGGACACTCTACCACTAGGCTGGTTACAGGTTTACAGGGTTAATATAATGTCACTCAGACCCCCACTGCCCTCTGTGGCCAGAATATCACACTTGCAACTTCAGAGTGGCGGTCCGGTCTCTGTTGGACTTTTCAAAAGTAGAGCTGACATACCTGGTGCTGCAATCTGCTTCAAGCATGTTTCCTGCATGTTTTAGATCATGAACACAGCTGATTTGTTTTATATTTAGTGATGAACTGCTCCTGTAGACACTAATGAAGGCTGTGGAGACATTTCAGCTGTTAGGTGTTAAAGCAGCATTCCGCAACTTTGCAGTTATATGGTCTCTGTTGCCCTCTAGAGGCTTGCTGCGTAACGTCACTGTCGTAACATTGAATCTCTCTCTCGGGCATAAAAGGCATGTTTACATTCCTAATGTCAGGCAAAATGAAAACAAACTTTTCCACCTCCACACATTGAATAAATAGTTTTATCAGGACTGTATAACAACTTTATGCCCGACCAAACACAATAACCCCGGTGAAATAATTTATTACTTACCTTTCCATTAGCAGCACGGCTAGGTTAGAGTCCGTAGTTCATGCCTTTCTTTCTAAAAGAGCTCTCCAGGGAGGAAAAGACGGCCCAATAATAACTCTGGTCTTTGCTCTTGCTCTATCACGTTCTTTTTTCTTTTCCTATATTCCTCTGATAAGGGATTTATAGCTTTCTTTGGTGAATCTGCCGCTGCTACAGCGAGTCTACGTTATACAATTATGGCAAGCCAAAGGGATTAAAAAAAATGCGCGTTCTAAACTCACATTATGTCTGCCAAAACGCTCGTTCAAGATGCGCGTTTTGGCGGACATAATGCTCGCTTTTAGAACATGCGAGATTTTGCCCCCTTTGGCGTCAAAACGCACGTTCAAGATGCGCATTTTGGCGGGCATAATGCGCATTTAGAACGTGTGCTTTTTTATCCCTTTGGCTTGCCATATTCTGCCGTAAAACGACACCCAGTCAGTACTTCCGGCGCTACCCGAAGCACAAAAACTGTATAGCGCAGTAAACAGACGTGGGACCCCCCAACACTATCACAAGTATGAAAATGAACATAATAGATAATACAATGGCGCAAAACCTTTACAAAAAAAGCATAATTTTAAGGTGTAAAAGTTGCGGAATGTTGCTTTAAAAAGACGACGCACAGCAAGGAGATAAGTTTCACTTTTGCTTTCACTAACGGAACACTATGGTGTGCTAAAAGCAAGCCAAAACTGCATAGTATCCCTTTAAAGCAGAAATCTTGAGTTTTTATTGTCAGTTGGCACCATCTACAGGTGGAGAACTGTATCGCACCTTGAGCCCCTCTTCTTACTTTCAGGATTGCAGCTGGAAGCAATGCCTCTCGTTTGTGAATGCACACCTCTAGCTGGCCAACAGAGCTAAAACACATTGTGTAGACTTACGTATTTGTCCTTAAGAAATGTCGCCAACTCTGCATCCGTCTAGATGCTTCCACAAATGCTTGTGCATGCTCTGTGATTGACTTCTGTATGTAAGCAGATGTCTAACGCTATTGGTTAATAGCTGATCGGCAGTTAGTTAAACTGTATGTGTCTTTGCTGGATGGAGAATGGACTAAAAAGGCTTATATCACAGTACATGATAAGACTATCACTTTTACAAATTTCTTTAATAAAATCATACATAATACCTGAAAGGGGGAAAACTCCGGATTTCTGCTTTAATGGCTGTCGTGCAAAGCGACAGAAGGGTAAAACGCCATGTAGGAATGTTTAAAAATCTCCAGCTGCTGGAGATTGTGGATTGATGACATAGTTTCATTTGGTCAGTTTGTTGGCACAGTAAGCAAATTATTAATGGTCTAGAGATTTTCATGTGACCCTGGACTGGTCGTTTATAGTAAGTCATTACAAGAGAAGTCAATGCCACAGGCAGGCCGTCTGTCACACTGGTTGCAGTTGTTTTTGTGGGTACAGGAATGATGGTGGCATTTTAAAACTGTGGTATTACAACTGTCTGCTGAAGAGAGATGTAAAAGATGTCTGACTCTGCTCAGTATTATAATATGCAGAATCTCATCTCTCAGGTTTTCCTCTCAACTGAGGTGTTCAGAGTCTCAAATCTACCATAAACCTCATTTAACTTTAAAAGGCAAAGCCGGAGTTTGGAAAAATAATTGAATCTTTAAATTAAAGGTCACATTTACAAGCCTGTCACAAATAAAAATAGCTGACATTACATTCCAGGGAATGCTTTCGTCCCATTTCATACAGTTAAACCAATTGTGTGGCACATGTACTACATGCCATAAATTATGTTTGGGGGGAATTGCATTAAACAGAACCTTACCGTGGAGAGAGGATGTAGCCACAGGCTTCGTTTTAATACTGGAGCCTGATCTGCTTGGATATCAACTCCGATTGCTAAATTGTTTTTGTAATAATTAAAAGAATAACCAAAACCTATGAAAACGGAGTAAGATTTATAGATTTTATACCCGTCAAGCTCTGTCTCAAAAATAACTGTTAGCCTCCCTGCGTCACAAATCTTAATTTTAATATTCAGATATTCAGGAGAGTAAGAATGCCACTGATATTGTTTCAAAAGTAATCATTTTGGAGGAATTCACACCTTTGATAGGTTTCTTATTTTTTATTTTCTGGGTGAAATAACAGACACGTTACAATCAAATGCATCCATTTATATTTCCTTTATTTCCCTTCCTCTCATGTGCCCGTTAGAGGTGGAATGCTTTTGAGTGTCAGAGAAAAATAGCCATGAATGGCGTGGAGTGACGGGCCAGGCGCCCTCATTGAATATTCATCTCAGCAGGAGTTTCTTATGAATAGCTGAAGAGCTGTTGACGGACAGCGTCGGTTCTGTTTGTTCCCTCCTCTGCAGCTCCACCACTGCTGTTTTTACACTTACGAGCACAAAAATGGTTTTTTTTTTTTTTTTTTACACGCTCACGTGTTCATGGACTCTCTCATGCAGAGCGCTTTGTAGCTCAGGCCCAGAGGAATAAAGAACCTAATCTGTGATTAATCTGTGAAGGAACATAATTATTTATTCAAATCCTACTCGTCCAGGGTTTTGCTCACTCTGCTTGATTGCTTTATCGGTCTGGTGTGATGTCCAAAGTGGTACAAACGGTTAGCTCAGCTGATTTGATGCTCTGTCTTCAGCTGATTTACACAGCTTGGCTTATATTACCTCGGCTATAGCTGCTGTCCCCACCATGTCAGCTGGCTTCATTTATTGCGCCCATAGGAACAGTTTATGATGTCAGCCTGGTCATTACTTACGACTGCGTTTAGTCAGGCTTCCTTTGCTGTCATATAAATGTCTTCCTGTCCCGGGCGCACTTGCCTCCTTTTATTTCACATACTTGGTCATTTGCATCTCTTCCTGGAAGGCTGGTTAGTCAGTTTGCTGCTCTGTGACTGATTTTTGAGTGGCTATGGGAGTAAATACAAGTAGAGTTTAATATCTATTGTCTACAAGTTAAAATTATGAACTGTTCAAATAAAAACAAACATTCTAATAATATTAAGCAAAAAAAATGCAGATTACCTTTTAAATCAGAGGCCAATTGAAGAGCTTTTCGATGCTCCCCATCACTAGGATTATTCTTGTTAAATAAAATAATGACTCAGAATTTTAGATTAGACCAGTTAATTGTGTCTGCCTCAGACTAATCAGCCCGAAAGACTAATAATGCTGAGTTTTATGGCAAAACCACAAACACAAACAGATTTCTTGCTCTCTCCAAGGTCCTGGATCCTGATGCTGTTGAACATCTGTTTGACTCTCTGCTGCCAGACATGGTGCAATTAGCACTGAGAGTGTCTGAGCTCTGTACCAAGGTAACTCCAGCCACTGGCCTTTTGGACTTACTATGGGTCTTTTGACCCAAATGTTCAATATGATAATCAGTCAAATGATTAAGAAGTGATGAGACACATAACCGATGGTCTAGTTGTTTGGTATCTGGAGCCAATGGAAAAAGCCCATTAAAAACATTTCTGTGTAATTATTTGGCTGGGGCACTCAAACATAAAATTTAGATGTTGCATCTGTGGATGAAACCCTTTTTTCTCTTTTTATTTTAATTAACTTCCTTAGAGTTGCCCAAAAAACAATGAAACTTTTCTAGCAGATCTCTTAAAGACCCACTTCGAAAATCTTTTTAGCTGAGAAATAGTTCTCAGTGGTCTTTAAAATATGATTACCGTTTTTAGCCAAAATCACAAAACCTGTGCTGTTTTCTAGTACTTAGTTTCTACATAGCGGTAGAAGCTCATTAAAAATGTGCCTCTGGGTTGTGGGCGGAGCTATTGGCACAGAGGCCCCCCACCCGCCCTCCCTCTCTGCCCCTCTTTTCCAGGCTGTTTATTATTTCTGTTTATGCTAGCTCTCTGTGCTAGCATGCAGCACTGGCTAATAGCATTACAGCAGCTCCATAAATAGCTGATGTAATGCTAGCAAACAGGCCGTTGGTTGAAAAGGATTTTGGTAAAGTGTGAAAGCTAATTTCACTATCTCTCTTCTTAAAATTACATCCTGCTACAGCACATAGGTGTTGCTCCTCCATCTTCTTCTCTAGTCCTCAGAGCCTGAGGGTGCAGAGCAGAGTGGAGTTTGGGCTCCGCCCAGTGGGTTTGTGACATCACAAACCCAGTCAGTTTTAGGCTGCATTTTTTCATCTGCTACTGACTCACAGAGATTTAAAAGAAAAAATACTCAGAAATGCAATTTTGAGCTTAAATGTCTTTAGATATGTCCGTAGCATAAGAAAAATGCCTGAAGAACATGTTAAAAACAGAAAAAACATGATTTTCATTGGAGTGGGTCTTTAAACCTTGAACCGTACAAAGATTTTTGTTTTTTTAAAGGGAGGGGTATTCTTTGATAAAATAAAAATCACTATTGTGTTATAGTTATCACAACTGGTTAGTGGTGTAAGTAGTAATAGTATTTTGGCTGCTGACTCGTTCAGTTGGTTTGTAGTCTTAATGTGGCGGTTTCTCAGTATTCACTTTATTGTATCGGTTCATGATCTGTTCCCATCGTCCTAATGATTGCATCATCGCACCATATTTCATTGTCTTGTTTGCTAAATAAAGTGAATAATCGTGCCCGTCATCACTTGAGCCTCTGTTTCTCCTCCAGCCGATCCCCCTCCTGAAACGAGGAGCGAGCCACTCTGTCACCATGTCTCAGGAGCAGGTGGCCTGTCTGCTTGCCAACGCCTTCTTTTGCACCTTCCCTCAAAGAGACTTCAGAGAGCACTGCAACTATCCCGACTTCAACTTCTTTAGGTAATGTGTGGATGTTGTAATTGTAAAGTATTCTGACACCTAGCTCCCTCTCCATAAGGGGGCACTACTGTATGTGCTTTGTATGTGATTTTTTTCCCAAATCAAGCTAAAACACACATATGCGTTAAAGCTATGGGATTTATCAGCACTTGTAAAAACAAATCTGTGTTTCAGCACATTTATAAATGACACGGCCCCTTAAAGTGTGAAACACATCATGGTGTGATGGTACAGCCACCAACAAGAGGTCAGGGTGGTGCAATGTAAAATCTGTCTGCTGATCTCTGCTCATCCCGATATCTGTTGGAATCACAATGCAATTACCTAAATGGAGGAGGAAATGAGATAGACACTGACTCAGATGGTTGCTTTTGACAGTAGAGAATGCTGTCTGGTTTTTATTTTGCAGGAGACGATAAAGAGTCCAAACCCTTAAGAATGTCATTCACATAAATGTGTGGTAGTAATTCAAAAGGAAAACAAACAAATATATATATATGTTTTAATTCTGCAGAAAAAATCATGTAAATCACCAAATTTGTACTGGTCAGAAATAAAAAAATGTATATAGATCAGCCTTTACTCTTGCTGCTCTGTCTGAAGCCTCCTTCTCATGTAGTTTGAATGAGATGTAGTTGTGTGGAATTTTCTTCCTTAGCTAAATATCAGACGGATCCACAGTTTTCCATTATCGATATATTTGCTTCATTCTCTTCACTCCTCATTTTTACCAGCAATTACACATTCCCCATGAAAATGAAAGGAATATGTGATTTAAACTTTCTTTTTTTTGCCACACATCAGCATTATCTCTGGGTTATTTGTTTTTCTGAACTCCAGGACGCGTCTCAGCCTGTAATTGGGTTTCAGAAGGCTTAATCAGCTGCTCTCTCACATAGAAACAACTATTTTACACATCAGAACGGGTGTTAAAACGTGCCAAAAGCAGCAACGGAAACCTAATGATTTTGGAAAGTATTTTTGTAGATAAGTATTTAATAACAACTCTAAATTCCAGCGTTTGTATTGTTTTTGGTTTATTGATGTTGTATCCTTTCTTCAGAGATCTTGTAATTTGTTCCTAAAAGGCTGCTCTCACTAGTGGCTAGCTTATGTAAGAGACATTTTCCCTGAGGACTACAAGAGCCATGATTGTTTCTTTGGGCCACTCTGACAAAAAAAAAAAAGGAAATGAATGCTAGAGTTGAGTGAATGGGTTTCCCTGCCCCTGAAGGGCTCTCAGAGCACCAAGCTTTTGTCATTATTTCATTTCCTCCACATGAAGCATCGTTCTTTTTACCGTGGCGTGTTTTATATAGTTCTGCTCAAAGTGCATTCAGGTTTTACCTCACTGCCAGCAGCTTTGCATGTATGTGTCCTAAGACGTCTTACCTCCTGAGGACAGTGTGTTGGATAAAAGGGACACAGGGCTTCCTTCCCTCTTTTCCTTTTATGCATCAGTGCTGGGACACTGCAAGAGTGTTGCTCTGTGATGGCCAGCCCGGGGCAGCGGCGTTGTCATAACCGCAAAGGAGCGTCTCCATAATCGGCTAGTGGCTGAAAAGGAAGCCACTGAGAGATGGACTAATTCCTATCAAAAGTTAAAGCCTGACTGAACTCACATGGCTGAAATGGAGGTCATGGCTCAGCAGGGAGCATTTTGTATTAGCTTGAAGAGTCGGTGGTAAGGTGGGATGTCAGACGTACTTGTTTTATAAGTGAGCTTTTAGATTTAAAATGAAAATACATATCAGGAATACATTTTGCATAACTTCCATTTTGCACCCAGGCTGTTTAAAGGCTCCTCCTCAAAGAAAATGGAAAAACTGAAAACCCTGATGTGCTATTTTAAAACCGTCACTCAGCAGAGTAAGTGGTTATGAACAGAATTATAGCAGTTTTATTCTAAAACCTAATGCAGAAGAAACATTTAGACTTCTATCTTTTTGTTCCTCAGGGCCTACTGGACTCGTGACATTCAGCCGACGAAAGCTGGAAAAACCACCCAACTGGAAAAGGTCTGGCATTTTTATGAACGCATCGATATGTCATCATAAATATGATTATGACTTCAGTTATAGTGAATAACTAAACAATCCTTGTGTTTCAGCTCAAAGACGCTACTAACAAAGCTCCACATTACATGTGAAGGGACCATTGAGGACGACGGTTATGGGATGCTTCAGGTAAGCTGCAGATGTAGTGTTTGGTTATTAAAATGAAATGAGTTCACAGGAGCTAGTTTTGTTTAAAGGAGGCATACACACACCAGCCTTTTGAGTAGAAGCCGTTTCCTTGCGCCGCCTCGTTCTGGACCCTTCCACCCAGAATGCTTACCGCTGCTGAAAAGGCCTTTACAAGGAGTCTGCGACGCGTCAGAGGGAGTTTGTGCTGGGAACGAGGTCGAGGCCTCTGGGCCTCCTCTGCTCCCCCGTGTCGGCCGAGCTTCCTGTTCTCTGTCAGCACACCCCCCTCTGACTTTCACCTTTTGTTGCCACAATCTGACAGTTGATGTGGACACGTGACCAGCTCCGGGGCTCGCTGCAGCCCAGATTGATGGATGCTCTGTTGGGGTGGTGGGGGTGGGGGGTAGCCTCTGACAGCCTGTCAAAGCAGACTTTGGAGTCTGGCTTGTTGTCCCAGTGTTGAGTGACCAGTAGAAATCTGCCCTCAGATGGCTGCTCACCCTTTTGTATCGTTTGCTTTGGCCTGTGATAGGTTTGGTCATGACGGTCCTCAGACCAATCAGCAGCAGCTGTCATCTCTGAACCGCTACGATTGTTTTGTTCCATTTGGATAGTAATGAATTGTCTGAGCAGAAATGAGAAATGTAAGTAAAAACAGGCATAAGTTAGCTTTCTATTACTGGAGATTAATGTAGCCTTTGGGCTATAAGACCACTTTCTTTTGATTTGTGTTTTCTGGTGGCAGCCGCACACGTAAACGTTGCTTCCACTAAGAGCTCAGAGCTCATTTTGTCATTGTGGACAGAGTGGCTGAGTAAAGCCAGCACCTTAGGCCACATTCCCAATCAACTTGTCACAGATTCTGTCACAAATGAAATAAAAAAGGGCAGAGACCATTTCATGAGGTGTGATCCTGTTTTTCCAAGTGTGAGACACTTTGAAATATTTTCCTTTTAGAATGATGAAATGTGGATTCATTAAAGTGCTGCAAAGGCGTTACTGTTGTACAACCTTTTTTTTTTAGGTGGATTTTGCAAACAAGTTTGTTGGAGGAGGGGTCATCGGCACTGGCCTTGTGCAGGAGGAAATCCGTTTCCTTATTAATCCTGAGCTAATCGTTTCTCGGCTCTTCACAGAAGCTCTGGATGATAATGAATGTCTGGTTGTCACAGGTGAGTTTCAACAAGCTGTCCCTCACCTTTCTAAACAGTGAGTTGATCAAAAATTATCTAATTATTTGATCCAAATCAGATCTGTGATGCTCAGGCTTCTTTAAGTCAACAAAAGCAACATTTTCTGTTTTCCTGGTGAAACGCAGCATGACTCTACTGTTGCACGACTCCCCCTTAACCTCCTCTGATTCAACGAGAAGCTGAAGAGTGTTTATGGCAATTTATCTGTCTTTGTCACTTGTCCGCTTCTGATTGGCTGCGGGGAGTTCAGTCGAGAGACAGAGACTTGGCTGCCTTGATTGCTCTGTTGGGTCCTTCTGCTGAGTAATTCTGACATGTTTACAGTAAACCAGGCTGCCAAGAGCCCAGTTTACACCGAGAGCAACGAGAGCTAGACTAGAGGGAACCCTGCGGGAGGTTGATGGCACCTGTCTGTTTTTTCCTCTCTTTTATTTATCTTTCCTCACCTGTTGCAGCAGGTTGATTGGGTTTGATGAACAGCTTTGACAATCACTGAGGTCTGGTGATGCCTAGTGACTAAAGAAACAAAAACCCAGTGGTATTAGTTCAAACAGGACTGATTTTTAAAGCAGATTCACTGGAAAGGCACCACTTATGATTTTATTAATTACTCCAAATGGCCATTTTTTATTTCATGTACTTTTTGTTCTATTTTTTCTCTCTTTTTTTGTTTTTCCTCCTTAGAATGCACAAGTTGTTACGGCTAAGCACCAAACCATAAAACTGTAATCTGGAGTTTTCCCCCTTTTCAGGAATTCTGTATGATTTTTTAAGATGGTCTCACCCTGTACTCTGATATAACGCAGGCAATATGTCTTTTTTTTTTGCTAAGCCTGTACATTCTCAAAATCTGGCACACACTCGCAGATGTCGATTTGGTTGATGCTGAACGAAGCTCGGTTCAAACTGCATGGGGCTCTACAAGACGGGGGGCGGGCTTAGCAAAAACAAATTGACATATTGCCCACATTGTATCACAGGGTAAGACTATCACCTTTATGGATTTCTAAAAAATCATACATAATTCCTGAAAAGTGGAAAACTCCAGATTGCTGCATTAAAGGTGTGGAACACTTGTTTAATCAATGCATTACAGTGGTCTCTAGTAGGAATGAATGCCTTGTAAGTTGTACTCAGGGGGGAAAAAACACTGGTGCACCTGTTTCAGGAACTAGAAGTGAGCCACATCACAGCTGAGCTTCAGACAGCAAGATTTGGAGTCTTTTTTTCCTGATATTTGGACATCTTTCCTCTGATTGGCTAACAGCAACATGACTCTACTGACTCTGTTTGCTCTGCAACATTGATGTTTTATCTCCACAAATAACACAAACCTGGAGGAGTTCTGCTGTGTGGTGGAGTTGCTAATGCTAACGGTTAGCTTCTACTAGTCGAGATATTCTCTGCTGTTTCCTGGACGCTCAACCAACAACAGCCTTCCCCGTCGTGAGTCAAGATGGGTGAGTCCATGAATGTTAAGTGCAACGTGACGTAGATCTGTCAGGCTTTTTCAATCCTAGAGTTTCACCGTCTATTTTCTATCAGAAGCTAATGCAGAAAATAGGTCTAGGAGACTATTTTCATGTTCAGCCTGCATGAAAAACTCAGTGACCAATTATAATCAGAAATAATCATTAAAAAAATGTTTTTTGGTGTTCCACACCTTTAAGACAAAGGTTTCATGTAAAAAAAAAAAAGCAGTTCTGCTTGTTATGGCATACCTTTTTCAACAAAATCTTTTTAAAATCTACATTCTTTCAATATTGCAAACAGGAAGTGAGGTATGACAAACATTTTCTTTCTAATCTGACTCATACTGCTGCTTCCCATTCAGCAGAGTCACCTTCAGTCTTCTTGCTGGACGTTCCTGCCATGCCTCCACTTAACTTTATTACTTGAGCACAGAATTAATTATAGCTGGAAGACCTGCCCAAGACCCGCTCCACTAATGGACTCTTCCATTCCATCATCTTTATTAAGCCCCGCCTGTATCTCTTGTCTCCTGTTCTAAAAGTCCCAGCCACTGCAGCTTTGTGGCCGTGCGGTAAATCATATTTTCCTCGGAGAGGTCTTGGCGTACGGTACAGAATCTAATGGATTGTTCCTCTGCGCTGAAATTTGCAAAAGTGCCCTGGCTAATTAAGTTTTTCTTGATTGCTAGATATCAGGCTGCCATAGTGGCGGTCAAATGTATAAATAGCAACAGGGAGAAGTCATGTGACTCACTGATGTCTGTACCAACCAAGGAAAATAGTGCATACCTAATGTATGTAAGCAGAGAAAATGCTATGAGGATAATTATGGTTTTATTTTTATAGAATAGTTCAATAATTTTAATTTCAATTGTATTATATTTCTAAAATTAAAAAACACATTTTTTACCAATAAAATTAAATTTAAATAATAAACCAAAAACAACGAGATACTCTCCTGACCTTTCACCGGTCCACCACAAATGTGTGACTTTTTTATGTTTTGCAGTATTTACACATGAATGAAACAACCTTCAGGACATTGTCTTTTCAACCTGCTGATTTTATCACTTGTTATTCAAAAATAATCCAAACGAGTCGGCTCTTTTTCAAACCTCATTTGAAGTCCTTCCCTCTCAAATAACTTTTAAATGACATTTTAGGTTGCATAAAAATCAAAAGCATAATTAATTATGTTTTGTGAAGATGTTCCTTTCAAATGCAAAAAGGTTTGGTTGTAAATCTGGATGCTCTGGTAAAAAACCCTAAATGTCATTTTAGTGCATATTTAAAGGACAGGTTCACTGAGAAACCATTTTTTACTTATTATTTTTGAAAACGATCACTAAGTTTTTCATGCAGGCTGAATATGAAAATAGTCTCCTACACCTATCTCCTGCATTAGCTTCTGATAGAAAATAGACGGTGAAACTCTAGGATTAGAACATCCTGACAGATCTACGTCACACTGTCACTTAACATTCATGGACTCACCCATCTTGACTCACGACGGGGAAGGCTGTTGTTGGTTTAGCGTCCAGGAAACAGCAGAGAACGTCTCTGCTAGTAGAAGCTAACTATAGCTAAGCATACCTATTCGCTTAGTTACATCCAGGTTTAATTTTGGCCGAGCAGTGTAGGTAGGAGCCTCCTATTGGATAATTACTGCATGGGTGATTATCTTTTAGCTGCAACAAGTTATTTAACCCCAACTGTTGCAATGAGTTGCTTCTCATTTCTTAAACAACCATGCTGAAAGACACATCTGGTGGTCGTGGAAAAGATGATAGTCTGTGTGAGAAGGGTCACATCATTGGCATGCATCAAGCTGAGAAAACATCTAAGGAGATTGCAGACACAATTAAAACTGGGTTCAGAACTGTCCAACGCATGATTAAAAACTGGTCTGATGAGTCCAGATGGACCCTGTTCCAGAGTGATTGGTGCATCAGGGTAAGAAGAGAGGCAGATGAAGTGATGCACCCATCATGCCTAGTGCCTACTGTACAAGCCTGTGGGGGCAGTGCTATGATCTGGGGTTGCTGCAGTTGGTCAGGTCTAGGTTCAGCAACAGGATGTGCTCCAAGAATGAGGTCAGCTGACTACCTGAATATACTGAATGACCAGGTTATTCCATCAATGGATTTGTTCTTCCCTGATGGCACGGCCATATTCCAAGATGACAATGCCAGGATTCATCGGGCTCAAATAGTGAAAGAGTGGTTCAGGGAGCATGAGACATCATTTTCACACATGGATTGGCCACCACAGAGTCCAGACCTTAACCCCATTGAGAATCTTTGGGATGTGCTGGAGAAGGCTTTGTGCAGCGGTCAGACTCTACCATCATCAATGCAAGATTTTGGTGACACATTAATGCAACACTGGATGGAAATAAATCTGGTGACATTGCAGAAGCTTATTGAAACAATGCTACAGCAAATGCGTGTTGTAATCAAAGCTAAAGGTGGTCCAATGAAATATTAGTGAGTGTGACCTTTTTTTATGGTGGAGACCTTTATTTTGGGCCAGGCAGTGCATATTGTAGAGATAAAAAAAAAAAATAATAAGTTGGTTCTCTCGCATTTGTCTAAAAACCTCCACAATAACACGACTCGGTCCAAAAGCAACCATTGGACCATGCAGTTGTCTGTCTCACTAAACCACTGCACTTCCACCTGGGTCCTCCACTCATCACACACTCACGTATTTAACAACAGAACACCACTGGTGTGAGAGGCGCTCCGCTCAATAATATCAGAGAAGGAGAAACAGCCGGCTGCTACCACTCCAACTTTAGGACAAACTACCAGAGTCCCAAAAAGAAAAACACAGAGACAGATGGTTTGTGCTCTCTCATTTCCTCTGGCAATGTGGGTTCCCATATTAAGCGAACGTGGTCTAGGGATGATGGCTGACGAGAGGTGTGGTCGTGTTTATGTTTAAAAGCTAGCTTGTTTTGCAGATTTCCAATTTCAGCTTTATACTATTTGAATGTTTTCTGTTCTTATTATATTTCAAATAAATGATGATTCATATGTTGAAGCTGCTTGTTTATCATTGGAGTTTAATTGGTGTTTATGTTTATTAGGAACTCAGCAGTTCAGCAAATACACCGGTTATAGTGAGACCTACAAGTGGAGTGGCAGCTACCAGGACACAACTCCAAGGTATGTGTGGCATCTACTTGTTTTAATGATCTCAGCTTGCCAAGCGAGATGCACTGATTTTGATTTTATCGACCAATCATAATTCCTGATTCTTGAGCCGATGTTGATTTTTATTACCTGATTCAAATTTATTCCCGAAGGACTGAATTCTGATTTATAAAATAAAAACTTTCACGTTGATCTGTTGTTGCTAGCATGAATTAATGCTTAGTGGTTTCTTTTTGACTGACTCCAAATCCTGCCGTCTGAAGCTACATTCTCCTCCAGCTGACCTGTAATTTCTTAAACAAGCGCATCTGAACTTTTTTCCCCCTGAGTACAACTTACAAGGCATTCATTTCTACTAAACACCACTGCAAATGTATTGATTAAACAAGTGAACCACATCTATAAGTTACTAACTAAAGATGGAATACTTAACTACTGAAATTATCTGTAGTTATTTATTTATGCAGTAAATAGTTTAGGTAAATTTAATCATCCCATGGTTTTCTCTTCATAGCCTTTAAGCAGCAAAGCTAACAATTTGTCTCTAAAAAATTTAACCTGATGAAGCTTGTAACTTTTAATGTGGTTGGGTGTTTATTTTGGACACGTGGGAGTTGAAAGGTGCTGCTAAGCTCGTTTGTATGTTAATGTCACAATATAAAACTTACTTTCATTTCAGACATTTCCTTTCTGTAGTCTGATTTACTGACTGGTTTGGTGCTGGCTAACTCCTCTGATTCTTATACTCCTTTGTAGGGCTGTCAACTTTAGTCGTTTAGTCGACAAATCGGTCGATGCCGTCTTGGTTGACTGACATTCTCATTGGTCGACCAGTTGCATAATTTTTTTTTTTCATCAATAAAGACATTTTCATTTATTTACTCCTTGATATTTATTCCTTGAGAAGCAGTTATATATTACTGTCTTCTAAATATAATTAGCCTATGTTTTATCCCCAACTTTAAATGCTTTAATTTAGGCTCTTTTGTGCGTTCATTCTAGCAACTCTAGCCTTCATCAGAGCTCGCCGGGGTTGGTGGCATCACTTCCGTTTATGAGGAAGGCTAGAGTTGCTAGCTGAAACATGTCAGCTTGAAGGTAAACAACTACCTTATACTGCGCTGTGTTAGAAAAAGGACAAAGTCATGGGTTTAATTTAGGCTATTTTGTAACAGCGCCACAGTTTAGCGCACCACGTAGAACACTCTGGAACTGCACGTGTGGCTGACTGTGCAACGCATGGACGCTGTGTTGCTGTATTCATTCAATTACAACGCTATTTGTTTTAATCGACAAGATGTCCAAGAAATCTAAATCTTTTCTTCGGCTGCATTTTACAAAAAAAAGACGACAAGACTGGAGTGCAAGCTATGCGACCTAAAGCTAAGTTACCATAGCTCAACGACCAGTATGTGCGTGTGGTGTGGTCAGGTGCGTGATTGTGATTGCCACTTGACCTAGAACAGCACTCCTCACTTTGCACTTAAAAAATCACTTAATTTTCAAAGAATTGTATTAAAACTATAGTTTTCTTTGATGTTTTTTCTTTGTTGTTTTATAAATGCTCAATGACAATTGTTTAATAACTGTTCAATCAAAATGCAAAACATTGCGTCTTTTTTTTAGTCGACTAATCGTTGTGCAGGACTGGACGTTGGTCGACTAAGCATTTCTTTGGTTGACTACAGCCCTACTCCTTTGATGTTATTCTGGTGCAGTTGAAGACTTATTTTGTACTTATCTTTCTCTTTCAGAGATGCCTGGCTGAGAAGGTGCACTGAGATTGTGGCCATTGATGCTTTAAGGTTCAAGCACTTTCTGGAACAGTTTCACCTGAGCAAAATCAACCGAGAGCTTAATAAGGTAACTTTTTCTTCTTATTTTCTAATTTGTTTATGACAGTTTATTTCTTAGTTTATTTTCTGTGGGCCTGCATTAGTGAAACATTTTTCCCTGTAGATGAAAATAAAACTTATTTTAGTTCTGGCTTGGTGACTGCTCTCCTGCTTTGATCTCACAATTATCAGTTTAAAGAAGTTATCTTAGATGTTTATTAGCTTTAATATATTTTAATTGGCATACAGCGATTGACTGTGGGACTGAAAACTACATTTATTACTTTTTACAACAAAACTTCTAATAAATGTCATGCTATATGTATAATGAATCCAGGAGAGTAAAGTCTATTTGTAATAGAAAATCAAGATGTTGATGTTGTCAGGTCTGCTGTCAGAAAGCATGAAGGAGTCTGACAGTTCTGACAAGAGTATGAAGAATGCACAAACACAAAGATCAATCCTTTCTCAAATATAGTTCGTTAAATGTCATATCTGCCCTTTCACAGTAGGAATTTATGACTGGTCAGGGGGAGGATGGGCTCTTATGAAAATAAATGGGCAGAGCTCCTTCAGATCTTTCATTTAAGTAGCTCCGAAAGTAATTGTTTATTGCAGCTTATGGGATATTTCATGTCTAATTTAACAGTTTCCCACATGGGTTGTTTCCAGTTATTGATACAGACAGTAAAAAACAAGTTTATGTTGATAGATCTGAGATGGTTGGAAATATAAGAGTAGCCTTCCACACCACATTCCTAATGGAAATCCAAATGCTAAATCTAAATTCATAAAACATATTAGTTATTTGCTACTTTCCAAATATCTTTCTCTATGCATGCAACTTGTGTTTGATTTACTCATTTAAATAAACAGCAAATAATAACTTTAGCTTTAGTTCAATCAATCGTAAAGCATTTTCCTGCCACCGGCCAAGGGGCCCAAAGTGCCATCACAAAGAGAAAACCAAATGGAGCACAAAGATGTACTCAAAATAAAACCAACATAAAAAACTAAGAGCAATAGATAAAAACTATTAAAGCAACAAGAAAAAACATTCAAAAACACTACATCATAGACCTGTAATAACGCTTAAGTCTGGCTTTAAACATTTGAAGAAATGAAGACTTCTCAATCTGAAGCAGGAGATTGTTCTAAAGGCTTGGGGCCAGAACCGCAAAAGCACGGTCATCCTTGGAGTACTAGCAGCTCCTGGTGTGCTGAACGTAGCGTTTTTTGCAGTGAGTACTGTTTCAGAAGTGTTGCCAAATAGGGGGGAGCTGTGCCAGACAGAAATTGATAAACAAACACTAGTATTTTCACAAAGATATGGTATTTCACTGGTAGCTGGACCAAAGCAACGAGGGGAGGAGTAATATGGTCCCATTTCTTGGCTTCATAGATGAACCGGACAGAGGCACTCACCATTGGCTGCAATCTCGAGAGCTAGGAGTGGCCCAATCCTGCATAAAGGGAATTACAATAGTCCAACTGTGAAGCAAAAAAAAAAAAAACATGACTCCAGTTCCACTTTAGATGAGATCAGTTTTAGCTAGGCGACGCAGCTGAAAGAAACAGGAGTGGACAACTGAGATTACCTGCACATCAAGTTTCAGAGATGAGTCCAGTCTGACACTAAGATCCATCACCACCAATTTCTCAAAAGGTGATGGTAATAAAATGTCCAGGCCATGAGTGTGACTATCACACTGAGTACAAATTATCTCAAATTTGCTGTCATTAAGGCTCAAGAAGTTCAGCATCATCCAGTGTCTTGCGTCATGTAAGCAGTCCACCAGTTACTGAATGGAGCCTTACATGCCCCGCTTGATCAGCAGATAAAGCTGACGATCATCTGAGTATAGATGGTAGCTGATGCCATAATGTTTAAGTGAAGTCCCCAGTGGTAGAAAATAGATGTTAAACAACAGGGGGCCCAGAACAGAACCCTGGGGAACACACCAGCTAACAGACATGCTTTTTGATGAATTAGAACTGATAGACACAGAAAAAGATCTGCCTGAGAGTATCTGATGGTCAACAGTATCAAAAGCTGCTAAGTCCAACAGCAACAATGCCACTACCTCCACAGAGTCAGTTGCCTTTAGTTAATAATCGTCACATGCCTGGAGGCAATTAATGTTCTAAAACTATAGTTGAATAATGAGATTACCCATATTTTGATTTCACAATGATTTGTTAGTAAACTACCTAAAAGATGACTTGAAAATTCACATTTTGCACTATTTAAAAACTATTTAATCTTTCTGCTACCTTTTAAAATCCCTAAATATTTAAATAAATGAGCCTTGATTGGTCATTCCCACATCAAACACTACATTTCCATTTCACATCCATTATCAATACAGTTATAGTATTCTGTTTTATATTGCTTTATCTAACATGTTTTTAAATGAATACCTCTAGTCTGAGGCTTTGTGTGGGTGCTGGGTTTTGTAAAACTGCTCCTCCTGCAGCTTTAAAACGGCTCATAAAGGGTCATAAAGGTTTGGCGAAAGGTCAAAGTTAACACGAGACTTGAAAAACCAAATATTTTAGCTTAGATATATTTAGTAAATGTCTCAATACTCAGTTTATGGTTTCATTTGAAAGCTTCTGTGAGGTTTTTGTAGCACATTGTTTTTCACATTCATTATTGGTTTTACCCTTCATTTTTGTAATTATTTGTCTTTAATGGTTTCTTTTTGTCTTTTTCAGGCCTTCTGTGGCTTCAGCCACCCCGAGGAGAAGAGTCCAACCCTCGCCGCCGTGGCAACAGGAAACTGGGGCTGTGGGGTTTTTGGAGGTGACACACGTCTCAAAGGTAAGCACTGGCGTGACATTGACGTCAGTAGATTTTAAGCACTGGACAATCTCTAATTGGGCTTTTTTGTCCTTCTTCACTGGATATAACTGAAAACATTTCAGGTTGTAAAGCTGCAGCAGATGCGTATGAGCACCCATTTGTCTTCTGGGAATGCGTTCATTTACTTAAGGCCTATTTTTTACCTTCCTCCTATTGATCAAATGACAAAGTTAATATGTTGCATTAATAGTGAAATTGATCGCCTGCTTGAGTCCATCAATCTGTTCCAGCTCTGCGTTTGTATCCCCGTCAGGGAGCAGTGGGCTTCAGGAGATTTCTTCTCTTCCTCATCCGCACCGAGCTCTGTTATACATCTGTGTGTATTTATTAGTTAACCATATCAAGATAGAGCCTTTTAATTGGCCCAATCACCTACTGTGTGCTTAATGACATCTTTCTGTGGAAGAGCTTCATAATTCAGATGCTGTCTTCTGGGTTCACCTTTAACGGCCTCTCATAGCCAACTTTCTTTCTTTTTTAATCAGACAAATTTATATTTTTAAGAAAACCGTCATCAGGGTAGAGAAAGTGCTGAAACGTAGAGGTGATTCTCCTCAGCCTCCTTCAGAAAACGTTGATTCAGTCTAGCTTGTTTCGTTGGCGGTTTCACAACTTTAATTAATCAGCAGACATATTTCCAGTCTGTTAAAATATTCACAGCTTTCCGGAGCCAGTCCTGGCTTTCCTTTGTAACTGATCCAGAGTTCTCAGTAGGGGTGAGACCTATTCCCCTGATTACGTACCTTTTACTGTACAGGCTTATGGGGACGGGTGCTGTTCTATTCTAATGGAAACATCAGCTGCTGATTGACTTTTTAAATACTTTTTATTATTTTTTAGAATAAAGAAAAGAAAAGTGATGATGAGATACTTTTATTACTAATTTGTTTCTTATAGATTATTCATCAACTTTCTAAATTTCATTATTGAAACACTTTTATTAGTCCGTGTAGAGCGCTATGTGACCTCTGTGTTACTTTGGAAGTTTAACAAGCTAGTTTCTCCTCCAGCTCTGATCCAGATGCTGGCAGCTGCCGAGGCGGGCCGAGACGTTGCTTATTTCACCTTTGGTGACAGCCAGCTCATGACAGATGTCCACAACATGCACTCGTTCCTAACTCAGAGGAACATCAGTGTTGGTGAGCAGACATCCAGACTCCTTTTTTGTGTTTTTAATGAAGCTTACAGGAAAAAAGCGTTTGCCTCCTTACAGATTTCTGTTGTTTCTTATTTTGTCTCTTAAATGTTTCATGTCAGGGAACAAATTTTAACATCAAACAAAGATTAAAAAAAAAAAAAGGACTGGCCTTATGCAGTGTTTGCGAAAACTTTTGAGCCACGTCTGCCAAACTGGCAGACGTGAGAGCGTCTCACACAGGGCATTTTTGAACCACGTAGGACAATGTCCTCGCGGGCTTCAGATTTGTATCTATTTAACAGTGGGTAATGTAGTGACCTCTGACCTTTACATATTATACATATTTTTATTGTGACAATAATCTGTTGACATAATTTGAAAAAAGAACCATCAATGTGATTTTCTGCCAAATTCATAAAATGAGGATTAACAGAATTTATCAGGAAATTATTAGAGATCATATAATTATTATAAATTTTTATGAAACACCAGAAACAACATATTATATATGAAAGTCAATTTTGTAATGATCCATAAGGGCTTTGTGTGACTGATGCTGTAGCCTGATGTTACCGTTCCTTTAAAGCCCCTTTCAGACAGGCCATGAAAAACGGAAATGTTCGGGACTCTGTCCGTAAGACGTTTGTGTCTGAATGCAAATATCCGGTAAACCTTTTCCTGAATTTGACCGGACGAAGCCCTAGTAACAAGACCGGACTCGTTCCGGACAGGGTGGCTGCTTCAGACTGGTGAGGTCGAGTTCCGGACAGGGAGGAGGAGGAGGAGGGGGGGAGCGGGGGACGCTGGTGCGCACCTAGGTTACGTATATCACGTGACCGGGAAGGCAAAGTTTTTCAACACGTCTGACCAGAAAACTTCACCACTTGGTCGTGAATGTTTCCATCTACGCTGGGTAGCTCGCTCCTGTAGCATGTGGCCAACCATGGTAGCTCGCTTCCTACCATGCGCCCGTTCCTGGATGCGCGACGGAGCGCGTCACAGCGCTTCCGCGATTCCTTTATTAACCATTGAGCTTCATCATCCAGGTCTCTTATGCGTCTTCGTGTGCGCAGAATTGTGCTTAACGTAAATCCGATCAGTGAGAGGAATTCGATCACATACTAGCTTTGTTTGGGGAAATGACGCATGTACGCCCGCTGCATTATGCAATATCTGGGTACACCCTTCCCACCCCCCACCCCCTCCCTCTCAGACATCTGGAACTTTTCCCTGCTGTGTGAAGGCAGCCGAAAGGACAAGTTCCGGTGCAAACGTGGTGTGTCTGAAAGCACAGTTCTGGTTAAAGACCGGACTGAATTGTCCACACATATTCCAGAATGTCAGTCTGAAAGGGGCTTAAGAGACGCTGTGGCTGGTTGAGGTGAAACTGGAAGTTGGAGATGCGAGTTTATCTCAGCTGTTTGTTAAACTACTCTAATAAACTGCTGTTAAGGACAAAATGTCATTCTGTCTGACGATTTAGTTCATCACAAATATCACAATATAAAGAAATGATCTTTTTCTTGGGGGGGGGGGGTGTCACTGTGCCATGGTCCCTGAAATGCCTAGAAACGGCCCTGGGTGTGGGACGGAGTTTTGAAGGTGATCTGAATTGTATCAAATAAATAAATATTACATGCTTATAAATTATTATTATTATAAAATTACAAACGTGTAGTGGACATATCTGCCTATATTTTCCTTTTCAAACACTGTTTTGTTTTTTATGCGACTATTTTCCTGTCCTGTTTGTCTCTTAGCTGCATCTCCTCTCAATCCTCCAGAAAAACTGCTGCCTGGCTTCTTCATTTTCAACTGACAAGTTACTTTTGAAATTAGCAGATCAAAAGATCCGTCCACCGCAAAAATAGCAGAATGTGCGCTGCGCGGCCGCACCAGTGAGGTGACGTCACCGATGCACGGGAGATGATTTCTGCAGCAGCGGAGCGCGTCACGCACAAATGAAAGACAGAAAGTATGAGCAAACATGAACAATCGTGTGTTAATTATGTTTTTTTTTTTGGTGGCGCCACTTTGAGAATGTTTCTGTGGCCGTGTGCAGGACACAGCTGCCAGGCGGAGCGCATCAGTAATCAGCGCTCTGCCGCTCTCCATCCTCTCGGCCAAAAAGAAGACTCGGTGTGCTGAGAGTCCAAATAAATAATGAAATATATGTAGAAACTAGATATTTTGAGGGGGAAGCCAACAAACAGTCTGCAATTTGTGGTTTTCAGGAAGTTTATTTTATTTTGGCACGTTCAGAGAAGACGCACGTCGGTCATAATGTCCGACGATTTCAAGTTTTTCGTCGGACAATATTAAATCACGTCGGTAATGTCTGACTGTCCGACGTGTTTTCGCAAACACTGCTTATGTGAAAAAGCAAGTGTTTACCTTGTTAAATCATGAATAAGCTGTGATCATTTAGAGTTCAGTTTCTCCAGCCACACCTGGAATCAGGACCTGGACCACTTGCTGTAACTGATGGAATCCTGAAGAAGATTTGACCTATGACCTTACACTGGCCATTCATAATGGAAATGTCTCCAGAGTGGCTGTATTAAAATAATTCTTTAAAGAAGAGTGGGACAAAATTCCTCCTATGTGATGTGAGAGACTGGTTACCAGTTATCACAAATCCTTGATTGCAGTTCTCACCGTCAAGGTTGTCACTTCATGAAGTTTTGGGAGTAATTACTTTTCTATAAAAGGCCAGGATGATTTGGATAGGTTTTATCTCTTAATAATTTAAAGGTGTGGAACACTGAAAAAGCATTTTCTAAATCTTATTTCTGAAAATAATCGGCCACTCTGAGTTTTTCATGCAGGCTGAACATGAAACTAGTCTCCTACACCTGGGACCATGGACACACCCATCTCGATTCACGATGGGGAAGGCTGTTGTTGGTTTAGCGTCCAGGAAACAGAAGAGAACGTCTCGGCTAGTAGAAGCTAACCGTTAGCATTAGCAACTCCACACAGCAGAACTCCTTCAGGCTTGTGTTCTTTGTGGAGATAAAACATCAGTTTTGGAGTCGGTGGTAGAACTGTTAGGCAATCAGAGGAGAGATGTCCAAATATCAGGAAATAAGACTCCACATCCTGCCGTCTGAAGCTCAACGCTGATGTGGCTCACTTCTACTTCCTGAAACTGGTACACCGGAGCTTTGTTTCTCTAGAGTATGACTTACAAGGCATTCATTCCTACTAGAGACCACTGCAAATGTATTGCTTAAACAAGTGAACCACATCGTTAAAAAGGACATATTATGACTTTTAATAGTTATAATAGTTCTAAGGTCGATACCAAACATGCTTATGAAGTTCTTTGTACTAAATTCCTCACATAAAGCGGTTTCAGCAGTTTTATTCTTGACATTTTCAGTACCTTCCAGAATAAGCTGTTTCAGGGCTCTGTCACTTTAAGAAAACAAGCTGGAGCTGGCCACGCCCACTCATCCCACACTCAGGCTGCTATAAGCTGAGAAGCTCTGATATCTGGGACAGACTTGGCGTAGAGTCACTGCTCCTCCAGCAACAGCTCTTTCTTCCACGTGAGATGTGGTTAAATTCAAATTTCTCCATTTGTGACATCACAAATGAGGACTTTTTGAAATGGCTTGTTTTAGGCTCATAATTCCTAAAACCAAGCACTGACAGAAAACGAACGTATGTTTTTTTTTTTGTTCCACGTTTGGAGTCTTTGAGGCAGTAGAGACCCACATGGCAACACAAAAGGATGCAAAAAGGGAGTTTTGTATAATTTGTCCTCTTTAAATCATCCTTGTGAGGTTAACCTTGATACTGAGATATTTTTGCTGCTCTGAAACATTAAATGTGACAAAAACGAAAAATCAAGGTATCTGTAAGGGGCAAATACTTTTTTACAGCACTGTATATTTATGAATGAGTTTTTTTTACATAATGTGCATTCATTTACAGATATTAGAGTTCTCTTATACCTTTATTAATGATGTCATAATCCCATAAGATCCTTGTCGTGAAAGCCACATTTTTCTCGCTTATTACGAGACAAACATGCAGCCTCCTTGTCTGTGTCTCAGGGGAGGTGTACCATCTCCTGGGGCAGTACTACAGCTCGGTGTGCAGGAGCAGCCTCACTCAGCGCCCTGATGTCAGCCTCTACTCCTTCATCTACTCACAGGTCAGCTCCTCTGAGGCGTCAGACGAGTCCAACTGAGGTTCGGCCAGACAACGCAACCCCCCCCCCTCATGGTGCCATGGTCGATGAGTCACTCTGCTTCATCTTAAGACAATAAAATATTTGATTATTAATAATCTCACACAGCCTTTGGATTGTTTTTTTTTGGTTTTTTTTGTCAGATTCAGCTGTAGACGCACAAAAACGTAATCTTGACCTTTGACATCCGAACATAAACTTGTATTATTTTAACCAGCAGCTGAACTACAGCGGGCGGTTAGTTATGACCCTGTCTGGTGCTCTGCTTGTGGGTAAAAAGGCAATAGATTGAGCTCCAGTGTGACGCAATTGTGATTTTAATGGTGAAGCAAAGGTTGCCATCCATCTTCTCCGTTTGTCATGTTGCCTGTTTTTATCCCCACACTTATTCAGCCTAATTGAATCGGCTGTCAGAAACAAAGTTTAAGGAAACGAACAACAAGAATTGTGTTTGGAAAGTGCTGAGAGTTCCCAGAAAGGCACTGGATTAAAAGAGCAGACTGTTTAGTTTATTTTTCCAAACTGAACATTTATGTAATCGCACTAGAATGTGATTAATTTGCTTTGATTTTCTACTTTGCCACTGATCTAAATGTGTTTTAACATTTTTCATGTTATACATAAAAATGGAATTAATTTAAATCTTGTTTGATGCATTTTGATTTTGTATTGAACTGAAATTTGTTTTAAATAAATGTAATGGTCTTGATTTTAATGCTGTGTATGTCTTATTGAACGTCTGTTGAAACTCAACCATGAATGTCACAAACACACTTCTGAATGATGGCTTCATGTTCCATAAAAAGCTGAATCAGTTTCTCCTACGTGCATCTTTTCTCAGCTATTGCTTCACCCGGTTACTTGGGCATTTAATAAGGACACATCTTTTACAGTAAATGACATATTAAGTGAGGAATATATCACCCAGTCAGATGTGGGAGTGGGCTCTGGTGCATTACCTCGACCTGTTGGACCAAACGGGTTTATTTATCAAACAGACAGATTTTCCTCTCGGTTCTCTCTTTATTTTTTTTTGTTTTGATTTTCCAGTCAGTAAAATTTCAACAAAATATCTTCAGCTGAGCGTAAAACCGAGTGGACCTCTGGGTTCATAAACGAAAGCAGAGTAGGTGTCTGAGCTTGGCGCTGTCTGTCTTCTCAGAACCTGCTGAATGGGAGGGGGCGTCCCTCTTTGTTGCTTGCTGAGATCAAAAAACAGTCTTTGGTGGCAAATCTCCAAAGGGGATCCACCATAGACACAAGCTGGGGTGTCCCACAGGACTGATCCCTCTACAGTGAGCATCATGTGTGTTTTTGACCTTTAGGCTGCCGCCTGTCATAAAGTCATGAACACGGAGTGTTTTATTTTGTTAACATGGTTCCTGTAGGGTTTCATTCTGATAAAGTTAGGTTTATAAACCGGTTTGCAGGATCATCAGAGCTCTGCTCAGCTTTTATCAGAAAGGAAAACATTTGCAAGCACCACAGGATGGATGCTTCCTGCAGAAGAGAATAATTTGCATTAGTTTGCATTTTTCTGTGGACAAAAATCTAAACCAGCATATTAGACCTCCTAAAAGCCATTGTCTGAACAGGAAAAGGATCCATGGAGCTTTGCTTCCACCGAAAAAGGTTTCTCTGTTGATGTGGGGTACTTTATTATGAAGAGGGAGGCCTAATTGAATTATTTATGGGGCTCTTACTTCATGTTTCTTTATTATTTTGATCATTAGTGGAAAACTCCCTGTAGTGTTCAGTAGAGTTTCACAAGGTTCTCTTGGCCGCACATTAAAGGTACGAGCGTCTGAATATTGATACGTTACCCTGGAACATGTGGCTTGTTTTTGGGTTGAAAACACCAGACAAAAATAAGATGTGACCTCTCTTTCCTGGTTTAATTTCATTCATTCCTCTGCTTGTTTCCTGTTTGCGGAAAAACATCCATAAGCAACATGAACCAAGTGGCAGATGCACCTGAGGTGTGAGATGACATGTGGGATGTTGCTTATATGCAAACGATTCTAATCCTTTGAGATCAATCATGGATTGTTATATTTTTAGCACAATTTTTACAAGTAGAGATTATGTTTTATAGCAAAGCATTTATAGAAAAAGCACATAGGGAAGATTTAGAGACTCCAATTCACCTAAAAGTCACATTTTTGGAGTGTGGGATGAAGCTGGAGTACCTGGAGAGAATCCGTGTGTGCACAGGGAAAGCATGCAATCTCCATGCAGGAAGGTACCAGACTGGGATTTGAACCCGGGACCTTTTTGTTGCAAGGCAACAGAATTAACCATTGCACTGCACAGCCCTTTTGTTAAATTAGGTCCGTTAATTGTGTGTTTGAGATGCCTGATTTGTCTATTGTCAAAAAAAATCGTTTTTAATTAAAATTATATCAGAAATACAATTTTGTTATAATAAGCTTCCCTTTGAAGCAAAACTCAACCAAAATGTCCTCTTATGCCTTATTAAGCCAAAATCTCTTGACTTTTCTGAGATCATAAAAACATTATTCTGTTGAACATTTCTCTCAGCCATCATCACATTTATTAAATCATCAGAAAATCTTAACGATCCGGACAGAAAGTTTGCTTTGCCTTGTTTCCTGTTAAATAAAATTCTACAAGTTTGGATTTAAACTTTGCATAATCTAAATATTTCCCCACTTCCTCCGTGTCCTGCGGGGTTCATCAGCAACATCATCTGTTTGACATAAACTGTGTCTCTCCTCCAGCTCTACACATGCTGACACATTTCCTCCTCCAAAAGGCAGTTTCCTAACTGCTCCAGAAACCTGCTTGCATCGTCTTTTATTCGGAGCTAAATAACCTGCAGTCTAAAATTCCCTTTAAAGATTTGGCTGCGCTAAAGGAAGTGGAAGCAATGCATAAATCCATGACAAGAGCAATTATTTATTAGTGACAGCTTTCTGTGGCCGTTTTAGTTCAAATGTTTCCACTGCAATTGATCCAAAAGAAAAATCCATTTTATATGAAAGCTGTACCTTTTAACCAACTGCTGGCTTTGTAAGGTCAAGGATTGAGTAAGTGAGGATATTTTTGCCCCTGTTATTAAATTGCCTATCTGTCACTGCAGTGTCATGTGATTGATACTGACTCAGCTTGAATGAAAGATGAAGCAAGGCCATGTTGACCTGCACAGAGGAGTGAAGAGTAGTCCGATTACCATGGCGGGTTGTTGGAAAACAGTCCTGTGGAGAGGATTTCAAAAAGAGGCAAATACAAAAATAAAGCCAAACAAATTCCATAATAACTGGCAGCTCTAAATAGTGGCCCAGCCCTAAAAATGAAAAATGCCTGCAAAGCAGAAGATTACAAAGTGTTTCACATCAGATGCTTTTAGCTACTCATGAGGAGGCAGTAGCTCAGGAGGTAGCGTGGGTTGTCCAGTTATTAGAAGGTTGCATGTTTGATCCCGGCTCCTGCCAGAGAATGCTGCTGTTGTGCTCTTGGGCAAGACACTTAACCCGCCTTGCCTGCTGGTGGTGGTCAGAGGGACCAGACGCGCCTGTGTTCGGCAGTCTCGCTTCTGTCAGTGCGCCCCAGGGCAGCTGTAGCTACATTGTAACTCATCAGCAGCAGCGTGTGAATGTGTGTGTGAATGGGTGAATGACTGATTGTGTTGTAAAGGGCCTTGGGGGGTTGTAGAACCCTAAGAAGGCACTATACAAATACAGGCCATTTACAATCTGTGAGCCCGCAGGGTTGCTGGCATTTTTAATTCGACACCGGCCGGCAAAAATGCAGCAGTATTGTAGAAAAAAGGGAAGCCAGTAAAGTAAGCGGTCCAGAAGTTGTTTCTTGTTACCTTAAGAAGCCACGAATACCGCCCACATGCATCACACACCATGCGTAGGGCACAGAGTGGCTTATGGAAAAAATCTTGTATAAGGTGCTGCGAGCATTGAGCAGCATCAGCGACCTGCCAGCCCAGCGAGGAAGAAAGATAAAAAAGAAGAGTCATGCAAGACCGCACGTTTACCCCATCATTCTTAGTTCATGCACCTTTAACTAATTGAATAAGATTATTGTAATTTTGTTTTATATTATAAAGAAACTCTAAAATAGTTATCATTTGCTGCACGTCTTTGGTGTCAGTCCATTCAAGATGGCTGCCACAGCTCATAAAAATGGCTAAAAATCGATAAAATTTACACAGATTAGGCTAAAATTCTACATAGTGGTGGCTGAGAATTATAACACTTAATCTGAGTGCTAACAGATTAGTTCATTTCTTGCTATATTCAGTGATATGTTGGATGTTTGAAATATGATAAAAACGTCAGCGTAAAACTATCATGAGTGGGCGAAGTGCATTCCTTCAATGAATTCTTGGCCTTGAATTTATTTGTGTTATTTTCCTAAACATCCTAAACAGTCACACGAAAATAATGAAGAACTTCAAACACACACACTTAGTAGGTAAAACTGTTGATTAGAAGTTTATCATTTGTTACGTCATTATTTAACAACCAGTTTCCAATCACAGCCATGCAGCTACAGGAAATCATGTCATAAAGGTTTTTATCATGAACTTTTCTACATTTTTAACATTTTTCTTTTTCTTCTTGACCACACAAGATTTCATTAACTTGGTGTTTCTTAACTATACCTAGTTAGTCTAATCGACATAGATGATCTGCACCTTGTTGCAAACGCTCCGTTTTAGTATTAAAGAAAATCTATTGTCATTAAATGTTTTTCCTGATGATGGTTTGTGGTCATCCAGGGTTTTTCTTTTCTCCTCTTTTTTTCAAACTAACATTGTGTAAGAATACAACTTATAGAAGAGTATTTGCACCACACCGGATCACCAGATCAGAATTGATTTTATTATACAATAACCCCTTAACAGCATCTTGAAATGAATATATTTTGAGATTTGTAGCCAAATATGTTTATTTTTCTTAGCGTATCTGTTACGTTTTCTTTTGTCCAGGCCTGTAATTGCACACTTGTAGCTCCCGTTCCCTGGGAGATAGATAAGACCATCTGTTTGGTCAAGACCAATCATAATTTAGAAAATAACATTTTGTTTAAGTGGCACAGGTTTCAAAGTTTGGCAAGATGGGACCTGAAGCATCTTTTATGTTTGCCTTAAAATGTTTAAATGGTATCTTTTGCAAAGAGTCACACGTTTAAGCGAGACGTATTTATGTGTGTGTATACTCTGATTTTAGGGTACTTTAGGCTTGTTACTTCATCAGACAGATGTTTCTGCCTGAAACAGATGTTTCCCCGACTTTTCAAAGGAGTTGTTTCACTGGGTTTTGGCCTTGATCATTTTCAGGATATGATTAGTTTCCAGCATATGGCAGCAGTCATTATGACAGATGAGAAAGTAGAGAAGTTTGATTTCAGTTACGAAGAAAGTATTGATCAAGCAACTAACCAGCGAGTTCAAACTTGGATAGCAATTAAATATTTGGTTGTGTGAAATTCTCATTTTTCAATTTATAATTTTAAAAAGAGAACCTCAAGAGGCGACGATGGCTCAGGGGTTAGGGGTTCACCCTGTAATAGGTGGGTTGCTGGCTCAAATCCAGAGTCATTTTCTGTCAGGTGTGTCCTTAAGCAAGACACTTCATTCTCCTTGCCTGTGGAGGTCGGAGGGATCGGTGGAGCCAATTGTGTGGCAGCCCCGCTTCTGTCAGTGTACCTCAGAGCAGCTGATACAGTCTTTTGTCCATGTATGCTTGAAAGAAGTGTCTGGGTTGCAGCACTGCACATAGACCTAAGGCCTGAACCTTTCATAGACCTGTCCATAGAGAGGTACATGCTTTTAGGGTCTTTCAGAGCAGCAATGACAGCGTGAACCTCAGGGCTCTGCTGCGCTTGTTAGGGAGCTGTCACTTTGGGAACAGCAGCACAAAATGAAACAATCCTCTTGGAAAGACAATGTAGACTTTACTCCTGTGTGCTCATGTATTAAAGATCACGATCACTTGTTTTTCAACACATCTGCAGTGGTCGCTAGTATAAATAAATACCTTGTGAGTCGATCTCTGTGGGATAAAAGCTATGGCGCTCCTGTTTCAGGAAGTAGAAGTGAGCCAGAGGAGAGAATAGCA